>OZ018327.1:108402875-108462875 GCA_963969495.1 Ceratothoa steindachneri | reverse complement strand
TTAAATTTTTATTTGTCTGCATTTTTTGCACTCTTATATTTCTATATTTTTATTCTTCCCGTTAATCTCTTTTTTCAAAATATTTAACAATTAAATATTCCTGATATGCATTATTGCTAATATTTGTATCTCCCTGCATTGTTTATTTCAATAATGTCAATCGATTAGCATATAAACCTAATTCAGATTTAATTTAATAGGCCAGACGATGAACATGTTTTGTTTGAAACGAACGAGCCCCTGAGAATAAAGAAATGAATTCAGTTATTTTCTTCGCCAATAGATGGCATATGGATGAGGTAGGCAACTCTCACCTTTCCGACTTAACTGGTCACTGACTTCAGTTAGGTGTACCTGTACAAGCGCTCAGCAGTCAGTAAGAGCTCTCAGTTGATTTCAGTTGTGTGATGTGGTTGGTTGTGTTTTTATGTTCAGGAATGATGTAAATGCATCTTTTATTAAAATATTAACTGGAAACTTAATGTGGATTTTACTTTGATATTAATTTCCCCCTTTTTTTGGTGAGTATTTTTTTTTATTCACTTTTACTTATTAATCATTTATTAACTCCTCCCTAAAGCCAAAAGCACCGAAAATGAGGACGTAAGCTGAGATATCGGGTTTTATAGTCGTGTTCTTATCTGCAATTTATTGTATTATTTATTAAGGGAAACGATAAGGCTTCTACCTCTAACTCTCCACTAATATAATAAAACGTCATTAGAAAAAAAAATCCTTAAATGATCGTCATTGATGAGACCACCTAAAAATTCGTCTCCAAATGTGAACTTGTCTTTCGCATTAGCCTTAGTCTAAGCCACCATTCTGCCAGACATCAAACCTTTCACAAATAAACTTTTCGTTGTTTTTATTTTTACTACAAACCAGCTTTTAAATTACATTTGAGAAAGACAAAATTCCTATTTATTTTGAATGTGCAAACGATAAATTTTAATGAAGTTTGGAACTTCACGTGGATTCCAGCCAGTCCAAATCCGTTAGAGCGTTCACTCCTTGCTGCAGCCAAATAACGGAACTTTAGTTTAGCTGTCAAATTATCCCGCCAGAGGCGACTAATCTGTATTCTTTTCTATGTGGAGGTCTTTGTGTATTGGTTCTACTAAAAATAGAGACGTACTAAAGAAAAGGAAAAATAATTTATTTGATATTATTCAAAGTAAAACTGAAATGTTGAACCCACTATCGACAATATTGCTCATTTATTTCATAGCACCCGAGAGGGGGAGGGGCATGATTAATATAATATTTGGTCCCTATATTGACTGAACTTACCGAGGGGGGAGGGAGCTGGATGAAATAAATCGAAGGAAATCAAAGTGGAAAATGAATTCCGTCAGCAAATTTTTAAATTGGTGAAGTTAGGGGTAGCATTGGTTTATTAGGTACCAGGAAGGTATGCAGCTCTCATCCACCCTAGTTCTTCAAGACTGGCTCCCTAGAATCCACTCCGACCTACCCCGGAAACAAGGAGGAAGACGGCTCTTATGTAGGCCTGAGCTAATAAAGACGAGTCATTTTTGACGGCACGGAGCCTACTGATTCACCCATTATAAAACCCAACGAAAAGTCTAGATCAGAAGACGGTGCGCCTCCCCTCTTGTATCAATGGCAGATTAATTAGTGACTAACACTTAATAGTATTTGCCATCGAATTCTCCGCCGAATTACTGTACTACTTTCATCAGCAGTACCCCGTAAGGGGCGCGGCGATTTGCCATCCTGGCCGCCGTGCTGACGGGATCCAGCGCCCCGTCCGGCCCCAGCTTAGCCTCTCTTCCTTCCTTCAGATAGCCTGTATTCCTATCCTACCTCGTCGCTTTTCATACAACCTCTCCCACAACTTTCTCTGGTCAGCCTCTAATTTCACAGGGTAGAAGCTGACCTTCTTCTCAGCCAATCGTCCCGGATCGGGGCTGAGGGGGGAAGGGACAATGTCCCCTAACCCCTGAGCTCCGGTCTGGGGTGGTTGGCTTTTAACAACCTGCTTCATCCCCACCCATACCTTCCTCACATCCCTTTTCCTCTCGTCTTCAAAATCTATCCGTTTTACGCCGTGTTCAAGGTGGAGCCGCCATGCCGAAGGACTGCCAGGCCACCAGGCGGGAGGGGTGGTCCCAAATGGCGGCGCCTGGCTCTGCCGGGCCTGTAAGCACCTCTTGCAGTGCGGGCTACTGCAAGAGGTGGTGAGCGATTGCGTCCCGTAAAACAAAGAGGGTCACCATGCCCAATGATGAAAAAAAAAAACATCTCCCCTTAATTCCCCCTATAACAACAACGGAGCCGCCCTCGTGCAGCTCCACAGAAAAGATGGAGGTCCCCCCCCCTGTGCTTGCGCAGGGGACCCTCCATACCTCTTTAACCGGAGAGGAGGCTTACTCCTCTCCTACGCCTACGGGTGTAGGGGACTCCCCCTCACCCCCTTCTCTGGAGGTGCTTTCGGGCACCTCCCTATCTCCAGCGGCAGTCCCTCCTATGCTTTCTAAGGGGACTGCCAAGAAAGCCAGCAGGCAGCCCATTGCCGACCGCCCCTCGTACAAGCGGCTCGGTAGGGCAAACCCCCTTAGGGGGGAGAGGGAAGCCAGGCCCCTTCGGTCGCTTCCCTCAAAAGACCTGCTGGCAAAAATATTAAACCTTGCCGGGGTCAAGGCCTGTGCCTCCCCACTAAAGACTTATGACGCTGCCAAGGGGACCTGCGATGTCCTGGGAGGGGATGGCCAACTGGAGGCCCCTCCTGTGATAGACATGGTCCTTGAGGAAAACCAGCCTCAGAAGGTAGGGCCTTCCATGGGGGGGAATCCGGGCTTGGCGCCAAGCACCGAACCCGAATCCGCCCCTATGCAAGGTCCTCATCAAACGGCTGTGGATTCTCAGGCAGGACAAGGAGGGGAGGGATCTCCTCCGGATGAATCCCCTGCGCCCACCGGGACCTTCTCCATTTCAGAGAAGGACCTGGCTGAGGCCGGTCCATCTGGCCTGGGGGCTTCTACCGGCGGGGGTGAAAAGCGGGTTCATTCCCCGCCCTCCTCTCCTAAAAAGAAGAAAAAGACAAGAAAGACGAAAAAGACTCGGGGCTCCTCTCCATCCGCGGGGGCTGCGGGGACGGATGGGTCTGCTGCCACTTTGGTAGGCGACCAAGCCAAGATCAGCACATCCGGCCCCTCTACCCCCTCGTGTGCGGAGCCCCTGACTAAGACCAAGAGTGCACAGGGCGGAGCCTCGATGACATCGGGGCCCCTCATTCAGAGGTTACCTGGCGTTTTCGAGCCCGCTGGCTTCAAACGCTTCCTCGTTATTCGCTCCACTGATGGCACCATGTTGTCCAAGGGCAACATGATCCATCAGAGGAGAGGATTAGCTAGTGCAATTGGTAGAGAGCCGAAGGTAACCCGTTTCTCGGACGGGAGCCTTCTGGCGAATGCGGCGAATCCCGCCGAGGCGGCCAAGATAAGTGCTCTTCGGACACTTCATGGCACCCCGGTGAGTGTGACGCCGCACTCTACCATGAACTTTGTAAAAGGAGTAGTTTATGCGAGGGAACTCGTTGACTACTCCATAGAAGACATCACCCTAGAGCTGGCCGACCATGGGGCGGTCAAGGTCGAACGTGTGATGAGAAAACAGGGAGGGGCCTCGAGACCCACCCCTACACTCTTCGTCACGTTCGACTGTGACAAGCTCCCTGAGTCGGTGCGTGCCGGTTGGTACCGCTACCGCGTAAAGGCATTCGTGCCACTGCCGCGGCGGTGCTATTACTGTCACCGTTTCGGCCACACGAATCGATCATGTAGACGTGCAAAATCGGGGTCACCCGAAGTCTGTGTAAATTGCTCCAAGGTCGCACACGATAAGTCCAAATCGTGTGTGGCCAAGTGTGTCAATTGCGGAGAGCCGCACCCTGCTTCTTCGAAGCAATGTGGTGCATATCTCCTTGAGAAAGAAATCCTGGCCATTCAGGCCCAGGATCGACTCTCATTCCGCGAGGCTAAGGACTTGGTCCTGGCGCGCCCGGCTCTGCCTGGGACGTTATATGCCTCAATAGTTAGAAAAGCACCCTCTGCTCCTGGCCCATCCAGGCCAACGAGCACGGTTGTTTCCGCGCCCATTCGGAGCCCTTCTGCGGGCTCTACTACACCCGGGCGCTCCCCTGGTAGAGCTGGCGGCAAAAAGGGTTCACACCCAGCCCCGGCTAATACCAGGGCTCCCCCCTCTTCCCCCAGCGTGACCGTTTCCCGTAAGGCGAAACGGCCACGCGCCTCCACAGAGTCGTTAGACTCACAGGAGGCAACACCCCTGAAGATGGTCGCTAGGCCATCTTCCGGGGTTCCTAAAGCTGTTCCCCGAAAGGAGGACAGCAACAAAGGAGCTTCGGCCCCTTCGCCCACGCCCCGAGGTGGAGCGAGTGGCTCGGAGACGGTGGTTCCTCGAAAAGAGGGCCCCCCGCCTCCCAAGCCGCAACGCCCGCCTAAGGTTTCGAGGCGGAGGGAGGAAAAGACTCGCATGGCGAGCCCAACCTCCCCCAATAAGTCCTCGAAGGCGACAGCGCCTTCAGCGCTTTGTCCGGCCAACAGCGCCCGGGGTTCTGCCCCCGGGAAGCGTACGGCCATTCCCGTGAGGGTCTTCAATTCGAGGAGGGCCCCCGCGTCTCCTCCGAGCTAGGCCTGGAGGGCATATTCCTTCAATGGAATTGCCGTGGACTCCGGGCCAACTGGGAGGAGCTGCGGAGGCTCGTCTCGTCCCGTTCCCCGTTAGCTATTTTTTTGCAGGAGACCATGCTAGGCGCGTGCCCGCTGCCTGCCCTCCCGGGGTATAAGGGTCTTGCGACCCCACCACCGCGGGATGGCCGGGCTGGGGGATGCGCGGTTTACACCCGGCATGATGTCTCCGTTCTTCCTTTCTCTTTAGATACCTCCTTTCAGGCAGTGGCTGTGCAGCTGCACCTGGATAGGAGGTATACTATCATTTCTGCGTACATTCCACCGTCAGCTGACTTCGACGCGGGGGACTTTCGCCGCGTCGTGGCACGGTTGCCGAGGCCCTATCTCTTGCTTGGAGATCTGAACGGCAGGCATCCTCTCTGGGGAGATTACTCCATAAATCCCAGGGGACAAGTCCTTGCCGATCTGATCGAAGAGCTTGAGATGGGTGTCCTAAACGTGGATGAGTTTACGCATCACTGTCCGAGAACCGCTTCATTTTCTTGCCTTGACCTATCTTTGTGCTCTTCAGATGCACAGCCTGATTTTGATTGGGGGGTGGTCGATGACCTCCATGGTAGTGATCACTTTCCCATTCAAATATCATTTTCAGGGCAACTGCCGCCTGAGAGACCACCTCGGTGGTGCTTGGCGCGGGCGCGGTGGCCTGCATTTCAGGAAATGACTGAATTCTCTATCTCAGTCGAGGAGTTTAGGTCGGTAGATGAGGCCGTTGAGTTCTTCTCCGGCAACCTCATCGCCGTAGGCCTGACTACTATTCCTAGGACGTCTGGCCGTTTTGCACGCCGACCACTCCCATGGTGGTCGGCCGAGTGTGAGACGGCCCTCAAACAGAAGCGTTATGCCTACATGCGCTATAAGCGCCGCCCGAACGATTTCACTGTCGCTGAATTTCGTCGGGCTAGGGCTAGGTTCCGGTATATTTCGAAGCACGCCCGCCGCTCTTCTTGGCGGGCATACGTGTCTTCACTTAACGGGAAGACCCCTTTAGCTGAGGTGTGGAAGCGAGTCAAAAGGATTCGGGGCAAGTTCTCGCAGGACCCCCCTCCCGTTCTCCAGGAGAATGGGACCGCAATCTCGGACCCCGCGTCCGTGGCGGAATCCTTAGCGACCGCTTTTTCCGCATTCTCTAGCCGTGATGCTGCTCCGCCAGCATTCAATGCACGTCGTGATGTCGCGGAAGGCCGCCGGCTGGACTTTACCTCCAGAGGCGGAGAACCCTTCAACGACAAGTTTACTGTGAGTGAGTTGCGTTCCGCTCTCGCTTCGTGCGCGGACACCGCCCATGGTCCGGACGATGTCCCGTACGCCATGCTTCGACACCTGGGTGAGCGAGGCATGGCCTTTCTGTTAGATTTGTTCAACAGGATCTGGGTGGAAGGTCTTCTCCCAGACTCCTGGCGAATCGCTACTGTGCTCGCCTTTCGCAAGCCGGGGAGAGATCACTCTACTCCGACCGGTTTCCGCCCAATCTCTCTAACCTCTTGCGTGTGCAAGTTGATGGAGAAATTGGTAAATGTTAGATTAGCCTATTTCCTGGACAGCGGAGGCCATCTGTCTTCTGCACAGTGCGGCTTCCGTAAGTTCCACTCCACGTCGGATGCTCTGCTCCGACTGGAAAGTGCCGTCTGCGAGGCTTTCCTTCGTAGACAGCACTACGCCACGGTGTTTTTTGATCTGGAGAAGGCCTATGATACCGCATGGCGATACGGTATCATGGAGACTCTCCACACGATGGGGGCGAGGGGACGCCTCCCAATGTTTATATCTGAATTTTTGCGAGATCGTCGATTCCGCGTACGGGTGGGGGGAGCTCTCTCCGGCCCAAAGGAGCAGGAAGAGGGTGTCCCGCAGGGAAGTGTCCTCAGTGTCACACTCTTTGCCCTGAGCATCAACGGCATCACCTCGGTGCTGCCGGAAGATGTTCTCGCTACGCTCTACGTGGACGACCTTTCGATCTCTTTTGGCGCGGCCCAGATGCCAACTCTGGAGCGTCGACTCCAACAGGCATTGAACCGCGTCTCTCACTATGCCGAAGCGCACAGGTTTCGGTTTTGTTTGGCCAAGACTAAGGTGGTGCACTTCTGCCGCCATCCACGGCTTCACCCCGACCCAGATTTGTTTCTTAATGGGGTGCGCCTGGATGTGGTTGAGTCGCACCGTTTCCTTGGTCTTGTATTCGACCGACGCCTCACCTGGGAGGCTCATATTCGCAGCCTTAGGGTCTCTTGTACCCGCGCCATGGACATTCTCCGTTCCGTGACGTTCAGCGCTTGGGGCGCTGATAGGGCTACCGCCTTACTTTTTTATCGATCCTTTGTTCGCTCGAAGCTCGACTACGGTTGCGAGTTTTATGCATCCGCAGCCGAGCGTTTATTGCGCAAGGTGGATTCGATCCACCACACCGGCCTTCGCCTTGCGACCGGTGCCTTCCGCACTTCCCCCATTGAGAGCCTGTTGGTCGATGCTGGGGAGATGCCACTCGCTCTGCGCCGCGTGCAGTGCATCACTCGCCTGTACGCGCGAGCCCGGCGCCTCCCTCAGTCGCCAACAGCTCTCACTGCATCCGCAGCTGATCTCGATGGTGCCTATGCCGCCGAGAGACGCCAGTCATACCCTAAGCCCTTTGGGTTTAGGGCCAGGAAACTCCTTCGAGAGGTAGATATAGCTCTCGGGCCGGTGGCGCCCCTGGTTCTGCCCAGGACGCCACCCTGGAGGGTACCACATTTGGCTATTTGTCGCCACGCCTCTGCTCCCAAAGCTTGTACTGCGCCGGGAGTATTGCGTTCGACCTTTTTGGAGCACACATCGTGTCACGCTGGTACCGTGCCAGTGTATACGGATGGCTCCAAGTCCCAAGAGGGGGTCGGCTTCCACGCCGTATCCCCTCTGTTTGAAGTCAGCGGGGCTCTACCAGGCGCTGCGTCTGTCTTCACGGCCGAGCTGGTGGCAATACACCACTCGGTACGGGAGATTACGCGACGTGCCCGGTTCGGAGACCGGATTGTGATCTATAGCGACTCACAAAGCGCCCTGAGTGCTCTCGGGGCATTGGAATCTCCGCATCCCCTGGTTCGCGATATCCGTGACGCCACGGTTTTGGCGAGCCGGGCAGATGTCGAGATTATCTTCTGCTGGGTTCCTGGACATGTAGGAATTGCGGGGAATGAGCGCGCCGATGAGGGCGCCAAAGAGTCCGCGAGGACTCTGCGACCGGACCAGCGTTTCGCTCTTCCTCACACCGACTACATGGCAGGAATACGGGCAGCTCTTCGGACTGCTTGGCAAAGAAGATGGGAGACGGTCGAAGGGAACTTAAAGTTGCGTGCCATTGCGCCGCGACTGTTCCCATGGACCTATCCCCCAATGCCGCGGCGGCTTCAGGTTGCTTTCTGTCGTCTCCGAATCGGACACACTCGTGTGACGCATCGCTATCTGATGGAGCGCTCGCCTGCGCCCTATTGCAACGACTGCGTTGTCCCCCAGACTGTTCGGCACATTCTTGTCGAATGTCCCAGTCTGGGTGATCTTCGCGCACGACACCTGTCCCGTTACCGGGATGGGCGGGGTCGCTACCGCCTGTCCCTTGTTCTCGGGATGAGTGCGTGTACTTTGACTGGTGGACTTATTGACTTTTTGGGGGAGGCCGGCCTTCTCCCTTTTATTTAACTCGATTTAATTGTTGTTGTTGTTTTTGTAATTGTTTTGTTATTGCTTTGTTATTGTTATTGTTATTGTTATTCCTTTTTATTGTTTTCTGTTTAATTTTTTAAAGTAGCCTAAATTAGGCTGTTTGTTTACGGCAACTTATGCCTTAGTCGGCAGTCGCCAGATAGCCCCTTAATTAAAAAAAAAAAAAAAAAAAAATTCATCAGCAGTATAAAGGGTGGGAAGTAAATGTGAGAAGGGAGGGGAAGGAAATGTTACAAGGGAGGGAAATTAAATGTGAGAAGAGAGGGGAAGTAAATGTGAGAAAAGAGGGGGAATAAAATGTTATGATTGAGGGAAAGGTAATGCGAGACGAGGGGAGAATGAAATGTGAGAAGAGAGGGTAATCAAATGTGAGAAGTGTATGTAAGTAAATCTTGCAAGAGAGGGAGAGTCACTGCGAGAAGATAGGGGGAGGAAATGTGAAAGAGAGGGGAAGGAAATGCGAGAAGAGAGGGAAATTAAATGTGAGAAGAGAGGGGAAGGAAATGGAAATGTATACCTGGGCGTTTGGGTACGAATAATGGGAATATCTATTTTGCTCCAAGGACCACTTCCCTGATCACCCTCCTCCTCCTCCTTGTGGACGTCACCGCCTGCAAAAGGTTGCACTGCTTGTGGGAGGCGCGGTTTCCCGCCTTGTTGGCTGCCAGACCAACTAAAAGCCTCTCGGTCGGCCACACCAAACCTTCAGATCCTGGGAGTCGTGTCGAGCATTATTACGATGTTCCACTAAGGATACCCGCCTTGTCGCCCTGCCTCTCACGCTGACCATTAGGAGAGAGGGGGGTACCCCGTGAGGCCTGCTACACTTTGTACCTGAAGGAGCTGTACGTCCTCTCGGGCTGAGTGCAAATTAGAGAAGCCCCGTCGCGGGGTTGACTTGAACTCGCTGATGGTACCTGGGAAAGTTGTTGGTACGCCCCCCCACCCTCAACTTCTCACAGCACTACATTAGCTTTTATTATTAGTAGTAGTATTGATATTACTATTATTAATAATATTATTATTATTATATTAGTATTATGATAACTTGGTATTATTTTTATATTTATTAGTAGTATTAATTCATTATTTATTACTATCTATTGATATTACTTATCATTATTTATTATGTATTATTGTGTATTACTAATATTGGATATTATATTATTATTGATGTGTATTATTACGACTATCCACTCAAACTCTTCTACCAGCCCTTTTTACCGGGAGGACTGTTCCCTCCTGGACAGAGTTCGGTCTAGTAGCCTTGGTGGGCTGTATGCCATCTTGAGATCACCTAGCACCAGGGTATGATCATAATACGTGATCACCCACTCTACTCGTTAATAGACCCGCCTATCTCTCATTCTCTTAATTATATACCCACCTACCCCTTTCCACAATTTCTCTCCAATCCACAGAGGTCCTGGCAGCCCGGCCCACTTTCGTCCTCTTATGAGCCTTAGTTGAGTGCCACTCTATACCGTGAGGTCTCTTTCTGCTGCTAAGGCAGAAAGCCCACTGGCTAGGGTAAGTATTAGGCACGGAATGTGTTTGGCCGTCGACTCTGCTCACCTTCTTCCAGTACACATTAGGTAGCTACGCCGGCACCATCCTTTATGGTTAAACTCCAGGACAATGTCGCCTGAACGACGGGTCTGGTTGGGAAAGCCCATCAACGCTTGACCGAAACCGCTTATGTGTAAATGGTCACATTCTAGAATTTCTGATCCTATGGAGACTTTTCTCTTAACCTCCCAAGTCATTGGGAGGCCATATATCTACTTTCCATGAGTTCCTTTTTCTCTTCTGAAATTATGGCCACGAGTGAAACTAATAGAGGGACTGCGCATGGTGCTCCGCCTCCAAGCGCGGCCTCGCCCTTCCTAGGTGCTGGGGAGGAAGATGTAACACAAGACGCCCATTCGACCAGTGGAGAAGCTTCCCTATTACCAACAACATGCGGCAAAGGGGCTTCATCCCTGCCCACCGTACTGGGGTATAAGGGTTTTGCGACCCCACCACCACTGGATGGGAATGGGTAGGATGATGCGTAATTCCCCCTCCCCCCTCCTCACGATGTCTCCGTCCTTTTATTTGATTTAAATACCTCCTTTCAGACAGTAGCAGTGCAGCTGCACCTGGATAAGAGGTATACTGTTATTTTTGCGTGCAATTCACCGTCAGCTGACTTCGACGCGGGGAACTTCCGCCGAACCGTGGTACATTTGCTGAGGCCCTTTCTAATACTCTGGGATTTGAACGGTAGGCACCACCTCTGGGAACACTACTCGATCAATTCCAGAGATTGGATTCTTGCTGTCCTGATCGACGAGTTAGAGATAGGTTTCCTAAATGTGGATGAGTTTACGCATCAGTGCCCGAGAACCGCTTCATACTCCTGTCTTGATATATCCCTGTGCTTTCCGGATGGACAGCCTGATTGTGGGAGGGATGTGGCCGATGACCTCCATGGTAGGGATCGTATTCCCATTCAAATATCATTTTTTCGACCGATGCCGTCTGAAAGAAGTTCCACTGGTGCTTGGTGTGTGAGCGATGGTGGGCATTTCATAAATAACTGATTTCACTGTCCCAGTCGAGGAGTTTAGGTCGGTGAATGAGGCCGTTGAGTTCTCCGGTAACCTCATCACCATTGCCCTGGCTACTATTCCTAGAACGTTTGGCCGTTTTGTTCGCCGACTGCTTCCGTGGCGCTCAGCCCAGTTTAAGATTGCCCTCAAACAGAAGTGTTATGCCAACATGCGCTATAAGAAGACAGCATCAAAACGGCTTCTGCTCCTATGCCTTCACGCAAGACTAGACTGGGTACGTCGGATACAGTGGATCATCCAAAGGAGGCACTCTCGGCTCAGAAGCCGCCACATAGAGGGGCGGAGGGAGGAAAGGACTCGCATAGCGTGCGCAGCCACCGCCGATAATTTCTCGAAAGCAAAAGCGCCAGGAGTTCTGCCGCCGGGAAACGTACGGCCATTCCCTTGATGGTCTTCTCTTCAAAGAAGAACGCCTCCACATCTCCATTGTGCTAGGCCTGGATAGCATATTACTTCAATGGAATTGCCGCGGACTCCGGGCCAACTGGGAGAAGCTGCAGAGGCTTGTCTTCTCCCGCTCCCCGTTAGCTATCGTTTTGCAAGAGACAATGTTGGGCGCGTACCCTCTACCCACCGTCCCGGGAAATAACGGTTTTGTGATCCCACCACCACAGGATCAGTGGTGGGCAAGAGGATGTACAATTTACACCAGGCATGGTGTTTCCGTTCTTCTATTTACTATAAATACTTCCTTTCAGGCTAGTAGTGCAGCTACATCCTTGAACCACGCAAAAAGCTTGGTAGGGAAAGTAGGGATTTCACGGTTCTCTGTGAATCAATTATGATGAAACCTTTCCCAGCTGGTCTGCACAATATGGCAACACTGTTATGTTTTCATTATGCTGTGTTTACTCATCACACTCCGAGAACCGCTTCATTTTCCATCAATGATCTATCCCTGTTTTCTACGGATGCACAACGTGATTTTGGGTGGGAAGTGTCGATGACTTCCATGGTAGTAATCTCTTTCCAATCCAACTATCATTTTAAAGGCTATCGCGGAACCCAGTTCACACGGCCCAAAGTAAGTACACACATAAAATTTATAGAAGACCAGGGATCTAAAGGCCTACCAGAAATTCACCAGAATTAATCAAGACGGTGCTAAATTATGAGGTATCCGCAAGGGGTTAAGTAAATACACACACAAAAAGTATTTACAGTATTATTTACAACAAAATTAAAATGAAATAAATTAACTGTTAACAAATTATACGGGGGTCATCAAACAATAAGAAAAGTCACAAATGCTTAACACCATCGAACGACCACAAGTCGTTTTAACCAAAAAGATATTCGCGCATACAACAAAATGGGTTCTATGGATAAATTGTTTAAAGCCGAAACGACACGCACCGTTGAAGATGAAAATAGTCTTCGCTACTCTAGTGACAGGTGTTCCCGGAATAACCTCCCTGTCTTACGTCCCTTACCCGAAGGCCCAAAGTTACATGAATAACACTTAATTAATTTAAAGGGGACGTAAGAAGAAAGAGATACTCCAAAATACCTGATACCAGAGCAGTGAAGCAATAACCCGCGTCGGGAACCCAGGCGAAAGAGGCTCGGCGACGATGAGTGAATTCGACCCAAGTCGACAGGGGTGAATGCGATGGCGGTTTTCGGCGAGGAGAAACTCACAGACGGCAATATCGTGGCGAAAGGAGTCGGAACCACGTGGAACGATGATTCGAAGGCCCAACTATCCGAGAGAAGGAATTCGAGATGACAGAATTCTCCAAAGAGGAGATGGCGAGGTGACTAGGGAAGAACTTTCACGTGCCCAGTGTGAACGGCCTCCCAAGGAGAACACTTGCAAACGGAACTGGAAGAGCACAATTCGATGCAGCCGACAGAGGGGCAGCGACAAAGCTGGCAGGAATCAATGGCAGAAAATCCTCGCTGCACGAAGGAATCCAGTACGGGTCTCCAAAAGTTAATAACGTCAAGGTAAATGACGGACAACGATTCAGCGAAGCAATCAGGCAGAATTCTCGCAACAGAATAACTTTAAAGGGCTCACGGCCCCATTTATATCCTTCACTCCGAAGGGGGAAAAGGGAAGTGGGGCACAAGGGGGGGGGGTCGCTTCCCCTACGCAAATTAGACTGGTAGGTTGCAGAAGTTTAGGCCAAAAATCGTTGCCTCGAAGCGGCTCGACCTGCGATAAACACCATAAACTATGATGAGAAAGGGAAAACATGGAATCAGAGGGCCTACCCTTTACATCACCCCCGGGACAAGAATCTACTGAAAAGTAGAAAAAAACCCCCAAAGCAAGGGTAAAGTATATACAAGGGGAAATATATACAATAATTACATAGGGGACCTACTTAAAAGGTCAGTCAGCCCCTAAGTTGTCCTTTCCAGCGATGTGGACAACCCTAAACTCATAGGCCTCTAGGGCTAGAGCCCACTGAAGTAGTCTGTCGTTCTTGCCATTGAATGTTGACAGATAGAGGAGAGGAGAGACTTGTGGTCGATCTCCAAAACAAACTATGGGATTTTCTCACCATGATAACATGAGAACAGTGAGAGGAGGAGGAGCGTTGGATGATCCCTGGCTGGAAGAGGGCCTCTACCTCCTTCTCAAAGGCAGGCCTAAGTTGAATGGGTACTGATACCTTTTTGCCTGTATACGATTGTTGGTGGTCAAATTAATGTCATGGGAGAGGGTGGAGGTACAACCGGGTTCATCAGAGAGAACAACCCGGTACCCACCTAGGAGTTCCTGGAGTTGGGATAGCTGATCCTGTTGCAGTGTTCCAAAGTCGGGGTGTTCAGACGAAGGAGAATCAATACTACCATCAGGTGTCAAAGGTAGAAGGAAGAGTCCGAGTCTCCTTCCTCGACGATGCTTAGTCCTTCCTTCCCAGGAGCCAGTCGCTTCCCCTACGCAAATTAGACTTGTAGGTTGCAGAAGTTTAGGCCAAAAATGGTAGCCTCGAAGCGGGTCGCCTGCGAAAAAACACCATAAACTATGATGAGAAAGGGAAAGCATGGGAACCCGAGGGCCTACCCTTTACAGCCACACATGCGCCATAAGCGCCGCCCGAACGTCTTCACTGTCGGTAAATTTCATCTCGCTAGGGCTAGGTCCGGTATATTTCGAAGCACTCTCGCTGCTCTTCCTGGCAGGCATGTCTTCACTTAACGGGAATACTCCTCTTACAGAGGTGTACAACCGTGTCAAAAGGTTTCAAGACAAGTTCTGGCCGGACCCTCCGTTTTCCAGATGAACGGGAGCGCAATATCTCGGCTCTAGTCTTTCGCGACAGCTTTCTCTTCATTCTCTAGCCGAGATTATTTTCGGCCAGCATTCAATACATATTGTGATGTCGCTGAATGCCGCCGACTGGACTTTACCTCCAGAGGCGCAGAACCCTTTTACGACAGGTTTACATTGAGTAAGTGGCGTTCCATTCTCCCTTCGTGCGCAGCCACAGCCCCTGGTCGGACGATCTCCCGTATGCCATGCTTCGACAGCTAGGTGAGCGTGGCATGTTCTTTGTTAGATTTGTTAAAAAGATTCTGGATAGAGGTACCCTCTCAGACTCCTGGCAAATAATTACAATGCTCGCTTTTCGCAAACCGGAGAGATACGATTCTACCCCAGCTGGATTTCGCTCAATATCTCCAACCTTCTGCGTGGGCAAGTTGATGGAGAAATTGGTAAATTTAGGAGAGCCTTTTTACAGGACCACAGATGCTACCTGTCTTCTACATAGTGCGACTTCCGCATGTTCCACTCCACGTCTGATGCTCTCCTCGGATTGGAAAATGCCGTTTGCGAGGCCTTCGTAGACAGCACTACGTCACGGTGTTTTTTCGCTCTGCATAAGGCTTTTGATACCGCATGGCGATGCATTACCACGGGGGCGAGGGGACGCCTCCCACTATTTATTTCTAAGTTTTTGCGTGGTCGTAGATTCCGCGTACAGGTGGGAGAGCTATATCTGACCCAAGCGAGCAGGAAGTGTCCTCAGTTTAACATTCTTTGCTCAGAGCATCAAGGGTATCACTTCGATGCTGCCGGGAGATGTTCTCGCTACACTCTACGTGGACGACTTTTCTATCTCTATTGGTGCGGCCCAGATGCCAACTCTGGAGTGTCCACTCCAATAGGCATTGAACCGCATCTTTTGCTATGCCGAAGCGCATAGATTTCGGTTTTCGTTGGCCAAGATTAATGTAGTGCACTTCTGCCTTATCTACGGCTCCATGCCAACACGGACTTCGCCTAGGGGAAGGGGGAATTCGCAGTTTCCTAGGTATTTTTTTTTTTTACCTAGCCTTCATCTTGCAGGCTCATATTTGGAGTCGTCTGGTCTCTTTTACTCATGCCATGAACATTATTCGTTCCGTAACGTTCTGCACTTAGGATAATGATAGGGGTACTGCCTTACCGATCCTTTGTTCCTTCGAAGCTTGAATACGGATTCGAGTTTGTTTTATGCATCCGCATCTGAACGTGAAGGTGAACTCGATCCACCACATCGATCTCCGCCTGTCGACCGATGCCTTCCGCACGTCCTCCATTGAGAGCCTACTTGTGGATGCCGGTGAGATGCTATTTGCTGGGCACCTTACACATTGCATTATGCGCTTGTACGCGCGAGCCCGGCGCCTCAGTATATCAGCGGTAGATCTCGACGGTGCCTATGTCGCCGAGAGACGTCAGTCGTAACATAAGCCATTTGGAAAAAAAGTGAGCTTTAGTGACTCACAAAGCGCAGTGAGTTATCTCGAGCCTTTGTTCTCTCCGCGTCCCCTGGTTTTAAATATCCGTGACGCCACGGTTGCGCGAGCCAGGCGGATGTCGATATTCTCTTCTACTGGTCGCCCTCTACGGCTCAATGGGACAGGAAGAATGGGTCACGCAGGGAAGTGTCCTCAGTGTCGCACTCTTTGCCCTGAGCATCAACGGCATCACCTCGGTGCTGCCGAAAGATGTTCTCGCTACGCTCTTCGTGGACGACCTTTCGATCTCTTTCGGTGCGACCCAGATGCCAACTCTGGAGCTTCGGGTTTCCTTGGCCAAAAATAAGGTGGAGCATTTTTGCTGCCATCCACGGCTCCACCCTGACCCAGACTTTTTTTCCAAATGGGGTTCGCCTGGAAGTGGTGGACTCGCACCGTTTTCTTGATCTTGTCTTTGACCGACGCCTCACTTGGGAGGCTCATATTCGCAGCCTTAGGATCTCTTGTACCCGCACCATGGGACGCTGATAGGGCTACTGCTTTACTTTTTTATCGATCATTTGTTCGTTCGCAACTCGACTACTGATGCGATTTTTATTTATCCGCCTCCGATCGTGTATTGCAGAAGGTGGACTCGAGATCCCACACCGGCCTTCACCTGGAAATGATGCTTTCCGCACGTCCTCCATTGAGAACCAACTTGTCAATGCTGGAGAGATGCCACTCGCTCTGCGCCGTGCACAGTGTATTATTCGCCTGTACCCGCGAGCCCGGTGCCTCTCTCAATCGACAAAAGCTCTCGCTGCATACGCAGCTCATCTCGACGGTGCCCATGATCCCGAGAGACACCAGTTTAGGGCTAGGAAACTCATTTGAGAGCTCGGTATAGCTCTCGGGCTGGTGGCGCCCAGGAGGCCACTCTGGATGGTACCACCTTTAACTATTTGTCGCCACGCCTCTGCTCCTAAAGCTTCTACAGCGCCCGGAGTATTGCGTTCGGCCTTTTAGGACCAGACTTGCGTGTCACGCTGGAACCGTGCCAGTCTATACAGATAGCTCCAAGTCCCAAGAGGGTGTCGGTTTCCACCTCGTATCCCCTCTGTTTGAAGTCAGTAGCGGGACTCTGCCAGGCAATGTGTCTTTCTTTACGGCCGAGCTGGTAGCAATACACCACTCGGTACGGAAGATAACGCAACATGCACGGTTCGTGGACCGGATTGTGATTTATAGCGACTCACAAAGCACCCTGGGTGCTCTCTGGGCATTGGAATCTCCGCATCCTCTGGTTCGCGATATCCGTGACGCCACGGCTTTGGCGATCTGGGTGGATCTCGAGATTATCTTCTGCTGGGTTCCTGGACATGTAGGAATTACGGGGAATGAACGCGCCGATGAGGGCGCCAAGAGGTCCACAAGGACTGAGCGACCAGACCAGCGTTTCGCTCTTCCTCACACCGATTATATGGCAGGAATAGGGGCAGCCCTCCTGACGGCTTGGCAAAGAAGATGGGAGACAGCCGAGAGTAACTTAAAGTTACGTGTCATTGTGCCGCGACTGTTCATGTGGACCTACTCCCCAATGCGCGCCGTCTTAGGTTGCTTTCTGTCGTCTTCGAATTGGACACACTCGCTGGACGCACTTAAAGCACCTTATCCCCTTGGTGGCAGTCTCCAGATTGCCGCGTTTAAAAATTAAACAAAATAGGACGCACCGCCATTTGATTGCGTTGTTTCCCAGACTGTTAGCCTCCTTGTTGAATGTCCCAGTCTGGGTGATCTCGCACGAGCGGAGTCGCTACCGATTGTCCCTTGTACTCGAGACGGGTTCGTTCCCACAGACTTGTGGACTCTTTGACTTCTTTGAGGATGCTGGTCTCCATTTTATTCGACACTCTTAGGTATTGGTCGCGGGCTCCTGATTATTGGGGGCCTTGCCTTCCCTCTATGCCGGAGCGTGATTCCTTCCTCTTGCTTTTTTAGTCTTTCTTTACTTTTGTTTGCCTTGGATTTTTTTTGCATGGTGTTTTTATTATTTGTTTTGTTTTTAATCTAGTCTAGAATTAGGCTGAATAGTAATTGCCGTGACTTGTGCCCTTGGCGGCTCACTAGATTGGCGCTATAAATAAAAAAAATAGTAAAAAATATAGACTAGATAATAAAGACCTTGGATAATAAAAAATGGATACCGAAGATCGTGGATACTTCTCCACGCTTTTCTCAATCTCTATTTCACTATCCCGTGGTAGACAGACAGATAAAAAAACGAGGCAAATAAAAAAAGGATAGTGACTAAGAACAAAGATGACAAAGACATTCAAACAAATCTTCCTCACCCTTAAATGCCCGTGCCCCAAACATGTTCATACAATTAGCACAGGGACATGAAACATACTAGCTCTCCCCCATTGGCCGGTGCAAGGACTAGATCCTTGTTTTTCTTGGACACGAAAGGGCGCACAACTCTTCTGTCGGGAGAACCGCGAGAGAGTCTCAGCAACGCAAAGTCTGGGATAAGACACTCGGTGCCCCCACGAGCACAGTACTGCGTACGAAATAGCTCTCAGAGACGCCTGGGGGTACTAAACGTTTCTCTCGTGCATCAGGGACAAGTCTTTAGTGCTCACGGGTATTCTAGGGAAATCAGACCCTTCTGAATACTGGGAGTAGTACTTAAGATCACTCGAGAGAACTGTGGGTATTCTACAGTACTTGTCAATATTCGAGAGCATTAAAAGAAAGGGCGGACTCGAATTTCCTTGTGTAGAGGGAAAGGGACTGAACATATTCTATGTCAAATAACGAAAAATATTTCGTATCCCTTATTATGTATTTAAAATAAAATTACTTAATGTTATATAATACAAAAAAGTTCAAACAAAGCAATAGCTTGAATATCACTAAAAAATTAGGGGGTAATTCTAAAAAATATTTATATAAAAATTTGTTTCCGCAAAACTATTTTGCATAGAAGTAATCCTATGATTATATGATTTAGAAAGGAGTTAATTTCTTTGCCGGGTAATGCAAAAGCCCTGGAACACTCGTTAGGACTCTCGACAAAGGACCCAATGATAGTTTTGATGCAGTTAGACGCGTTTTTATTGGTTTAATATATAAATATGTGTTTAAATTGTAGTATTAATCAATGTGGCCACCCTCGGCGGCAAGCATGCAATCCAGGCTAGACCTGAATGCCGCACCCGCGTTGCGGACTAAGTCCTTCCTCATGCTGTCCCGCACGCGGTTGACGGAGGACTTCAGCTCGTCGACGTTGCTGTGGCGGACCTTGCATCTTTTGCCCTCGACATGCGCCCACATCCTTTAGTCAAGGGGATTGAGGTCGAGCCGTAGCAACGTCGACGAGCTGAAGTCCTCCGTCAACCGCGTGCGGGACAGCATAAGGAAGGACTTAGTCTGCAACGTGGGCGCGGCATTCAGGTCTAGCCTGGAGTGCATGCTTGCCGCCGAGGGGGGCCACATTGATTAATATTACATGATTTTGGCCGTGTGGGCGGAGGAACCGTCCTTCTTCGTGATCTTTCATGCCCAAGATGTCGCTGCAATTGGCCGCGGTGAGCCTGTAACCAGCCGCGAACCACAACGGCACCATTTTCTCGCCATTCGAAGCCACGACGCCGAGCATCATCACGGAGGCCGATTTCTTGGTAGTGGACACGTAGCAGACCTCGGAGACGTCCAGCCGAAACTTACCACACGGTCGTTCTGCTTCTTGATGACCGGAGCGACCGTGAATTTTTTTTCTTCAGAAAGAATGATAATTTGATTGCCATGACTCTTCAAGTCGTTGAGAAGGCGGCGACAGCGCCCTCGACGTTGTTCTCGCATACGGTCAGTGAGCAGTGGCCTTTCCATGTACCTCAAGCTTTTGTCACCCTCCTCCTTGACGGCTCTGGGCACCGTGGCCACCAAGATATTGTTCTTCTTCGCGAGCGCAGTCATTTTGAGCATCGGAGCACTTTCGAAGGTCTTTCTCACAACCAAACGGTTGATAACATCAGGTCTGCTTAAACGAGGTCGATCTTTGACTTCTTCCCCGTTGTTGGGCCTCTCCGCGACTCTGTGGATGGTCATTCGGGTGACGTTGAGCCGCTCGGCGATGTCGAACTTATTGTGTCCTGCAGCAGGAGAACAGAAATCTAAATTCTTTTCACTTGCATCTCAACACACCAGCACACAATGGAAAAGACTTTTTAATGGCACGTGCTGGAAAAGTAGAACTTTAAGTTTGTTCGGGGGAACTTTTTCTATCACACTCGTAAACCTTTCGAAAGATACAAAAACAAACAAACAAGCGTAATAGAACCTTTGCAAAACACGGTATACCCTAGACAAATGATATTGACTAAAAATCTAAAAGGTTTATTTAAACAATGGAAAATAATTATGACCCTTGTTAAGGTATATTTTTTTCTTTAAAATTTTGATCTCCAGCCCCCTTTGATTCAATTTTATGGTTAATGGATAATTTTCTTTTAAAATTTCCCCTAACATTTCCATGCATTATATATTTAGGCTCAATCATCTTTGCATTCTTTTGTTATCCTTGATTATTATTATTTTATTTAATATAATAATAATTGAAGCATCATGTTAATAAATTTTTATGGTGTTTAACATGTTTATACCTCGTTCCAGATCTTCTTTCGGGACACTTGTTGCCATGGTGATCGTCACGAGGGTAAGTTAGTGAGTGAGTGGTCGGATGATTTCCTTTGCTGAATAATGCCAATCTTCTTTTTTTCTTACTCGGGTCGTTGTACCACCCCCCACCACCCAACAATAAAAAAAAAAGGTTTGGTCCTAAGCTATTATTAACTGTCGAGTGCTCTGAAGCAGCAATTCTTGGGTCTTGAAATGCGTTTTGAACCAATTTGGGAAGGCGAGGTATGTTTTTTTCAAATAGTCCTAACCATTCTCAGCTTTTTATAAATGTCACTGCTGGTGTCTGCTATCCCACTTTTCTGGTCCTAGTAAGGGTGATTAGCGTCATTTTTAATTCTTCCTACTTTTCCTTCACTTAGGTCCTTTTATTTTCCCTTCTTCCCCAACTACAACGCCCGTTCGTGGCCCTCTGGTGGGCCCTATTATGAATTCTGATCATAGAATTGACGACCGACCTCTTTCTTCGCCATTCTTGTTTACTTGCTATACGTTTGTGCATATTGTAAAACAATAGAAAATAGCCATTATTTGTTTTAAACTTTGCTTTTGTGGCTTGTATGATGAAATATTAACTAAAAATAGACAATTTTTTCAACCATTATAGGGCCCAAAACAGTTGAATTTAGACATTTTATGAAATTTCCACAGTAAATATATAAAAAACAAGTAAAAAAAGTTAGAAGTGAACAGTTTTCCTCGATTTCTGTTTGTTATGTAAATCACTTACTCGTACAAGACCCTAAATGTAATCTTTTCAGCTTCTAAATTGTTGCTTTCATCTGAGGGTGGCTTATTCTTTTCTGGAGCGGTAGGTACCGGAAGATCATTACTGTGTGATACTGGTAAAAGAAAGGATGGGAGATCGGGTTAGGAAATAGCAGGTGCATTTTTGCCACTTCGACGTTTGGGAGGGTCCACCATGCAGAAGTAGCAGTTGCTTGAGCGGTCATTGGGTTCACGTCCAATCCTGCGAATGGCAAACTTCATAGCTCAAGCAATTTTCTTGCCTTCTAAAATTTTCTTGAGGTCTTCACAAGCAATCTGAGGGGCCCAGGGTTTGTATTGGTCTCCAACTGGCACGCCAAAGTATGCTTTGCAAGCTTCACACATTCTTCTAGATGCTCTCACACCAAACATTTTTGCTATTTTTTTTTTAAATGTCCGCAGATATAACAGAATGCATCTGGAGAATGATGGCAGCTTTTTGGTGCCATTTCTTTTCTGATGGTAGCTAGAGTTGAAATGGTAGCTGATCTGTGAATCCCTGTATACAGATTTCTGAAGTAATATTCCAGAATATTCCAATTGGTTCTAGAAGTTTCCAGGGCTGTTGTTTTCTGGCAAGTTTTGAAACATTCTTGAAACTTCATAAAATTCTACTAAATTCGAAAAATGTCTCATTAAATCTAGAATGTTTTGAAAGGTTTCCTCAAACAACATTATTCTACAACATTCCAATGCTTTTTGTAAAATAAGATTTACAATCTTCTCTCATGCTTTGATAAAATTTAAAGCCTTCGCTATGTCGGTACGTAGGACAGTCGTTCGATTGGTAACCATTATGATGACAATAACATCATAACTCTTCGGCCGATTCTGACGAAATTTGAAACCCTTATGTTGTTTTACATTCTCATTCAAATGGTATAATTGTCAATGTCCTCCAAATGTTAGTCCGGGAATTATTAAAAGAAAACTAACTATGGGTCGGATTGCCCTAGTGGTTGAAAATGTTGAAGGTCGTAAGGTCATATGGTCATAAGTCAGAATATTTGAGAGCACGCGACTTGGGTCTATCGACCTTGTTTCTTTTAATTTAGCTACGAACAACTGGGAAGTAATAGTGTTAAACCAGGAACAAGAATAATAAGTGATTTTGTTGCATCGTGTTATTGTTAAGCCTATTAGAAACGTGTCTTCATTTAGTAACCGAATTCTTGTTGTGTGGAAGGAGGGAGGGAACTCTCATCTGGGGGTGTATATTGTGGTAAATGGATATTTTTAAGGACATTTTGATAGGCTTCAGAGAGAAGAGTGGATTACGGAGACTTGTCTCCCTAAGAGGATCCCCAGCCTTTGCCAACCGGGGTCATGTTCCGGGTTCTCGGGGTCCCTAGCACCCCAAACACTCGGGCTAAGTACCTTCCACACATTTGTTCGCCAGTAACCACTACTTTCTCTACCTGAGCCCTGGTCTTTCGCCTCTAGGGAGGCTTGCATAGTATCTCTCGCTTCCCCGCTCATCACGGAATCACCTCCGAGTCCCCTCATTAGAACAATTTTTACTTATTTTGCGCTTTTTTTTTGGTTACCTGACAAGGCGGCGGGGGAGGGGGGTGCTCCTTCATGCGCGTTTCCTCCGGACGTTCCCTCCCACTCGTATTTCCCATTCCCACAGCTCCCGTTTCCGACTTACCCTGGATCTCGGTCCTAACTTCAGCCCGTTTTAAATAATGAGCAAAATAATTTCGTATTTACACAGGTGTGGAGGTATTATAACCCCTCCCCCCTACACACCTCCAGCCGTGGCTTTGCAAAGAGGACCCGGTAAAAAAAAAAACCCGGTCCACCCTTAAAATGAGCCCCATTCTCTGACTAAATTGGAGACTAGCTCCCGACCACAATGCTCGCTGCAAATCCTTATTCCCGATTGTTTGCACAATTCGAGTAAATTTTCACTTTTTCATGTGAATTTTAATTGATATCCCCATTGTCCATTATATTCAGTGGGTTTTTTTTAAGCTCTGACCTTGAATTGCGTTTATTAGAAAACTACCGTAGGATCCTCGGAAGAAATTTCTAAGGAAATTAGTTTCGGAAATGCACCTGCTTCCATCTCCTATCCCCACTATTAATGGTATTGACATCAGTTCTGGCTGGCGAGTTCCAGAACCCGCCCACTCGCCCCTCTTTTGCCAGCCACCACTCTCTCTTCTCGATATATCATGTGAGTTGGCCAATCTCCTCATTTGCCCTGATATAGTCTCTACTTAACTGAATGCCTTTTATCCCCTTAGGAAAAAAATCCCCTCTTTACATTTAAGTCCAATTGTATATCTTTTGCAGAAGATGCAAATGATATCTACTTCAAAATCCGATCAGTGACGTTTCGTCTGTTTGTAGTATAGATGCAAAGACTAAGACAGGTGTTTAACAGTTGATATTCTCCTACACACTGGCAAATACATCACGTGCATCTCTTAACGCTGTGCACGCGTGTCCTAACATACCGATCTTTCATTGTATCTTCGAAATAGTGGATAGAGGACGTTGAAGTGCACAATCACTTATAATGTGTGTCCAGTGAGATTGTGTGCGTATCCGTTTGTAAGCTTCTCCGTATATGTGTACCCTAGTGGCTGAGTCATAAGCGAATAATTTACGGTAACTAAGTTTGCTTTGTATGACATGCGAGTGTCAGGATACCTGCTCCGACCGGCGCCTTCCCTCCCTCCCTCCCTCCTCTGTTCACGCGATGAGAATGCTTGCGCGGAACACAGCTGATCGAGGCGAAAACTCGTCGCGATTCTTCGGGGGAGTTAGGGAGGGGGCGTACATTGACGACAGGTGTACCCCTGTTTATAAAGGCAAACCCTACCCTTCGAAAAAGAAAGGTAGAGGTTTGACTACCAATCTTCTCTGTGGGAACCTACAGTTAAACGTGGGGTTCGAACCAAATTAAGCCTCATCCGATGTGGCTTAACTTCTTTGAACTGAGAGCGCTGTTTCCATTCGACTGGGCCGTAGCCATCCCCACCCTTGAATCCCCGCGTTCTCTATGGAGTCGGCCTTCCTCAAGGTTGGGAGAAGGGCTGCGTGTGTGTGTGTCGTGGCGCCACTACTGCTCACTCTAGATTCGTTGTTGACCGCCTTTCTTTCCCCGAGGTTACCACCTGTTTCGTTTCTCTACCTCGGTATTTTCTCTTCCCAGGGTCTTGAGTCTCTACCACATTTTTCCCCATTTCTTCATCTTTCAACGGGGGAAGGACCGTGCGCTTAACCACAAGCTAGAGGGCACCTCACGCTCACTCCCGTTATCTCAAGGAGGCGGGGGAGGGGGAGTAAATAAGGTGTAGCTTGAGTCGGTCCTTGTCGCTTCCAATCGCAGCTGAATTGCGGTTTTTTGCCATATATATATATATATATATATATATATATATATATATATATGCAGATACACCCACAAAGGAAAAGTGAAAAAAGATTTCGAGCGCTTTCGTCTTTATTCTTAAAGACCTTTTTAAGGAATGAACAGGAGGCAGGAGACATATATTGCCTTAAATAGTGGAAGGTGGGATTAGACTACCCACCTCTGAACCCTAATTAAGGGTACAAAATCCTTGATCTTGATCCATAGGCGGGTAACCACCAATTAGCAATCCCCCTGGCCTTTGTATTGACACTACCTGTGAGGACAGGGAAACAGTTAGTATTGTCCTAATGTTACCTGCCTACAAACACATTCTCACCTTCCATTCGCTCTCCAGGAAATCTTTCGCTGCTACAATCATTCGTCCATTTGTCTGGTCACAGAGTCCCAACAGAATATACAGTCATCCTCTTACACTCTTTTCTATCACCTCATTCATTTCACAACCCATTTCATTCAGGATGACCTGCATCATTTCCATTCTCTCACTAACATACTTGTCGCATTCCAACATGGCATGCTCTACTGTCTCATCCTCACCCATGTCCCACATTTTACTGCCAGACTCTGACCATCTGTAACTTCTCGCATTCACATCCATAAATTGTGTCCTAGCATGGAAGAGAAGGTCACCACCCAAGCTTCCATCATACCAACTTTCATACCTTGGCGCCTTTTTCTCCTTATATAGCTCTAGTGTCCTCTTTCTCTCCATCTCATCCATCCACTTTCTTTGAGCCACATCTTTCACCACCTTGTCTATTTCATTTTTCCACTTCCTCCCATCCCAGTTACGTCCCTCCCCATTCGCATTCAACATTGTCCACTCATACAGGCTCAAGTTTTGCTACTAATCCACACACACATTTGTCATCCTCAAGCACCTCTTATTCCACCTAGTACTTTTCTCATTCCACAAATAAACCTTTCGTGCCAATCTTATATCCTCCATTCGTTCGAGTCTGATCTTATACCTCAAAGACGCTTTCATACACCTTTCTCTAAAAGTACTCCATCCCGTGTCACCTATCACACCCTCAATCGCTTGCATACTTAGGTGCGTTCAGGGTTATTCTTCCTACCCTATTTTGCCCAGTCTCTAGCTTGTCTATTTCCTTCTCCTTCCAAGCTATCACATCCATACCATACATAATACCTGGTACCACCACACTCTTCCATACTTCTCTCACCACATCATACTTACTAGCCCTAGTCCTAGCTGCACGGCCCAATCTACCTAATTATCTTTTCACTCTTCATTTTCTCACTGCTTTTTGAGCTCATCCACACTCCTAAGTACTTGTATTCTTCAGTCTGCTTTAGAACATTTTCTCCGATTTTCCATGTGGCATACCCGTCATTCTCTGACCTATTTACTGTCAGCACCTGGCTTTTCTCCTTGCTGAAACTAACTCCAAAATCTCTGCCATGCTCATTTACATCATCTAGCAACCTTTGCAACTCTTCCACTGTCCCACTCATCACAATCACATCATCTGCGTACATCAACAGGCATATATTTTCATTCCCAACGCTTACTCCCACATTCGACCTTCTTACCCTAGCAGCTAACTCCTCAGTGTACTCGCTAAACAGTGTGGGGGAGAGGATACACCCTTGCCTAACGCCTCTCACACTCCTCATCCATCCTGTTTCTATATCTCCTAGTCTATACTTTGCTCTAGTATCTACATACATGCTCTTATAATGTTAACTATCTTCTGACTAAGTCCTACCTTCTCCAACACTGCACAAAACCTCCCTGTTTACTCTATCATATGCCTTCTCTATGTCTAGGAAACCTAGATACAGCTTACTCCCGTCTTTCACCTTTCTTTCAATCATTTCATTCACCATGAACATGTTGTCTTCCGCTCATCTGTCAAACCTGAAACCATTCTGCTCTTCACCTAGCACCCTGACCCTTTCAATCCATTTGATCAGTCTTTCATTCAACACTGTACTGAAAACTTTCCCTGCTGTATTTAACAAGGCTATTGGTCTATAATTCTTCAGTTCACTCTTACTTTTACACCCACCCTTGTGCAGCAGTCACTTTGCATTCATTCCATTCCCTCGGTACGCTTTCTTCTTCCCACACCTTGTTAAATAATTCTGTCAATCACAACCTCTCCTCCATTCTTATACATTTCATCTGGCCCATCTGCCTTTCCATTCTTCTGCTTTTTCAAACATCTCTCAACTTCCTCTCTCCTAATTCTTTCATTTAGCTCACTTGCGTCTTTACTCTTCAGTGTCACACATCCTTCGTTGACCTCTGCCCTCTCTCCTACCCCACCTATAGTTTACTAAAACTTTTATACAATCAATCATTTTCTCCCTATCTGTTACACATTCACCATTCACTCTCAAGCTTTCCACCCTCTCCTTTTCATTCACACTTTGACCTCTCATGAACCTATACCATTCACGCCCCCCCTGCAGTCCTTTCTCTTTCATTGCCTGAATCACATTTCTCTCACACTTCACCTTTGCATTCATAATTTTTCGCTTGGTTTGTCGCTGTTTTTCACATACTCTGTCCATTCCTTCTGGTATTCCTTCTCGGCTGCTTCACTTTCATGCCTCTTCTTTCTCGGTTATCTGCATCTCTTATTACGCTTTTTCCATTCACTTCTAGCATTTCTAATATAATCATTCCACCATGGTTTACACACGCTCCTCCCTGGTCTCACCCTTACATATCATGTGTCTTACTGCTGCTCTTCTAACGTCCTCCACTAATCTTTCATTCATTTCATTCACATCGTGCAGCCTAATTCCTTCCACAGTTCTTCCATTCAGATCTACCTGGAAATTCTCCAAGTTAGCATCCCTCAGTTTCCACTTTTTATTTATATCCTTCTCCTTAGCTTCCTTTCCTCCATACAACCGGCATTCCACTATCATCATATTATGGTCAGATACAATATCGACCATGCCCTCCTCATCAATCCACATACTAATCACAGATTCTCGCATCCTTCCATTCACCAATATGTAGTCGATAGCTGACTCTTTCCCACTTGTATTCCATGTTACACTCCCATCTGCCAAGGTTTCATTCAAATTTTCCAGATTCAGTTCGTCTATACATTCCATAAGCATCCCACCATTCCTATCTATACTTTTCCCTAGCATACCTAGATGGGCATTCATGTATACCATAATCATCACTTTTTCTCCATCGTTCACTCTCACCAATTCTTTCAAGATGCTTTACTCGATCCTGTTCTCATTCCTAGCTCGTTCACTCTCAACAGTCATGTATACCACAGCCACCACAAATCTTTGTGTTACCCCGGTCACCTGCACTATCAATTTTCACTGCAAGTATATCTTCACTCATGGCACAGTTACCTACATTCAGTCTCTCTACTCTCAAGTTCCTATTTTTCCTATATATAATAGCTACCCCTCCTCCCAGTCTAGTCTGTTTGTTCCGCCCCTCACCAATCATTACATACTCGCTGCCATTCATTTAACTCTTTACTCCCATTCTCTCATTTGCCAACTCCCCACCCTCTCACATTTATACACCCAACTTTCATACGCTTGCTAGCTCTGTGTAATTTTCCTCTTCCTCTTTCCTGCTTTCATTCGTCACTTTGTCTCACATTCCCTATCTCACCAACCGTTCGTCTCCTCCGCAGTGCTATTTCAGTGGCCTTCACCCACTCCCATAGCCTCCCACTTGGTCTTCTTTCTCCCTCCTGCCCCAGGTGCACCCCTTCTCTTCCAAAGGTCCCCTCTTTTAGCTCTGCATCCGTATCTAGGAAGCTAATCCCCAATATCTCCTTCCTTCAGCATGGTTACCTTCATCCGGTTCAATTCTATATTTACCATTTTATTCACCTCCCTTCTTCTCCTCTCGTACCAAACATCCTCACAAGGCCTTCTCATCGCTCCCACTACCGCAACCCCTACATTCTTCCTTCCCCTCTTTAATTCTGCCACTCTCTGTGTGATTTCTTTCACTGTCCTCTATACTCCCTCTCATCAGTCCATTTCCTCACCCTTGAACGATGAGAAGTCCTTCCTCCACTTCTTCCGCTACACTCCTTGCCCTCTCTAGCACCCTAGACATGTTGCTCCCTGGCAGACCTACATTCTTACTGCCCCTTTCCCTCATCCGTATGTCTCCCCCACATATACTTGATCATGCTGTCTCCCACTGAGTCTGGGCGTTCTTGGTTTTCTTGCCATGGGACGTCCACTCATGCTCATACTACTCTTCCGGTGTTCTTCCTCTTTCATTCGCTCCTTTCTCTCCTGGTCACTCTCATTTACTACCATCACTTCCTCTTCTGCCTTCTGCAACTCACTGAACCTGTTGCTACATAAAACAGGTTCACTCCTCCTCCTCTCCCTGCCTAGGCCTACCCTTCTCCTCTTTACTTGCTGCCATTCCTGCTTGTCAGTTTCATCTCCCTCTTGCCTTCTATCCCTGTCACTTTCATGTTTCTTGTCTTTATGTTGACTCACCTCTCTCCCGGCCTCACACTACTTACCTTTCTTAACTCGGCAATGTGTCCTATATTTTTCTTGCTTTCCTCTTTAACCCTACCCAATTCCTCGTATACCTCCCTAACTTCCAGCGTGAGTGCAAGCATCCTATCCTGTAGGGTGCATATTAGACAGTTACTCATGTCTGCCACCCTTCTTTCGTATCCACAGTGCTCACACTGCGCATACAGCTCCAGACTTTCAGTCACTACCCCACTCAATACACTGTTAACCTCTTTCATATATACTGCTCTTTCCATATCGTTATTATTGAGATACTTTTCCAAATACTTATCACGTTTCTTGACGACCGCGTGGATGAGTTTTCTAATTCGTCAGAGAGCTCGCCAAGAACACGTCCACTCCGCCCGATAACTACGTTCTTCTTCCTGGAACAACTTTATTTGAGATTTTATATATGTAGTGATAATGGGGTCTAGCGTGAACAAACCATGGCTGAGGTTGAAATTTGGGAACGTGTTAATGGAGATACATTCTAATATATTTCTCGAAATATAATTACTGCATTTTATGACTGGTTTGGCACTGTTCCAATTAATGCTATGGTTAAGATTGTACATATGTAGAAAAGGTGCAGATTGTTCACTGTGATTACGTACATTGGCTTGATGTTGCTTAACCCGGACATCTAGTTCTTTCCCGGATTGTCCATAATAACATTTTTGGCAGTTGTTGCAGCCTATCGAATAAACAATGCCAGGTCGAGGGGGGAGGGAGTTTTGACAAGGATGCGATAAATTGTAGTCTCGTACTTAAAAATAACATTTATTTTCAGAGGTCTAAGTAAACGAGGTAATTTAATGAAAATATGGTAAAACTAATAAGTTTTTGGCCTGAAACTTAGGGATATTAACATTAGTTTGATAATTAAAACGCTTAGCGGACTTAGGCCTCTGAACATAAATGCTATTTTTATGTAAGAGACTACAATTTATCGCATCCATGTCAACCCCCCCTTCCTCCGACCTGGCATTGTTTATTCGATAGGCTGCAACAACTGCCAAAAATGTTATTATGGACAAACCGGGAAAGAACTAGATGCCCGGGTTAAACAACATCAAGCCAATGTACAATGTACGTAATCACAGTTAACAATCGGTGCTTTTTCTACATACGAGGGGCGGTCAATAAGTTTTGCAATTCGGATATAAGAAAACGAGATATGAGGAAAAGTGTTTTATTATTTTCAATATAACTACCCTCGACTTCAATGCACTTGCGCCACTTGTCCCTGAAGCTTCGAATTCCCGACAACCAGAAATCTCCCGACTGCTGTTCAATCCACTCCTGGACGGTGAGCTGGACATCTTCATCGTCCCCAAACCGGCGTCCACGCAGTGCAGCCTTGAGCTGGTGGAATAGAAATTAGTCGTTAGGGGCCAGATCTGGACTGTAGGGGGGTGATTGAGCTCCTCGAATCCGCACTCGCGCAGGGCAGCTTGTGCAACTCTGGCCTTGTGGACTTTGACGACGTTGAAGTCGATAATGGGGCGTGAGGTTTCATGAGGTTTCTAGGGACCCAACGGGCACAGACCTTGGTTATGGCCAAATTGTCGTGGATGATGTTGATAACACTTCCATGTGATATTCCAAGTTCTCGCTCGATTTCTTCGACCTTCACCCGTCGATTTTCGAGGATCAACCTCTCCACACGGGCCACATTATACTCGTTGGTCACGTCTGATGGGCGTCCTGGATGGGGGTCATCTTCAAGGGACTCACGACCATGGCGGAACTTCCTATTCCAGCTAGCAATGGTTGCATAGGGAGGGGCGGTGTCGGTGTACACTTAAACCATGCGTTCATAGATCTCTTTTGCATTCTTGCCTTCCTTGGTCAAAAATTTGATCACTGCGCGGTGCTCAACCTTCTCCATTGTTGAAAGATTTGTGACTGACGATCTGCGATCAGCTACTGCTTCTTAAATAGACGAGGCAGGAGCGTGCGGCTGCAGGTCCTGACTTGTCATAACTTGTCCTAACACCCCCAGAAACAGCTATCCCCCTTCCTCTGTTTTGCCCTACCGATTCGCAAAACTTATTGACCTCCCCTAGTATGTACAATTTTAACCATAACATTAACTTAAACAGTGCCAAACCAGTCATAAAATGCAGTAATTATATTTCGAGAAATATATTAGAATGTATCTCCATTAACGCGTTCCCAAATTTCAACCGTAGCCCTGTTTTGTTTATGCTAGACCCCATTATCACTACATACATAAAATCTCAAATAAAGTTGTTTCAGGATTTTGTACCCCCTAATTAGGGTTCAGAGGTTGGTAGTCTAATCCCCCCTTCCACTATTTAAGGCAATGTATGTCCTGCCTCCTGTTCATGAAACAGAAAAAAGGCACGTAATAAAAAAAACTTTAGAAGACACACACACACACATATATATATAAAAGCCAAAAGCACTAGACAACACAAACATGGAAAACACGAATAACATATTAAAAATACTTACAATTAACGTCAATGGATGTGAAGGGAAACACATTCCATATGGAAACATATTCCGTACAGTGCATCCCGACCTGATCCTCATCACTGAACACGGTGTCAACACGAATACAAACAGAATAAAGATACCGAATTACACAGTTATAAATAAAAACCACACCCAGGATCGTTACGACGGCGCAGCCATTGCGATCCGAAACAATATTTCATACAGAACGCTTCCAAACCTAGAAGAGTCATTTGTGGCTGTTGAATTACCAACCCTGGTGGGAAACCTGACCGTAGCGGCTGCCTATCAGCCTCCACGCAGCAAATACCTGACGATTCCCAACCTTTACACAATATTCGGGCGCGGGAAACTTACATTGCTTGGCGGTGATCTAAACGCCAGATGCAGAGCGTCAGGCTACGGAAGCACCGACCAAAAGGGAAGAAACCTGGAGTTGCTACTCGAAAGAGACAGACTCTAGAGGGTCGGGCCAGATTTTTCGACCTTCTTAACACATCGTTCGGCAACTAAACCCGGCATTGTGTTAACGAGCAAAATCTTCCCCTTCAACATAAGCAATGAGCCCGGACCAGTGGTACCGGGCGATCACATCCCAATTATCACCACGATCTTGCTTGCTCCACTATTCAAGCCCATTCCATTTAGGGAGGTTACGCTTAAGCTAACTGGGAGCTATATAGAGAGATACTCAGTACATACCAACCAGTTGACCTGGAAGACGCTAATCTCGAAGAGATTGATGAGGAGATAAATAAGATCACCACTCCCCTTATACCAGCCGACGAGAGATCCGTCCCCAGAATCTCCTATAAAATGCTCGCACAATCTAGGTGGACGAACGAGATGAGAGAAATCGCCAGGGAACATAAAAAAATCTATAAAACGATCGGCAGGACAGGCACCAATTGGGAAAGGACAGCCATAATGAGGCAACTAGGAGAGGAACTAAAGAACATACTAATTGAAAAGCAAAGAGCAATCTGGAATGACATCATCGGGAGGCTGGACAGGGAGGACAATCCTGTAAGATTTTGGAATAACATCCGAAGGCTTAGGGGATTGCCTGCCAGACCCAGAACTCAAATTAAGGATGGAGACGACATCATTGAGGATCCAGAGGCTATCGAGAGAAAATTTAGAACGCAATGGCAATAGATTTTCGCTATATCCACTGAGGAAAACGACGACTTCGACCCGGACTTTGAAGACCAATTGATCGATGACCTCGGCAAGTGATACATAGAATCCACCCACACCCGCAAGTATCTCAGGAAAAAGTGATAGTTAGCCACGGATGCCCGATAAGTCTCAAGGAGACCTTGAACAACATAAGGTCCTTCAAGCAGAGGGCACCGGACTGGTCTAGAATTGCGAAGAACAACCTCGTAAATACCCGAAGGCAAATTATTCAGTGTTTGACGAACACAATCAACGCTGCCCTGAATACAGGCCACTTTCCTGACTTGTACAAGATGGCCAAAATTATCTTTATCCTGAAGGGAAACAAGCCCCCAAACCAGGTGGCTAATTATCTCCCGATCTCTCTTCTTGAGATGCAGGGAAAGATCTTAGAAAAGATTATAGAAGATAGGCTACAAGCTCAACTGAGCGAGTCAGGAGCGCATAATCCCCAACAACACGGGTTCCGCAGGAAAAGGGGCACAGAGACGGTCCTGGCAGTCCTAACAGAGAAAGTAGCATATTCCCAAGCAAATGGGTGCTATGTAGACGTTGTGCTGAGGGACGTGCAAAAGGCCTTCAATAAAGTCTAGCTGGAAGGACTTCAAAACAAGATCCTGAACCTCCAGCTAGACCCAATCCTGGAAATGTTCCTCTGTGACTTTGTCATGGACAAAAGGGCATGTCTCATGATTGTGGGCTACATAAGACCTGAATTCGGATTAAAGGCGGGCGTTCCCCAGGGAAGCTACTTGATCCCACTGCTTTACCTGGTCTTCACGATCGACCTCCCAACTCCGGTATACAGGGACACTATGTATCTGCAATTCGCAGATGACATCACGCAAATTGTCCCATGCTCGGAGAGGAAAACAAGGGCACAGGCAGCTCGCATGATAGTGGGGATCAATAACATCAACCAGTACGAGAGACGATGGAAGATCAGGACCAACAGGGTCAAATTCAAAATCGTCCCGCTGAGCCGCAAGTTGACATGACTCATCATTATAGATGGGGGGAGATACGGCTACTCCACCGAAGGCACCGTCCTGGTCCTAAAGATCACCGACCATGGATACTCCAGACACCACACGGAGAGGCGGACCCTGGCAAGGAAAGAAATCCCCAAGCTATACAGGTTTAGAGATCCTTAGCTCGGCCAACATCAGGAAAATATATCTGATGTATGTCTGGGTTAAGCTCATATACCCCACAGTGGTTACTCAAACGACCATCAAATCTTGGATGAAAAGACTTCAACGTGTCCAGAACACTACATCTCTACTTATTAATAAAGTCAGAAGGCGGGATCACCTTCGGCAAAGAGATCTACACAGGAGGAAACGATTGGAGCCCATCAATGTCGCCTCCCAGAAACTGGGAAGAAAGGTCTTGGCCACCCTAGCGAATGGTGCCAGTCCAGAGCTACAGGAAACAGGCGGCAGGCTTAACATACCTGCAAGACTACGGGCAAAAGTCTCACGCCGAAGTCAATTCTCGAGCACCAAACTATACTCACAAGAAGACATTACACTAATATATACATAGCCGAAACATAGTAATCAATACAACATAGAAGAATCAATGAGTACAAACATTACACTAAACTTTAAAAACAAGGTAAATTGTTGCAAAAAGAGCTAAAGAAGGCTTGAATGCTGAATCATTAAAACAAACAATAAGGAGAACGCTAAAGCACATGAAAATTCTTAAACAAATAATAAAACCAAAAGTAAAAATAAATAAAGGAAAGCGATGCCCTTCCTACTAGGGCAAAATATCCCTACCCCTCTTAAATATTCACCCACTATTATCTACCACTATCCCACCATCTTCTAAAATTGAGTATATCATCTTCCTGTTCATTCCTTGAAAAGGTCTTTAAGAATAAAGACGAAAGCGCTCGGAATCGTTTGTCACTTTTCCTTTGTGGGTATCTGCATAACTTTGAGTCACGTGCACTTTGTGAGCTTTTTTCATATATATATATATATATATATATATATATATATATATATATATATATATATATATATATATATATATATATATATATATATATAATGTGTGTAGAGACAGAAAGTAAATAAATCAATCAGTCAACTTCCCCACCACTTACATAGTCATGTAAGCACATGTGCGCGCGTGCATGGTGCTTCCTGGAGAGTAATTAACATCCCCCCCCCCCGCTCGCGACGAGGCAGCCTTCTGCCACATCCCTTTATTCCATCTCCCCTTTCTCCCTCATCTCTTATCCTCGGAGTCCTAATTTCCTATTTTTTTTATATAAGAAAATTAAGAGAACTAATCCAACGTTGTATTTTGTTTTTCTGTATCATAATTTGCAAAAGGTGAAATTTAGAAAAATCTAGAGCATAAATCCACTTTATTAATAAATGGAGTCATTGATGCGCGCAGTCAATATTCACAATGAGGTTTCTTGTTCTTCAGGAATAGTTCAAATTGTTTTGGCATGTCGGAGACCAAATTTGGGAAGATATCTTGACTGATAATGCTCCATTTTTGTTCATTAAACACCCACAACTGCTCGCAACGGGGTGCTTTTGTTTATCAACCGCCAGTTTGATTATCGCCCTCAAATCCTCTATTCAGTTAAAATCTGGCATATTACCAAGTCCAAAGTTCCGAAAGTTCGATGTTTCTTTCAGTCAAGAACTTTGTAATCGTTTTTGCTTTGGGACAAGGTGCGCCATCATGCTGAAAAATACCATTATCATCCACAAATATGGCCGTAAACTGTTTGGAAAAGGTGGCTTAGGAAGCACGTTTCGGTACCATTTTAAAGTTCATGGCCGTGTTCTTGAACAAAATTGTTAGTTCCCCAGTTCCATTAGATGAGAAGCGGCCCCAGGCATGGAAATTATCCCGATGCTTCACCGTGGGAAGGACACAGGACTCGTGAAAGTGTTCTCCTTTTCTTCTCCCAAAGAGGGTTTTCCCATAAGCTCCAAACAAGCGGTAAGGAGCTTCATAAGAGAATTTCACTTTGCCAGTCTTAAATTGTCCATTCATTATATTTCCAACAAAAGTGCAGCGTATCTGTAATGTACTTCTTGGTGAGATGAGGCCTCTTCGCAGCTCTTCACTACTTCAGACCTTTGGCGAAAAGTCTCCGTCTCACTCCACGCGCTGAAACGTACACACCTGCTTCATTCTAATAGCGAGGAAGCTTGGCACTCGAGGCAACCCCATTCTTGAACTTGTGCCTTACCAGGAAGTGAACTTAGAATTCATTTGAAACTCTTTAGCGTCAAGAATACTGCTTCATAGGAGTGTACCCAGTCTTTTTAAAGTCATTACTGAGTCTAAAGATGGCGCTTCTTGATGCAATACCCTTAGCAACTATATCCTTCTATTTTACTCCACTTTTCTTTGGAAAGAGTCATTTAACCCCAAATTTGTCATCATTTTACCCTCTTGATCGAATAGCAAAGCTCCAGGGAATGAGACTCGCCTCCTACATGAACAGGAGTAGAGCGCAACTTTGGATTTAGCGAAGGAATGCAGTTTTTCTTATTAATTTTGAAATGCTGACTTTTTCATAAACCTGAAATAATTTAAATTTTAGAATAATTATTTCTATCATGTATTTTAAAAACGAATGAAATATATATTTGTCTCAAAACCTTTGACCATGGCTGTAGCATCGTTCTCCTGCTCTGAGCCCCACCGTCTTTCCTCTCGGGCGCTGTCGAATTCTCTGATAAGGCAGTTCATATTAGATTTTGATATGGGATCCCCCGTCATCTTTGTTCATCACCACCTCAATTCCAAACCTCCTTTCTCTTGCTCATCTACCCCCTCCCTCCTCCAGAAGTAACCTCTCTTCGAAAAGTCCTTGAAAAAGCTGGTGGTCACCCCGAATGGAGATTCATGTCATCGTCTCGCGCCTATGAAATCCTTCATCCTGGTTGGTTTTAAGGCTCGGGACCACAGCTTGGATGGAATTGGGTCCCCTCCATGTATGGTGGCAGTCGCTACCTTGACGCTATTGGTAAAAACGATCTCCACGTAACTGACCGCCGCCGTCGTGCGTCTGATGCTCGCCTGCCTCCCATTCTGGTACTTTTCGATTTCCCCGCAGCATTTGATACGGTACATCATGCTGTTCTTCTTCATCGCCTTCGTGAATCCCTGGGTGCCTCTAGAACCACCCGCGACTGTTTATGTTCGTATCTATCATCTGACACTCTCTGTATTCACATAAAGAGTGATATAATTATATCTAGGCCAGCTCGGTTCTTATTCCTCTCCTTGTTCATGTCTATCTTCGTCTCTCCTGGTGTTTTTATGCGTCCGTCGCCTCGGTCTATCATTCCATTTCTATGTCAATCTATCTTCCCGCCTCCCCACACAGCCCCGTTTGCCGAGACTGGGAGCTTCTTCTATCTGCGTATGACGTCATCGCGGAATGGCTCTCGGCAACCCTGAAGCGCTCAATCATGATAAAACGGAGGTGTTATCGGTAGATACTCCATCGCATCTGGCTCACTATAACGTTATTGCTCTTTATCTTAAGAAAAATAACTAAAAATACCAAAGAAAGTTAAAGGAGAGCGATGCCCTCACCACCATGGCAGTATCCCACCACACCTTTTTTCCACCTATGTTTATCTTTCACTATCAAATCACCTCCACCCATTAGTACATCGTCAAAAATAACCGAATTCGATGGTTACCTTCTCGGAAAGTGTTAGAAATCTGGTCGTCACTTGTCTCCCATGGCCCGCGTTGCTAATGCCTGCAACTCTTCTCTACTTTCGCATCTTAACCTGATCTGCTCCTACTTTGATGACAAAAAATTCGAGATCGCAACCCATGCTTTCATCCCCTCTTCCCTTTACGGCAGCTCCTTCCCCGCTGGACCCTATATTTATGACCTTCGACCCTCCCTCAACTTGTTCAATATTTTGCCGCTCGTTCTGTCCTCCACCGGAGACGCTTCTCTCGTGCGATCCCGACGCGCCCAGAACTGCACTGGTGTCCCATCTGAGCTAGAATCACCTTCACGCTACTCCTCCTTATCTCTAAGATCATGTCACTGCATCACACTTCTATTTATCTGTCTCGCTGGCTATATCCGGGTTCCTTGTAGTCGTCTGTACTGCATGGGGAATCTTATTTTCTCGATATTTGCTCCTACTGAGATATGCTCACCCCCCGCCTTAGTGCCATCAACACCCACCTCTTCTCCCTGTGCGAAGGCCGACAGCATTGAAGAAGAGCGCCATACAAAACTTCTTATTATTTTTTATTAGAATTTCTCATTGGAAGTTACCATATTCCCTCTCTCTCGCTTACACCCCCCCCCCTCCCCGTCATCGGGGAGATCCCATGTTTCGACTCTTCCCAGTCTCGCTTGCCGGCTTTGGCAGGCAGCACGCCCGGTAGGAAAGGCGGTGTTTTTTTTTTTTAAGTCTAGCCACCCCGTAGGAAAATAGAAAAGGAGTTATAGAGTGGTTCGTTATTTCCAAGGGGAAATGAAATGGCCACCATACCAAGATTGCTCTCCTGGAGTGCCCCCCCGCCCCCACTTGGTTATACCCCGCGCGAGATTAAGTTGCAATTGAACTTCCACTTCCTAGCACACGAGGGTGCTATGAAATTTCCCTATGAAGTCTCACAGAAGGCGCGGCCTTCTCTACAACATGTAGGATCACAGGCTTTCTCCCTTAATCTCCCAAGCGGGCGGAGGGAGCAGAGGTCATCCGCTCCTGGAGAGCAATTAAAAACAACAACATCTTCCGCATCCCATCAGTCACTAGACTCGTTCTCCACCCCCACCCCACCCCCTCATCCGGGGAAAAGGCAGTTCCTTTTCGGGGGAGGGGATTCTGTCCCTCGTGGGGAGAAGTCGTTTTCCAGTTACTGACGGAATGTACACACACACAGCTGTCTACAGGCGATCCGCGCAACTAGTTTGTGGTCCTGGTGATTTCTATTTATTGAAAAGTAGAGGCAGGGTCAGGGCCCTCTTAACAACACTATAGAACCCTGAACAAAGCAGTGCACTGAGGCCATTACCTACACAACCACACACAAGAGTGAAAATGTAAATCGTGGCTAAAACTAAACGTGCCTATTGGTTCTATCCCTCAAACAAGTGTTTATTTAAGCTGTAAAAAAAATCGTCGAGCAAAGCTTAATCAACCCAAGAGTTGGACTAATATAAACTCGAGCCTTGAAAAAGACGAATATCTCAACATATAAATTATACTCAATTGGTAAACCATATATGTTAGTTAGTTAGTCAACGCCAATCCTTCCATGATACTAGGAGCATCCCCATCCGGATAATTAAATTTATATAAGGTCAGTAAGACAATCGCTGGTCGGCCCCGATGGGCCCCAGGAGCCGGTTCTCTTTTGGGGAGAGGTGCCAGGAAGTATTATGTTTTGACACCAAACAGCGTTTAGGTGGAAGCTTTCGTCACCTCGGGGAAAAGAGATCTGTTCCGCGTCAGAGGTACGTGGATATAGATACCCATCGGCAGGATTCCTTGGAACAGAGAGAGAGTGTGTGTGTTGTGCTGTGAAGGCGGGAGAGGAAAGATAGCAGTGTTGTGATTGGCTATGTGTGAGGTGTAAGATCTACCCACCCGAAAACGGGGTGAGCGCAGCGCGTCCACCATATATTAGCATGGGGCCCATAATCCCTGGCTCCCGCGCAACTGCCTGGCATACCCATGCGTTAAGGCAGCCCTAGAGAGAGGGTCAGGGGAAGAGAGAAAGAGAGAGACTACTACCATGACGCTATTAGAACGGTTCTTGGCTGAGCCCATGATCCTCATCGCAGTCCCTGGTTGTACAGGGTGTGGCAGAACCGATTGAGCAGTTTTGAGGAGTCAAGGCTCGGGGGGAAGAGGGGGAGGGAGGTGTCCCCTTGCCGGTTTCCGAGGAATGGCTCGCTCCCCTGGGCAAAGCCCCCCAGGGCTCCCCTCGGGAATGTACCCCCCAAATATAGCATACCATCTCTATATATCCCCTGTAGAGATATACGAGTTATCCGAGGCAGTTAAGAAGTTGCGGGTGTATATATATATATATATATATATATATATATATATATATATATATATATATATATATATATATATATATATATATATATATCTCGAGGTATTTCTCATATCGAAGAAAACCAATGAAACAAAAACAAAAACCCACCTGGGTCTCTAAGCCACTATACCCAGTCTCCAGTAACATACAAGTACGATAAAATTGTTAAATTTAGGAGACAGTTATTCCTGACCTCTGCTCAAAAGGCCTATCCTCCGAGGGTGTATTTATAAACAAACAAGTTAAAAATTCAAACTGTCGATTTCGCATTACGCTCTCCCAGGGCGATACGACGCCAAGCTCGGCTGAATTGATACCCACTTCTGCCGATTCAACATGAGATCCAGTTTCCCTAATTTCAAAATGCCTAGGAAGAGAAATAACAGACGCCCAAAAGCTAGGGCACCCTCGGGTGTCCACTTGCTATTTCCCCCTCCCATTACCCCGCGGGAGTAATTCTAGTATAAAACCGTTCGCCAGGAGAAAAAGTGGACAATTCTCGTTTCGTCACGACATCGATAAGAACTTGCCAGGATAGAATTCCCCCAGCAAGTTAAGGAGGACTTTCATTTTCTTGAGCAATACCAGATTGCACCTAGTATAATCGGCACAGTTGGATTACCAAAGATCGTCAAGTGATCTTACCTCCAATACCGTCGGCACAGTTCGATTACCAAAGATCGTCAAGTGATCTTACCTCCAAGTACCGTCGGCACAATTCGATTACCAAAGATCGTCAAGTGATCTTACCCTATCTGAGTTTGACACCCCAAACTAGATAGCTTTCTCACCCAAAAGAGAAGCTCTACAAGCGAAAACAAATCGCTAGAAAATCATACAGCAATCTTCAAGCCTCATCTGAGAAAACCTTTTCAAGGTCATAAACACCAGACGCATTGCCTCTTCAATCGTTGTTTTGTTTTGATTCCCTTCTCCTCGTTGACTCGAAATTCCGCGTGACGTCACTCGTCCACCCCACCCCTCGTTCGAAGTAACGCCCTCTATTGAGAAGCAAATATACTACACTCACGACGCCTCTCCTGACAAGATTCAAATGAAGGTATTTCGTTTGGATTCTCTGGGTAAACCCCACTACCTTATGTGAGTAATCAATTCTATTTTATGTCCCCGTGTGTTTAACGTAGATTATTTGTATATCCTAAAGACGAATTTTTTTAAAGTAAATTGTTCTCCTTTAAAGCAACCAGAAACCGACTGTCGGTAACGGCACTTAATAACTATTTTTAATTGGTATTTTTGTACATGTATATATTAATTTTGTTTTTGAGTTGATTAATGTACAGTAAAAGTCTATTTTGGTTCAAGTGTTTAAATTATCCTTGAACGAGTTGCGTTGGCAGTATTTAGTATATTAAAGAGAGAACTTCCCTTTATATTCATTCAATAGAATAAAAATAAGAAAAGCGCTCCTAGAGATCGATCCTGAAGCGATCACTGGAACTAATCTTAATAAAAAAAAAAACAATAATCATGGTTAACCCACGACACCCCTCTTACTTTTTTATAACTCCTTAAAACTGCTCAATCGCTTCTGCCTCCCCTGTATTTGTAGAAGCCTGCAAAGAGGTCTGGCGTACCATGGGCAACTCTTGCAGTTGACGTATGGATGTTTATGTGCCCTCCTGGCCCTAATACCTGCAGGAAGGTCTGCACCTCTATATATCTTTCTGCAGGAGATTTTCTCGTTTGTTTCGGTTAAAAAAAATGCATTTGTTGAAATAATAAATATTGGTAGTAACCAAGAAATGTGTTTAGTTGTTAAAAGAGAAGTAAAAAAGGCGAAAGTAAAAAAGAAAATGAAGAAAAATTGAAGAGAATGCGAGGTTACAAACCAGCGCCAATCCTGCATTTCGTTTCGAACGACTACTGTTAAAAGGGGGCCCGAGATGAGTGGCGTCTTATTTGACCATCCTAACCCCATGTTGTATGACCCCATATGTTATATGAGCTCGAAACCTCACGATGAAATATCCTCCCCACTTCTTAGACAAACGAGTCAATGATTTGTATTTGAGAGGTGTTTTGAAATATTGGGGAAAAGGATGGATGAATAAGCGGGCTGTGGCAAGTGAGAAGATCATACTTCAACCCAAGGTACTCGAACCAGGTTAGTGTGCGTCTCGTTTAGCCGATTCTCAAGGAGGAGTGAGTTATTTGATCCTTGCCTCCCTATCCCATTACTACGGGGGCCGGTAGAGGCACCGCTTTGTCCCGTCAGGGGGTTGAAATTTTCGAACGTCCCTAGTCCGGTGGCCGGGTTGTCCGTCCTAGTTTCTTTCCTTCCATTGGTGGAAAAGGAGAGGAAGCCTCGAAGGAGGAGCGTCGGCGCCGGCGAGGGAGACAAATGTATGTATGTGTGTGTCTGTGTGTTTGGGGATCTGAATGTACACTCCCTCCTCTCTCCCTCCCTTGTTTTACACGGACACAAGTGCATACACTTTCAATCATCATCCTTCGCCTCAGCCGTGTTTACCACTCTTTTCACTTGTTTTAAGAGGCTTTTTTTTCTCCGGGTCAATTTTGAGTTTAGCCATACCAAATCGGATTTAACTTCGGTCATTTGAGACAGCCTACCTGCAGGTTGTCTCAGCTATGCTTGTGTCGTGCATGTTTGTTGAGGTGTGTCTGGTTCCCGGTGGCAATGGGGACAGGCTGTATCTGTATACATTTACTTTTGGGTGTGGGCCGCACCGGAGCCGTGCCATGGCGACTCGTTGTAACGTGGGAGTGATGATTCTTTTGGGTTGATTTCCGATTGAACGGCGATCTAGAAGTGGTGTTTGGATCCCGAGATTGGATGCTATGGTGTTGTGTGGGTAATGGTTGCCTAGTTACCGACAGTTACCATTCCTTGAGATATCTCCCTGTAGAGTGGATTCTTGGAGTTCTTTTTGGCCATGTTCCGTGGAAGGTGGTTAGGGGCGGCTTGGGGGTATTCGCCCCGTACTGAGGAGAGATTGCGTTCAGCGAGGGGAGGGGGTTACGTTATATGGGTGCGCCGATTGTTTCCGACTGTGAGGGGGGAGGGTGCATCTTGCGACTTAGTGGCTGATTGGAGCCCCATCCAAGCTGAAGAGGCAAGTGGGGTGGATGGATTGCTGCTTGAGGGTGTGAAGGATGAATGCCTTGGATTAACCGAATGTAGTTTGTATGAGTGCTGGTGGTGGTGCACTGCAGCTGGCGTCTATAAAATTGCATACACCCCTCTTCTTCACTGCCCACAGGGCAATCTACGGCTCTATATTTCCCTGCACATTTACACATCTCTCACAACCCCGCAGGGGGTACCCTGTGCGGCCTGTCACCCTTGGTACCTAGAAGAGCTTTACATGGTCCTGGCCCTCTTTAACGGCGGAAGGTGTAGATGGGAGTACCCCATCCCCTGTAGCTACAACTGAAAACTGGGGGAGAAACACGACCTCTCCTTCCCAATTCGCCGCAGGGATGTACCCTCTACATTTTGTACCCGGGTGAGGAAGAGGAACAAGTCCTCCCTGTCTCCAATGCCCGCAAGGATGGACACGACCACAGAAGGAGCCTCCATGTTTGGGGAAGCTGGTGCGTTGTCTCGGTCCCTTTATGCACCATTTCCACTCCCACTGACCCCCTTGTTTGCCCCTTTCATGGGCCCCCCATCTTTTACTGCCTTAACTTGATTAAGTCCCTCGTTTCCTCCTACACTGGATGTCTGGCGTGGTGACCTCGACCTCTCCGAGGCGTGTCACCAAGCCGGATCCGCCACTCTGACCTGCCCACCACGCCATCGGTAAAATTTAGTATTGGGCTCACGAGGAGTGGCGGAGATGACGTCCTAGCGGTATCGGCCGGGGCACGCAAGGGGACCCCACTCGGCCGGGCACTTTTGGGATCAAAGTAGGGCCGTCGCCGGCAGGGGCAGCGAATCCGTTACTAAAGCGATTATGTAGTTGCTCCTTTCTCACCATTCCCCATCGGTAAGGGGATCACTTTTTCTTTACCCCTTTTGAAGCCGCCCTCAGGACAACTCCATCTCAATTGAGGAGGTGTGCCCCCTCCTGTGCTTTCTCAGGGGCCCATCCAAATATCTCCTAGCGGAGAAAGTCCCCCCCCCTCTCCAATTGTTACTGGCTCAGAGGTTTCTCCTTAACCCTTGTGTAGCGTTGACTCCGAGCGACCCTAGTCTAGCGGCCGTTTCCCCTTTACTTTTTCACGGCTTCTCAAGAAGACGGCAACAAGACAGAGGACGCGGCACCTCTGTTCTTCATGCCTCACCCTTCCCTATGGAGGCAGTTGAACCGTTTTAACCATCTCTGAGAAGTAAAGGCCGGCATTGCACCCCCCCTCCCTCCCGATGGAGGCAGGTGAAACCGTTTTAACCACATCTGAGAAGTAAGGGATGGTTTCGCACCCCCCTCCCCTTCCAGATGGAAGCAGGTGAACCGTTTTACCCACATCTGACAAGTAAGTGCCGGCATCGCACAAAGATGGAGGCAGGTGAACCATTTTAACCACCTCTGAGAAGTAAGGGCCTGCACCCCCCCCCCCCTCCCGATGGAGGCAGGTGAACGGTTTTAACCACCTCTGAGAAGTAAGGGCCGGCATCGCACCCCCCCTCCCGATGGAGGCAGGTGAACCGTTTTAACCACCTCTGAGAAGTAAGGGCCGCATCGCACCCCTCCCCCACGCCTCACCTGGCTGGTTCATATTCGCAGCCTTAGGGGCTATTGTACCCAGAGCCGTAGCAACCGCCCCCCGCCCCGGGGGAGGGGTGTCGGCTCTTTAATGGGCCCTACTATGGCCAATTTTTTTTTATTTTATTAATGAAAATATAAAATTTTCGAATACCCATTTTATGTAAGTATTCCGCAGTATTGGCACTACTGAGAATAGTATTTGTCGTGCCTGGCACTACTTGTAAATTATGATATATTGTTATGGGGCCCCACAATCTTGATTTGGGTGGGGGCGACTAGACATTGCTACGGCTCTGCGGTTGTACCCGCGCCATGGACATTCATCGTTTTGTGACGTTCAGCACTTAGGTGGTGATAGGGCTACTGCATTATTTTCCTACCAATCCTTTGTTCTTTGAAGCTTGACCTCGGATGCGAGTTTTACTCATCTATAACAACCGAGCGTGTATTGTGGAAGGTAGACTCGATCCACTGCAGCGTTTTCCGCCTAGCCACCGGTGTCTTTCACAGGTCCCGCATTGAGTGCCTACATATCGATGCTTGGGAGATGCCACTCGCTTTGCAACGTGCACTATTTGCCTGTACGCGAGAGCCCGGCGCCTCCCTCAGTCCCCAACGTGTCTCACTGCATCCGCGGCTGATCTCGACGGTGCCTATGCTGCCGAGAGACACCAGTCATACCCAAAGCCCTTTGGCTTTAGGGCTAGGAAACTGTGTAGCTCTCAGGTCAGTAGTGTCTCTGGTTCTGCCCAAGAGACACCTTAGAGTGTACCACCTTTGACTATTTGTCGTCACGCCTTTGCTCCCTAAGCTTTCACAACGTTGGGAGTATTGCGTTCGGCCTTTTGGGAGCACACTTAGTGTCACGATGGATTCGTGCTAGTGTATACGGATAGCTCTAAGTCCCAAGAGTGTGTCGGTTTCCACGCCGTATCCTCTCTGTTTGAAGTTAGCGGGGTGTGTCAGGTGCTGCGTCTGACTTCACTGCCGAGCTGGTTGCAACACACCGCTCGGTACTGGAGATAACGCGACTTGCCCGGTGTGGAGACCCGATTGTGATTTATAGCGACTCACAAAGCGGCCTGAGTGCTCTCGGAGCATTGGAATCTCCGCATGCCCTGGTTCGCGATATCCGTGACGCCTTGCTTTTGGCGAGCCGGGCGGATGTCGAGATTATCTTTGCTGGGTTTCTTCACATGGAGGAATTGCGGGGAATGAGCGCGCGAGTCCGCGAGTACAGAGCGACCAGATCAGCGCTTCGCTCTTCCTCACACCGATTACATGACAGGAATAAGAAGATGGGAGACGGTCGAAGAGAACGTAAAGTTGCCTGCCATTCCGCCGCCACTGTTTCCCCAATGCCACGAAGGCTTCAGGTTGCTTTATGTCATCTCCGAATTGGATACACTCGCGGGACGCACCACCATTTGATGAACCGCTCGCCTGCGCCTTATTGCGACGACTGCGTTGTCTCCCAGACTGTTCGGCACAATTTTGTTGAATGTCCCAGTCTGGGTGATCTTCACGCATGTTTCCTCTCCCGGTACTGGGAGGAGCGGGGTCGCTACCTCTTGTCCCTTGTACTCGAGACTGGTTCGGGCACAGAGATTTACGGACTATACGACTCTTTGTAGGAGGCTGGACTCCTCCACTCATTTGACTCTTTGTTCTAGGTCGCATGTTCGTGCGCCCGGGAAGGCGTGCCTACCACCGACACCGGGGTGCGTTTCCTTGTTACTTTTGTTTTTATTTTTGTTCTTGTTTTTGTTTTAAGCTTGTCTTACCTTCGTTCTTTTTTATATCTATTATTTTCTTGTTTTTAATCTACTCCTGTATTAGGCTTTCCGTAAATTTCGGCGACTTTTGACCTAGTAAGCAATCGCCAGTTGATCTCTTAAAAAAAAAATAAATAACCTAATGTTGCCCATTTAAAAATAGCGAACCTATTGCTGCACTGTCAAAAATAGTGAACCTAGCTAATCTTGCAATGTCAAAAATAGTGAATCAATGTTGCCCAGTCAAAAAAGAGCGAACCAAATGTTGCCCTCTCAAAAATAGTGAATCTAATGTTGCCTTCACACAAAAAGTGAAGCTAATAGTACCCTGTCAAAAATAACGAACCTAATGATGCCCTGTTAGAATATCGAACCTAATGTTTCCCTTTCAATAATAGCGAACCTAATCTTGCCATGTTAAAATAGCGAACCCGATGTTGCCCTGTCCAAAATAGTCATGTAGCAAATTTTGCCATGTCAATAATAGAGAACCTAATGTCATGTCAAAAATAGCGAACCTAATGTTGCCTTGTCAAAAATAGCGAACATAATGTTGCCTAGACAAAACAATAGCGAACCTAATGTTGTCCCGTCAAAAAATGAACCTAATGTTGCCCTGGCAAAAATAGCGAACCTAATGTTCCCCTGTCCAAAATAGTGAACTGAGCTAATCTTGTAATGTCAAAAATAGTGAATCTAATGTTGTCCTGTAAAAAAATAGCGAACCTAATTGTGGACGAATAAGGAGAGAGCGAAGGAGATTTTTTTTTCTCTTCCCACCTTCTCCAGTACCTCGGTTCTCCGTCACCCCCCGCCCCCTGACTTCCCCAGTTCGCCGTTGACCGTCTGCCCCAAGCAATTTGCGCGAGGGCGAAACGCCATTGTCGCAGACGAATTTAGTCGGCCTCGCGTCCCGTTCGCAGCGCTGCATTTATCTGCCCTATATATGTACTGAGAAAATTAGAACAATGGAAAGACCGCTAAGGGGGCATCGTGACTTTCCGCTATGGACCCTTATCGCGACCCAAGACAATTAAGGAAGTTTGTTGGCAATGAATCTCTCTTCCCGTCTAGATAATTTCGGAGTATATATTCGATACTTCGGAGTTCACGGGCAGATTGTGTCTGAAGTCGCCGTCCAGTACGTTAGCCGTTAACATCTTCGTTAGTCGAGAGGGAATCGACTACATTCTCGTCCAGAGAAGAATTGAGTGATTTTCGAAGAGCCAAGGAAGAGCTAGTCGTCATCAGTGTTGTTCGTGGAGATAGTTTTAGGTGCGCTTCAACCCTTCTCACCAAGTCTTCTGATTTTAAGGATCAGAAAAGCCATCCCCGAAGCATCCTCCTTTTGCGTCTTAAGGATAAGAGGCCATATCTTCAATTTCCCGAAGTTGGAGTGAGCATTCCCTGAGACGCCCACAAGTTCAAGGTCGAACTTACCTCCCAGGTCCTACTCGCCACACATCAACGCAAAAGAGATTTAACTCCCCGCTTCGTCACGCTCCTTTTCCCTTTACAGTGTCGGACCTCAAGGATCCCATTTGCTCTAGAACTTGCATAATTGTAAGATCATTTCTTAATTAATTATCCCTCGGTTCAAACTTAATTTATATTGTCAATTATCTTAGCCGTGAACTGTCAATATTTAATTGCATTGCCATTTAACTTCCCCTATATGTGTATGTAATCTTTAGTTCTATTAAAGTATATTTTTGTAGCCATGTTTGAATATTCCTTGGCCTAGCAACTATGTATTTAAAGCACTCTTAGAGCCACCCCCAGGTGGAGCCTTAATTTCCGTCGGCCAGTAGGCCACTGTGCGTATAACAACGTACACCTAGTTATACCACGACACTAATGTTTCCCTGTCAAAAAAGCAACCTAATGACGCCATGTTAAAAATAGCGGACCTAATGATACCATGTTAAAAATAGCCAACATAATGTTGCCCTGTCCGAAAATAGCGAGCCTAATGTTGCCCTGTCAAAAATTGTGAACCTAATGATGCCTTACAAAAATAGCGAACCTAATGTTGCCTTCTAAAATAGCGACCCTAATCTTGTCCTTGTCAATAATAGCAAACCTGATGTTGCCCTGTCCAAAATAGCCACTAATGTTGCCCTGTCAAAAATAGCAAACCTAATGCCATGCCCCCAAAATGGCGAACCCATTGTTACAATGTCAAAATGGCGAATACCCATTGTTGTTATGTCAAAAATGGGGAACCCGCTGTAAATATCATGGATTAGATGCATAAGTTAAACATATAGTAGTAATAATAATAAGTATTTACAATGCGCCCTTCAGGGCTGTTAGCCCTCACAGAGCGCAATGTTCATTTTATTAATGAAATATGTTAGGTTAGATGGATCACTTTAACATTCTTCATTATTTAGCATTTTTAAAATCTCCCCTCCCCTCCCTCTGCCACGAAGTTTTGGAAATCGATTATAGTATCGCAAAGCCCCCGTAAGGGAGTCAGCGCCCCGTCCGACCCCAGCTTAGCCTCTTCTCCTTCCTTCAGAAAACTTGTTTCCCTCTCTTATCACCCCGTAAGGGGCGTGGCAATATGCCATCCTGGCCGCCGTGCTGACGGGACTCAGCCCCCCTGTCTGACCCCAGCCCCCCCTGTCCGACCCCAGCTTAGCCTCTTCTTCCTTCAAAACACTTGTCCCCCCCCCCTCCCCCGGTTTCCTCGCTTTTCATACAACCTCTCCCACAACTTTCTCTGGTTAGCCTCTAATTTCACAGGGTAGATGCTGACCTTCTTCTTAGCCAACTATCCCTGATCGGGGCTGAGGGGGGAGGGGACAATGTTCCCTAACCCCTGAGCTCTGGTTTGGGATGGTGGGTTTTTAACAACCTGCTTCATCCCCACCCATACCTTTCTCACATCCCCTTTTCTTCTCACTTCACCACCTATCTTTGTTTTTACGCCGTGTTTAAGGTGGAGCCGCCATGCCGATGGACTGCCAGGCCACCAGGCGGGAGGGAATGGTCCTAAATGGCCGCACCTGGCTCTGCCAGGTCCTGTACGCACCCCTTGCAGAGCGGGCTACTGCGAGGGGCGATGAGCGATTGCTTCCCGTGGAACAAATAGGGCCACCATGCCCATAAATAAAAAAATAAATACAAAATCTCTCCCCATTTCCCCTTGTACATCGACGGAGCCTCCCTCAGGCAGCACCACCGAAAAAATGGAGCCCCTCCCCCTCCTGTGCTTGCGCAGGCGACCCTCCATATTTCTTTAACTGAAGAGGAGGCTTACTCGTTTCCTTCACCTACGGGTGTAGGGGACTCATCCTCACCCCCTTCTCTGGAAGTGCTTTCGGGCAGCTCCCTTTTTCCGGCGGCAGGCCGTCCTTTTATTTCAAAGGGGCCTGCCTAAGAAAGCCAGCAGGCAGCTCATAGCCGACCGCTCCCCAGTGAAGCGGCTCGGTAGGGCAGACCCCCTTAGGGGGAAGAGGGAAGCCAGGCCCCTTCGGTCGCTTCCCTCAAATGACCTGCTGGCAAGAATATTGAACCTTGCCGGGGTCAAGGCCTGTGCCTCCCCACACCACCTGACAATTGACAATGATGCCAACGGGACCTGCGATGTCGTGGGGTTGGGGTGGCCAACTGGAGGCCTCCCCTGAGATAGACATTGTCCTTGAGGAAACCCAGCTTCAGACGGTCGGGCCTTCCATGTGGGGGAATCCGGGATCGGCACCAAGCACCGAACCCGAATCAGCCCCTATGCACTGTCCTCCTCAAACGGCTAAGGTTTCCAAGGTAGTACAAGGAGAGGAGGGATCTCCTCCGACCGGTGCCCCTACGACTGCCAGGACGTTCTCCATTTTGGAGAAGGACCTGACTGAGGCCGGTCGATCTGTCCTGGGGGCTCCTGCCGGCGGAGGAGAGAAGCGGGTTCATTCCCCGCCCTCTCTTAAAAAGAAAAAGAACAGGAAAAAGACTAAAAAGACTCGAGGCTCCTCTCCATCCGCGGGGGCTGCGGGGACGAATGGGTCTGCTGCCACTTTGGTAAGCGACCAAGACAAGATCGGCACATCCGGCCCCTCTGCCCCTCCCCGGGTGCGGAGCCCCCGACTAAGACGAAAGGAGCGCATGGTGGAGCCTCGATAACATCGTGGCCCCTCATTCAGAGGCTACCTTGCGTTTACGAGCCCGCTGGCTTTAAACGCTTACTCGTTATTCGCTCCACTGATGGCACCATGTTGGCCAAGGGTAACATAATCCATCAGAGGAGGGCATTCACTAGGATAATTGGTAGAGAGCCGAAGGTGACCCGTTTCTCAGACGGGAGCCTTCTGGCGAATGCGGTGGATCTCTCCGAGGCACCCAAATAAGTGCTCTTCGGACACTTGATGCTACCTCGGTGAGTGTGACGCCGCACTCTACCATAAACTTTGTGAAAGGAGTAGTTTATGCGAGGGAACTCGTTGACTACTCCATAGAGGACATCACCTTAGAGCTGGCTGACCATGGGACGGTCAAGGTCGAACGTGTGATGAGAAAACAGGGAGGGGCCTCGAGACCCACCCCTACACTCTTTGTCACGTTCGACTGTGACAAGCTCCATGAGTCGGTGCGTGCCGGTTGTTACCGGTACCGCATGAAGTCATTCGTGACACTGCCGTGGCGGTGCTATTACTGTCACCGCTTCAGCCATACGAATCGTTCATGTAGACGTGAAAAGTCGAGGTCACCCGAAGTCCGTGTAAATTGCTCCAAGGCCGCACACGATAAGTCTAAATCGTGTGTGGCCAAGTGTGTCAATTGCGGAGAGCCGCACCCCGCTTCTTCGAAGCAATGTGGTACATATCTCCTTGAGAAAGAAATCCTGGCCGCTCAGGCCCAGGATCGACTCTCATTCCGCAAGGCTAAGGACTTGGTCCTGGCGCGCCCGGCTCTGCCTGGGACGTCATATGCCTCAATAGTTAGAAAGGCACCCTCTGCTCCTGGCCCATCCAGGCCAACGTGCACGGTTGTTTCCGCGCCCATTCGGAGCCCTTCTGCGGATTCTACTCAACCCGAGTGCTTCCCTGGTAAAGCTGGTGGCGAAAAGGGTTCACACCCAACCCCGGATAAAACCAGGGCTCGCCCCCCCCCTTCCGCCAGCGTGACCGTTTCCTGTAAGGCGAAACGGCCACGCGCCCCCACAGTCGTTAGACTCACAGGAGGACACACCCCTGAAGTTGGTCGCCAGGCCATCTTCCGTGGTTCCTAAAGCTGGCCCCCGAAAGGAGGACAGCAAGAAAGGAGCTTCCGCTCCTTTGCCCACACCTAGTGGTGGGCTGAGTGGCTCGGAGACGGTGGTTCCTCGAAAAGAGAGCCCCCCGCCTCCGAAGCCACAACGCCCGCTTAAAGTTTCGAGGCGGAGGGAGGAAAAGACTCGCATGGCGAGCCCAACCTTCCCCAATAAGTCCTCGAAGGCGACATCGCCTTCAGCGCTTTGTCCGGCCAACAGCGCCCGGGGTTCTGCCTCCGGGAAGCGTATGGCCATTCCCGTGAAGGTCTTCTGCTTGAAGATGGCCCCTGCGTCTCCTCCGAGTTAGGCCTGGAGTGCATATGCCTTAAATGGAATTGCCGTGGACTCAGGGCCAACTGGGAGGAGCTGCGGAGGCTCGTCTCGTCCCGTTCCCCGTTAGCTATTTTTCTGCAGGAAACCATGCTAGGCGCGTGCCCCCTGCCTGCCCTCCCGGGGTATAAGGGTCTTGTGACCCCACCACCACGAGATGGCCGGGTTGGGGGATGCGCGGTTTACACCCGGCATGATGTCTCCGTTCTTTCTTTCACTTTAGATACCTCCTTTCAGGCAGTGGCTGTGCAGCTTCACCTAGATAGGAAGTATACTATAATTTCTGCGTACATTCCACCGTCAGCTGACTTCGTCGCGGGGGACTTCCGCCGCGTCGTGGCACAGTTGCAGAGGCCCTTTCTCTTGCTTGGAGATCTGAACGGCAGGCATCCTCTCTGGGGAGATTACTCAATAATTCCCAGGGGACAAGTCCTTGCCGATCTGATCGTAGAACTTGAGATGGGTGTCCTAAATGTGGATGAGTTTACGCATCACTGCCCCAGAACCGCTTCATTTTCTTGCCTTGATCTATCTTTGTGCTCTTCGGATGCACAGCCTGATTTTGATTGGGGGGTAGTCGATGACCTCTATGGCAGTGATTAATTTCCCATTCAAATGTCATTTTCAGGGCAACAGCTACCTGAGAGCCCACCTTGGTGGTGCTTGGCGCGTGCGCGGTGGCCTGCATTTCAGGAAATTACTGAATTCTCTATCTCAGTTGAGGAGTGTAGGTCGGTAGATGAGGCCGTTGAGTTCTTCTCCGGCAACCTCATGGCCGCGGGCCTGACTACTATTCCCAGAACGTCTGGCCGTTTTGCACGCCGACCACTCCCATGGTGGTCGGCCGAGTGTGAGACGGCCCTTAAACAGAAGCGTTATGCCTACATGCGCTATAAGCGCCACCCGAACGATTTCACTGTCGCTGAATTTCGTCGGGCTAGGGCTAGGTTCCGGTATATTTCGAAGCACGCCCGCCGCTCTTCTTGGTGGGCATACGTGTCTTCACTTAACGGGAAAGACCCCTCAAGCAGAGTTGTGGAGGCGACTCAAAAGGATTCGGGGCAAGTTCTCGCAGGACCCCTCTCCCGTTCTCCAGGAGAATGGGACTGTAATCTCGGACCCCGCGTCCGTGGCAGAATCCTTCGCGACCACTTTCTCCGCATTCTCTATCCGGGATACTCTCCTCCAGTATTCAATGCACGTCGTGATGTCGCGGAAGGCTGCCGGCTGGACTTTACCTCCAGAGGCGTAGAACATTTCAACGATAGTTTTACTGTGAGTGAGTTGCGTTCCGCTCTTGCTTAGTGCGCGGACACCGCCCATGGTCCGGACGATGTCCCGGACCATGCTTCGACACCTGGGTGAGCGAGGCATTGCCTTTCTGTTAGATTTGTTCAACAAGATCTGGGTAGAGGGTAACCTCCCAGAGTCCTGGCGAATCGCTATCTTTCTAGTTTTTCGCAAACCGGCGCGAGATCATTCTACACCCGTCGGTTTTCGCCCAATTTCCCTAACCTCCTGCGTGTGCAAGTTGATGGAGAAATTGGTAAATGTTAGATTAACCTTTTTTTCTGGACAGTCGAGGCCATCTGTCTTCTGCGCAGTGCGGTTTCCGCAAGTTCCATTCCACGTCGGATGCTCTGCTTCGACTTGAAAATGCTGCCTGCGAAGCTTTCCTTCGTAGACAGCACTTCGCCACGCTGTTGATACGGTACCATAGAAACCCTCCACCCCATAGGGGCGAGGGGACGCCTCCCGGTCTTTATATCTGAATTTTTGAGAGATCTCCGAATCCTCGTTCTGGTGGGGGAAGCCCTCTCCGGCCTAATGGAGCAGGAAGATGGTGTCCCGCAGGGAAGTGTCCTCAGTGTCATACTCTTTGCCTTGAGACTTAATGGCATATCCTCGGTGCTGCCAGAAGATGTTCTTGATACGCCCTACGTGGACTACCTTTCGATCTCTTTTGGCCCGGCCCAGATGCCAACTCTGGAGCGTCGACTCCAACAGGCATTGAATCGCGTCTCTTGCTATGCCGAAGCGCACAGGTTTCGGTTTTCTTTGGACAAGACTAAGGTGGTGCACTTCTGCTGCCATCCACGGCTCCACCCCGACCCAGATTGGTTTCTTAATGGGGTGCGCCTGGAAGTGGTTGAATCGCACAGTTTCCTTTGTCTTGTATTTGACCGATGCCTCACCTGGTAGGCTCATATTCGCAGCCTTAGGGTCTCTTGTACCTGCGCCATGGATAATCTTCGCTCCGTGACGTTCAGCCCTTGGGGCGCTGATAGGGCTACTGCATTACCTTTTTATCGATCCTTTGTCCGTTCGAAGCTCGACTATAGATGAGTTTTATGCATCCGCAGCTGAAGGTCTATTGTGGAAGGTGGACTCGATCCACCACACCGGCCTTCGCTTAGCGACCGGTGCCTTCCACCTTTTTCCTATCGAGAGCCTCTGTCGTCTCCAAATCGGGCACACTCGTGTGACGCATCGCCATTTAATGGAGCGCTCGCCTGCGCCCTATTCTGACGACTGCGTCGTCCCTCGGACTGTTCGGCATATTCTTGTCGAATGTCCCATTTTGGGCGATCTTCGCGCACGTTACCTGTCTCGGTACCGGGATGGGCGGGTTCGCTACCGCCTGTCCCTTGTACTCGGGACCAGTGCGTGCACATTGACTGGTGGACTTATAGACTTTTGGGGGAGAGGCCGGCCTTCTTCCTTTTATTTAACTTTTTTTGTTGTTGTTTGTCTTTGTAGGTCGCACGTTCCTGCACCGGGGGGATCTCCCCCCGACGCAGAAGCTTGCTTCCTCCTTGTTACGATTTTCCCTTATTATTGTTGTTGTTATTTTTGTTCATCATTCTTATTTTAAAGTAGCCTAGTGCTAGTCTGTCCTGAGTGCGGCGACTTTTGCCCAAGTGGGTAGTCGCCAGATATGCTCTTAAAAAAAAAATTCCCAAAGCTTTGTGTTAGGTTAGGTAATAGATATCCTAACCTAACCAAACTTAGCAGAGATCCCCTTTGTCTTTCTTCTTCCCATTTTCTCATTCCATCGCTATATATCATGAATCCAATGCCCTAATTAACGTCTTGATTTGACCCCAAAAGAGAAAAAAACCCAGTTCTTATCGGCGGTATGTTCTTAACGCGTCTGCCATCTTTGTTTTGGCATTTCGAAGCAAACTCATGACAACGTTTTGTGTGTGTTTGGATCGTTCTCTTTTTCCTTCGCGCAGCTGCGAGTGGATTTGTCTACTCGCAGTGGGAGAACGACACGATAAGTTGCAACATGATGTAACCCAATTTCACCATGGTCCGAGTTCCGTAAAGAAAGTGGCGAAGATGAAAGAAATGAGAATGTGTGGAAGATGTATAGCTGCAGATACCCCTGGGGGCATTACGGCAGGAGGGGCACGCAGCCCTATAGATGTCAGCTGCAGCTTGGTTACCCATGTTCTCCATGACTCTCCTTTTCGGGGCTGCCAAGTGGAGAAATGGGAAGCTGAGCGGAAAGATAAGAAGAGCGAATATAGTGAGCCGGGAGGAAGTTTTTTAAGCTTCCAATAAAAACCAGGTCAAAAGAAGTCTAGTACTTAGTAAATAAGTACAACACTACTTGCTTTCATCTATATTTAAGGTCAAAGACCAACAATGACAACAATCTAGGAAATAGGATATTAGAATACAATACAATGAAGATGGTACATTAGAATACAATGGTATCATGATTCTCTACTTAGAAATACGAACTAAACCCCATTTGGGGGGGGGGGGTACATAAGTAACGACTTACATTTGCACTCCTTTAAATAGTTGGTAATAATGGATTATAATAGTAACCAAAGATTATATCTTAGGTAGGCCAAGTCGCTACGAGTTCCGTTTTTAAAGAAAATTTGAAATTTCAAAATGGTCGTCAAACGGTTTTTAACCACTTTGTAGAGTAACTACTATCGGTGGTTCTGGTCGGATTATTCTCACAATTTTGAACCGAATTTCTAAGTAACCTCCAGACCATCGGAATCGTGAAGAATATGAAATTGACACTCGTACATCCGAGGTAATCTTGTACTTCTGTTCAACCCATTACTCAAGATTGACAGCGGCGTATTTCATCGTATCTTCCGCGCCCTCCGCGTCGTTTGTCCGTGTGGCTTTTCGCTTGTTCAGTCACCCAAGCAAAGCTACAATTGACCCAATCAATTTTCTATAGGGAGTTTGTCCATTATCACCCACCATGTATATACATACATACATATGTCCTTGAGGAGGGGGGGATCAAACAATGAAGCATCCTTGTGCACGCACGCATGCACGCAATCGCCCGCACACACACGGGCACATGCACGCACTCGCTCACATATGCACGCCCTCGCATACATAAATTTGAAAGTAGAATTATAATTTGAAAGTAGAATAAAAAAAAATTAGAGCACAAACCCATTTTATTAATGAATTGTCAATTAATGCGCGCAGTCAATATTTGTAATGATATCTCTTGTTATTCGGGACTGCTTCAACTAGTTTTGGCATGGTGGGGACCAAATTTGGCATGATAAATTGACTGATATTGACTGCTCTATTTTTGTTCAATGAGCACCCACAACTCCTTACAAATTGGATGGCTTCTGTTTATCAACCGCCAATTTGATTGTCACTCCCAAATTCTTTATTGGGTTAAAATATGGTGAATTCGCCACCCCTCCCCACCCCACCCCACCCGGCCAAGGTCCAAAAAGTTCGATGTTAATTTTACCAAAGTGGAAACTATCCAAAAGGTTGTCCTTGGTGAGATGAGGCTTCTTCGCAACTATTTTCAATTTGAGACCTTTTTCGAATAGTCTCCGCCTCACGCCTCACTGAAGCGTTCAGTCTATTTTGGTGTGGAACAACAATGGTTGTACGTTTTTCTTTGGCATGAATCATTTCTGGAATTGAAAAAGATTCAAACATTTATTTTTCCCCCCAAAATATTACGAAATAGATTATAGTTAGACAAGACATCATTTATTTAACCCCTATTTGTCATCATTTTACCCGTTTGATCGAATAGCAAAGTTCCAGTGATTGAAACTCACCTCCTAAAGGAACAGGACCAGAGCGTGATTTGGAAATGCTGAATTTTTAATAAATCTGAAATAATTGAAACATTAGAATAATTATTCCTATCACGTAAATTTTTAAAAACGAATGAAAAAAAATGTTACTCTCAACTTTTGGCCATGACTGTAAAACACTTTTTCTGTAAAAAAATCCTGTTTTTCTTAAACTTATCTTTCCACTCTATGTTTCTCAACTACTAGTATTAGAAACAGATAGGAAAGTTGCCAAATAGGCAAATAATGATCAACTTCGGCCCTTTCTTTTTTCCCCGTGTGAAACTTTTATTTGGAAACGGCTGCAATTTTCTGTTGCATTGTATTACTCGATACCAGATAACGGAAGACAGTCCTGCGATAAGCCCTTTACCTGTCTTATGAAAATGTCCGAGTTCATAATTAGGACTTTTTTTGTGTTGTGTTAATTTACTTTTCTCGAATGTTTTGAAATGCACCTTCGCAATATTTGTAATATCCACATATAAGAAATATTGTTTCCAAACGAGCGTTTCTTTTCGCTTTTAAAATGCTTCTTTTACCGTTCTTGGTCATTGTTTCGTATTTCAGTGTTTTCAAGTCTCTTTGGTCTTTAGACTTCATGCCTCTATTGATCATCGTTAATTTACCTTTCTCATTAATAATGAACATTTCCTTAAAAGGTAAAGTGACGAAAGAGTACATTACTTGCCTCATGAGCCAATTCTCATTTTTTCATGTGTTGAAGGCCACTGCCATTCATGATACCGCTAAACTGATTTGGGGAAGAGTCACGATCAACTGAGAGGGGGTGAGAGTAGTCATCCCACCTTGGTACACTAGGGGGTAAATGTGGGTAGGAGCGATCTTGTGCAACGTTTAGCCCGTGGGTCAGTGCTTATCGCCACGCTACTTTCCTTCCTGCTTCGCTATCCCGCTGTGTGGGCGCTGAAGATGGAACCTGCTGGTTTACAACAAAGTCACCAGCTCCTTTATGGAGTACATGTAAGGAGTTGAAGAAAGAACAAAGATAATTCCAGGATAGAAAAGAAATATGTCTGGGAGATAAATCGTAAATCAGATAGATCGTAAATCAGCAAACTCGGGCAAATAATATGCTGGACCTAGTCTTAACCGATCAGGAATTTTTAGGTTGGGAACTTTTAGTTGGGGAAGCATTAACGGTAATGACCATCAGATAGTTCGATTTACTGTGGGTAATAAGATAATCATTGTTAGGAATAATGGAAAAGTAAAAATTCCACAAGGGAAATTATGGCATTATGTAGCTTATTAGAATAGATTGAATGGGAGAAGTAGTTCAGAGAGAGGAATGCTTATGAATTGTGGGTTTACACGAGTCTCAGAGTTTCGCGATCTCAACACCATGGGAGTAGGGATGGGTAAGTTATACCCGATGTGATGTCATAGCTCTCTCTTTGCTCCTAAATACCTCCATACAGACGGTGGAAGTCTATATATACATGGACACTAGATTCTTTTTCGATTCTGTCTACATTCCACCGTCAGCCGACCTGGAAGAGGCGGAATTCCGTCGCCTTATGGCACGGTTGCCGAGGATCTTTCTATTCCAAGGAAACTTAACGTTATGCATTTCATCTGACGGGACTAAAAGTTCAATACCATTGACCTGTTGCTTGTGGACCTGATCGAACAGCTGGAGATCGTGACCTTAATCTGGCTGAGTTCACATATCTCTGTCCACGAAGCCCTTCGCTGTGCTGCCTTCCTTGTTCTTGAGTTTTCCGGATGCATACTCAGATCATGGGTAGGTGGTGGTTGGCGACCTACATGGTAGCGATCACTTTTCCATGTAAATATATTTTTTTGCTGGGCCACTGCCGACTGAGAAGCCACCTCGGTGCAGCTTTGATCAGCCACGAAGGCCCGCATTCGAGGAAATGACCGACTTGTCTATCTCACTGGAGGAGTTTACTTCGTTTGACAAGGTCGTTGAGTTTTTCTCCGGGGCCCTCACTTCTATTCTTTGGTCGGCCGAGTTTGAGACTGTCCTGAGAGAGAAGCGCTAAGTCTAAAAGTTCCACGAACTCCGTTCTTGCGGGCATTTCGGCGGCTGAGTGCCTTCCGTCCACAGGAGAATCCCTCTTGCGGAGGTGTACAAGCTCGTCTACAGGATCCAGGTTTAGGTTCTCATAGATCCGCCTCACTTCCTCCAGGGAGGTAAGACCTCAATCTCTCACCCCGAGTTCGTGGCAGAGTCCTTCCCGACCACTTTCTCCTCATTCTCCAGCCGGGGTGCGCCTTCCACTAGCATTTAAAGCACGTCGCACGTTCGCTAAGTAGACTTTACATTTAGTGGCGAAGAACTGTTCAAAAGACCACCTGTTTTGTTAAGCAAGTTGGTGATGCTTTCCATTCTCGCTTGATCTGGACGATATCCCGCACGCATGCGTTGACACTTGTATGAGCGAGGCATGGCTTGGCCTTCATGTAGGCTTTGTTTAACAGGATCTGGACGGAGGGTATCTTTCTAGACTCCTGACTCATTGCTATCGTGCTTGCTTTTCACAAGCTGAGAAGGAATCTCTCCACCCAGGCCCGTGTACACCCAATCTCCTACTGGTGCAATTTCATGGAGAAATTGGTTAGCGTTAGATTATATTATTTGCTCGCCATAAGAGCCTACCTGTCTCCTTCCCACTGCGGCTTTCGCAAGTTCCACTCAATGTCTAATGCTCTCCTCTAGCTGGAAAGTGCTATTTGTGCGGCTTTCCTTGGAAGCTCTGGAAGGGATCGACGGTAGTAAAACTCATCGTAATGAAAGAACGAAAGCCCCCCTCCCCCCCCAAAAAAAAATAGAAACGAAAACAAATCAATAATAATAAAAGATCTTAATAGAAACAGTTCTAAAATGACAACAATAACTGCTATATTAAACTGAGTGAACACTACGATAGAGTACCTCTTGAATAATTTTACATAAAGGATTACCAAAACTTAAACGTATGAGTTTGAGTGGGCCTGAATACCCCTAATTTTCGAAATACCCGAAATCTT
>OZ018327.1:108310375-108395375 GCA_963969495.1 Ceratothoa steindachneri | reverse complement strand
AGTTAAGCATTGATATTATATCGACGAAGTGTTAGATTATCGTCTCAAAAAGTATCCAACGCACCAACATAATTAGTTTTAAAGCGATAATAAATAGTTCTCGAACATTCTAGAGTGGTTTACGTCACAGGAATGCTGTAGAACTTTCTAGAAAAATAATCTACTTCGTCCACGTGTAAACAGCGGACCTCAGTCAGTGTCTGAGAGCTGCATGAAAAGGAGGATATCGTATCGTTCAACACTCTAATTCTAATATGGCGAAGACTAAAGAATTGCCAAAAGTGGTTTGGGCTATAGAAAAATTTCATCTATGCTAAAAATCCCAATCTCAACCATTGGTGACAAGTCTACCACGTTCAGGGTGTCCATCTAAAATTTCAAACCGTGCAGCTAAACATATAGTCCGTAAAGTAAAGAAGAATCCTCGAGTGACTCGATCTGAACTTCAGAAAGATTTGGAAGCAGCTGGGACAAATGTAGGCAAAAATACAATTAGAGCAGTTCTTAGGAACGAGGGATTCCATTCCCGCACACCAAGAAAGACACCTTTGTTGAAACCAATTCATGTCAGAAATCGTCTGAATTTTACCAAAGAACATTTAGTTATTTAAGCGGAATAGTGTTAGTCACGTTTGGAGGCAGAAAAACTCGCGCATGATCCTAAAAATACAATCCCAACAGTGAAGTTTGGAGGAGGGAGCATAATGGTATGGGGCTGCTTCTCCTCTGGAGGTCCTGGAAGACTCCATATTATTGAAGGGAAAATGAATGCTCAGATGTATCGCAGGATTCTGGATGATAATCTCTTACAGTCTGCAGACGACTTGAAGTTGCCAAGAGGATGGACATTCCAGCAAGACAACGATCCAAACATACAGCCAAGAGCACTGCAGCGTGGTTTCAGCAGAAGAAAATAAAGGTTATGGGATGGCCAAGTAAGTCGCCAGACCTAAATGCTATCGAGAACCTGTGGCGAGAATTAAAACTAAAGATTCACAAAAGGGACTCAAGAAATCTAACAGATTTAAAAAAGAATATGCCAAGAAGAATGGGCCAAGATACCTACAAATATTTGTAAAAACCTCATAAGTAAATATCCCAAACGGTTTGAAGCTGTACTAGCGACGAAAGGTCATATCACCAAATACTAACTCCTTTTCATAGATGTATCGGATACTTTTGAAATATTTTTGGCGTAATCATAGTAATGTTTTATTATTTTTCGCAATATGATACCAATTTGTATTTAACGTACAAAATATATAAGATGTTCAATTTTCGAATACTTTGCTGTTGTGTAACTATGGTAAATAAACCTATGACCATGTATCGGATATGTATTGCACTCACTGTATATATATATATATATATATATATATATATATATATATCACTATTAATTCTATAATTTAAGAAGGGGATTTTTTTGAGTATTTGAATAATAATTTCATCTTTGTTTGGTTATGACTTATGTTTTTTTATCAAAGTTATTTTTAATAATTCTTTTATAATGTCAAAAAACAAAATAATGAAGTTCAGAAATAAATATAAGTATCAAAATTTTGTAACTTTTTTTAAAAACTAAAGAATTACAAATGGTGAAGTTCAGAAAATTTATTTTATATATCTTCTTCTATAACTATATTTTAGCAACGTGATATTTTGAAAGGGGGGAAATTTAGTTTAGAGTTTCTTTTTAAAATTATTATAATTGGCGAAGTTCAGAAAATTTATAATAATTTAACCACGGCTGCTTTTTTTAGATTTTAAATTTTAATCTTAGTAGCGAAGCCATTGCCTAGTATATATATTTATATGGACAAATCTCAAAATATTACGTGAGTAAGCAATAAATGCAACAAGGCTCACAAGGAAAATAAAATTAAGATTCCAAGTACTTTCGAACTTTATTTCAAATTCATTATCAGGGAATGCTATTAAACTTGATAATGAACTTGAAATAAAGTTCGAATGTACTTGAAATCTTCCTTTTATTTTCCTTGTGGGCCTTGTTGCATATATATGTGTAAACAAAGCTCTGCTAAGTATTGTCAATAAAATAACAAAATGAAAAATAATGACTAATTGTACATTTATGAATTATGTAAGCTGTGCTACTTCTTTTAACTAAATAAGTTACTGCAAAACTTGGTAGTAATGGTAATTACTGAGAAGAAAAGTAAACTTATGGAAAACATGAGAGAGACAAAGAACGAATAAAGGGAAAAATAATCAGACTGAAAAGCATTACAGGAATTTAAATTCGTCGACCATAGATGGCTGCTGCCAGGTGCGTGCCATCAATTTTGCCGGAAGCAGTATGCCAAAGTGCGAATTTTAGTCCTGATGCTGGGAACGCCAGGGAAACAGTGATGCCAAACATACGTAAAGGTTATTTCAGAGGTGGTATCATTATTATTTACTTATAAATAAACATCGAGAATCAACGAGGCAAGGCAACTTCCATAAGAAAAAATGGGTGATGAGATGATAATGAAAAAAGTTGTGAAGATGGGAGAAGTTTCGAAGGGACATGGTTCCAATATTTTGGAGAAGAGACCTTTTTGCACGCACGGGATTGAGGGAGCATACAACGGTCCAGAACCTGCTTATTCTCTACAACCAAAGAATACAGCCGTGGGGTGCAGCTTAGGGCCTGGAGAACACGTAATCTTGTAGATGTTAGCTGCATCATGGCTCCACCCTGCTATGTTCCCTCTGAATCCCCTCTCTCCTTTTGTCTCCTTGAGCCAATTAAAAAATCAACTTTTTCTTATTTTCCTACGTTTCTGTACATTTTCCGATGCTACTTGACCCGGGAGAGCCGAAAATCATAACTATTTTGACTTAGGAAAATGTTGGGAAGCATTGCCGCATCGAGCTTTAAATTTTCTGCCTTGAAATCGGCCAGAAGTACCAATTCTGAGGTCCTTTGAATCGTGTTTTGCACTATAACATTTTATCTAAACCTGATAGAGCAACAAAATTGACACTAAATTAAAGTGTTTCTATTCCTCTTCTTATTTATTTAATTTTATCTTTGAACATCAAATGGCGCATTGGTGCATAGTACTCTCACTGCATTCGCAGCTGATTGCGATGGTGCCTATGCCGCCGAGAGACACCAGTCATACTCTAAGCCCTTCGGGTTTAGGGCCAGGAAACTCCTTCGAGAGCTAGGTATACGAGGGGCAGTCAATAAGTTTTGCAATTCGGATATAAGGAAACGAGATATAAGGACAAGTGTCTAATTATTTTTCAATATAACTACCCTCGACTTCAATGCACTTGCGCCACTTGTCCCTGAGGCTTCGAATTCCCGACAACCAGAAATCTCCCGACTGCTGTTCAATCCACTCCTGGACGGCGAGCTGGACATCTTCATCGTCCCCAAACCGGCGTCCACGCAGTGCAGCCTTGAGCTGGCGGAATAAAAAGTAGTTGCTAGCGGCCAGATCTGGACTGTAGAGGGGATGGTTGAGCTCCTCGAATCCGCACTCGCACAGGACAGCTTGTGCAATTCTGGCCTTGTGGACATGGGCATTGTCGTGGAGGAGCAGGACACCGCGTGTCAACTTGCCGCGCCGCTTCTGACGGATGCACTTTTTCAACCCAGCCAGTTCCTCGGCGTAATATTGGCCTGTGATGGTCCTTCCACGAGTCGCATAGTCCACCATCAACACTCCCTCAGAATCCCAGAAGATGGTGGCCATGGTCTTCCCGGCTGAGGGTTGGGTCCAGAAATTGATGGGGGTCGGAGAGCCCTGTGCTTCCAGGCCATGCTTTCGAGCTTGGTCTCAGGATCCCTTGATGGACCCACGTTTCATCCTCTGTCACTCTGCGTGACTCGAATCCCGCAGGGTCTTGGTTGTACACGAGCAGCAGCTCCTCCCAACTTTGACGACGTTGAGGTCGATCATAGGGCGTGAGGTTTCGTGAGGTTTCTAGGGACCCAACGGGCAGTGACCTTAGTCATGGCCAAATTGTCGAGGATGATGTTGATAACACTTCCATGTGATATTCCAAGTTCTCGCTCGATTTCTTCGACCTTCGCCCGTCGATTTTCGATGATCCTCCTCTCCACACGGGCCACATTGTCCTCGTTGGTCACGTCTGACGGGCGTCCTGGACGGGGGTCATCTTCAAGGGACTCAAGACCATGGCGGAACTCCCTATTCCAGCGAACATCGTTGCATAGGAAGGGGCGGTGTTGGTGTCGGTGTACACTGCAACCATGCGTTCATGGATCTCTTTTACATTCTTGCCTTCCTGAGTCAAAAAATTTCTAATCACTGCACGGTGCTCAACCTTCTCTATTGTTGAAATATTTGTGACTGGCGATCTGCGATCAGCTACTGCTTCTTAAATAGACGAAGAAGGAGCGTGCGGCTGCAGGTCCTGTCTTGTCATAACTTGTCCTAACACCCCCACAAACAGCCATCCCCCTTCCTCTGTTTTGCCTTACCGATTTGCAAAACTTATTGACCGCCCCTCGTAGCTCTCGGGCTGGTGTCGCCCCTGGTTCTGCCCAGGACGCCGCCCTGGAGGGTACTACATTTGGCTATTTGTCGCCATGCCTCTGCTCCCAAAGCTTGTAGAGCGCCAGGAGTATTGCGTTCGACCTTTTTGGAGCACACCTCGTGTCACGCTGGAACCGTGCCAGTTCCATCGGCTTCCAGGCGCTGCGTCTGTCTTCACGGCCGAGCTGGTGGCAATACACCACTCGGTACGGGAGATTACGCGACGTGACCGGTTCGGAGAGCGGATTGTGATCTATAGCGACTCACACAGCGCCCTGAGTGCTCTCGGGGCATTGGAATCTCTGCATCCCCTATTTTGCGATATCCGTGACGCCACGGTTTTGCCGAGCCGGGCGGATGTGGGAATTATCTTCTACTGGGTTCCTGGGCATGTAGGAATTGCGGGCAAAGAAGATGGGAGACGGTCGAAGGGAACTTAAAGTTGCGTGCCATTGCGCCGCGACTGTTCCCATGGACCTACCCCCCAATGCCGCAAAGGCTTCAAGTTGCTTTCTGTCATCTACGAATTGGGCATACTCGCGGGACGTACCGCCATTTGATGGAGTGCTCGCCAGAGCCCTACTGTGACGACTGCGTTGTCCCCCAGACTGTTCAGCACATTCTTGTTGAATGTCCCAGTCTGGGCGATCTTCGCGCACGTTACCTGTCCCGTTACCGGGATGGGCCGGGTCGCTACCACCTTTCCCTTGTACTCGGGACGAGTGCGTGCACATTGACTGGTGGTCTTGTAGACTTTTTGGGGAAGGCCGGCCTTCTCCCTTTTATTTAACTAGTTTTTTTATATTTTTTTTATTGTGGTTTTCTTTGTAGGTCGCACGCTCCTGCGCCGGGGGGAGGGGAACCTCCCCCCACGACGCCGGAGCTTGCCTCCTAATTGTTGTCATCTTCCCTTTTTATCGTTGTTTTGTTTTCATATTCTTATTTTAAAGTAGCCTAGAGCTAAGCTGTGTGATTGCCGAGACTTATGCCCAAGTGGGCAGTCGCCAGATAGTCTCTTTAAAAAAAAGAAAAAGAAAAAAGATACATACTACATAGAAAGATTTTATAAATATCGTAAAACTTGTTTTCTCACAGACAAGGTGCCTTATTTATTGAGACAATTTTGAGATGAAAATTTTGTCACAAGTGTAATCGATCAAGAATTGAAAGCATTGCAAGATGATTAATTTGATAATGACATTTACACACAGTTGTTGAAAGTTTGTTTCTTGAATCAGTCAAAGCGGCGTCCGTTGAATTCGACAGCTTGAATGATATGGTCCCTTTGCTTGGCATCTGTTGTTATGGCATTTGCAAAGACGCTCATCATCTTGACACCACGTTCTGAAATGTCATTCACCGCTTTCAACTCTTAACATAGTACAATGCTTTTGTGTAGTTCTATTCTGTGCCCAATACGTGATATTTCCAGAAGCCACTTGGCTCCCATGTTCAGTCTGTCTAGTAAGAAATGTGAATATTGGCCAACTAGATCAACCAGGGTGGTTTTAGCTTTGACTGGAAAATAATATAGGCTTTCCTGTTCCGACGCTGTCTTGATTTCTCAGTGGCATCAACTTGGCAGCAATGTCGTGCTTCACTGTGTGCTTCAATCTACCGCTGAAATAGGCAAATATCACGTCCCCCTGTGTCAGGTAGTATTTGTGGTTTTCCGTCTTCTTAAGCACTCTATCATCAAGCTCTGGGTCAATTTTTTTGTCCAACATGTCCTGGAATAGACTTATATCATTCACAAGAGCATCTGCAGCAGGCGTTGACATCATCCATACAATAGTGTAGGATAGCGCAAGGAAGGTGTTGAGTCTTTCTAGTTAGTTAGTTATTTAGTTAGTCAGCGCCATTCCTTCCATGATACTGTGAGGATCTCCGACCGGATAATGAAATTTATATAAGGTCATTATGACAATCGCTGGTCGGCCCCAAGGGCCCCAGGACAGGTCCTCTTTTGGGGAGAGGTACCAGGAAGTATTATGCTTTTGACACCAAACAGCGTTTAGGTGGAAGCCTTCGTCACTTCGGGGGAGAGGAATCTGTTCCGCGTCAGAGGTACGTGGATATAGATACCCATCGGCAGGATTCCTTGGAATAGAGAGTGTGTGTGTGTTGTGCTGTGAAGGCGGGAGAGGAAAGAAAGCAGTTTTATGATTGGCTGTCTGAGGTGAGAGGTGTAAGATCTACCTACCAGAAAACGAGGTGAGCACAGCGCGTCCACCTATCAGTAACCAGATCTCGACGTGCGCTGACGTTTGTGTCCGCTCATGCTGAAATTTGGAATCGAACCCGGTACCGCGATGGTCGGAGGCCAACGCCGTATCCACTCGGCTAGCATGAGCTCTTTTGATACAGTGTCTTTGACCTACTGAAGTGGATCTGCAAACATCAGCGTGTTCATGGAATGAAAGTTTCCGGCAATCCATCTGGCCCGATGAATGGTGCCTGGTCGACTCCAGTCAATACCTCGAGGAGGCGTTCCTCTTGGGAGCCTTTCTGCTTTTAGAATGTCTTGGAGTATTTCTTCACTATTTTTTTTCTTTTCCTTCAGTCCTTTTGTGTTGTTAGCGAGCATCTTTGGGTTTTCCTTGGCCAAGTCCGTCCAAAATATCTTTCAGATGTTCAAACAGGGGATTATCTAGCCCCTTCACCTTCACAAATTGCTCCTACTAAGATTTCCAGAATGTGATGGCAAAGGCCAGATTAAACAGCTTCATGTTCAGCATTTTCCCTAACATGTTGGCAGTTCATCTGTGAACTCCACTGTTACTCGCGTCATAAACGAAGGGCTGTAACATTATCCCTCAGTTCCCATATCACAAGTAAACTCATTGACGCCTTAGTCTGAGCTGTGGCACAAGAATTGTCGATGACGGGTACTTCCATAACTTTCCTTCAGTGTATGAAGGTGGACCAGACAATAGCACAGCTAAAGACTGAGTTAGTTCAAGTTCAATGTCCAAGACATCTTTGAGCAACTTTCCATCACAGTATACACCACAAGGGGGTAGGTACCCTGTGTAGCCTGATGTACTCGGTATCGGCAGGAGCTGCACACTCTTCGCGGCCTGAGTGCAAATTAAGGAAGCCCCGTCGCCACTCGGTTGATGTGAACTCTCTGTTGGTGCGGTATTCCCGTTCTCAACCTATTCTACCCGCACTTTGTACCAGGAGGACTGTTTACTCCTGGGCAGAGTTTAGTTCAGTAGCCACGGTGCCTTGGTGGACTGCCTATGTACCATCATGGGGTCACGTAGCACCAAGGTATGATGGTAATAGGGGATCACCCACCCTACTTATTAGTGGACCCGCCTCTCTCACTTCTCTTTATTACATACCCTCTTACCCCTTTCCACACTTGCTCTCCTATCCACAGAGGTTCTAGTTTCCCGGCGACCTTTTGCACTCTTATGAGCACTAGTCGAGTGACCCTGTATACCGTGATGTCCCTACCTACTGTACACATATAAGGTAGCTACGCCGGACCATCCTTTATGGTTAAAGTTCCCAGACAATTTCGCTTAAATAGCGGATCGGGTTGCCAAAGCCCATCGACGCTAGACCGGGACCGATTATGTGTAAATGGCCACATTCTGGAATTTCGAATTCTATGGAGACTTTTCTCTTAACCTGCCCAGTCATTGGGAGGTCATGGTATCTACTCTCCATGTATCTACTCTCCGTGTATCGACTCTCCATGTAACTACTCTCCATGTATCTACTCTCCATGTATCTAATCTCCATGTATCTACTCTCCATGAATTATATTTTCTTATAACATAGGTACAAGGCAATAGTGGGAATGCGCAGAGGGATCTGCCTCCAAGCGCGGAGGAAGCAGGAAGCTTTGATATCCTGTTCACTAGGTATCGGAGAGGACGAGGTAGCACGAGACATACTCTTCGAGGGGTGGGAGGGTTCCTTTCTCACCATTCGTACCCGGTAAAGGGGCTTACCCTTTGGAGTCGCTCTCAGGCAGCTCGACATCTGAAGAGGTGGTGCTCCCACCCAGGTGGTTTCTCAGGGGCACCTCAGCACCCAAGCCGGCTCCATCTTAGCCACTTCTCCTTCTTTCTGACACTCTGTCTTCTTATCCTGCTTCCTCACTTTCCATACAACCTCCCACAACTTTCACTGGTCAACCTCTAATTTTACAGGGTAGACATCGACCAGCTTCTAACCAAACAAACCCAAATCAAGGGGGGGGGGCAATGGCCCCTCACCCCTGAGCTCCGGTTTGGGGTGGTGGGTTTTTAACAACCTGCCTTACCCCTACCCGAAGGGCCGAAAAACAACACTGGGCGGGAGGAGTGGTTTCTAATGGCGGCAGCTGGCTTTGCCGGCCCCGTATTCATCCCTCGCAGAGCGGGCTACTGCGTGGGATTGATTAGCGTTTGCGTTCTGTGAATTTTATATGGTTACCATGGCCAGTGAGGGAAATAAAAAACCCTCCCTACATCCTCTCTGCCACCGTCGGAGCCGCTCGACGGCAGAAAAGGAGCCACCACCCCCTGTGCTTTCTCAGGACACCCTCCAAATTTCTTGTAAGGGAGAGTAAGCTTACTCCTCTCCCAGGACTACGGATGTGGTGGACTCCACGTCATCTTTGTTTTAACAGGGTACTGCCAAGAGCACGCAGGCAGCCCAATATTGACCGCTCCTGGCTCGGTAGGGCCAACCCCTTTAGGGGGCAAGAGATAGCAGGGCTCGTTGGTCGGTGCCCCCTAACGTCCTGCACTAGTGTATTATGAGCTTACAGGGGGCCAACGTACCTGCCTCCATCTATTCCCCGATGAATGCCTGTCGCCAGCACGAGACGAGACAAAGGGTACCTCTAATGGGATACGTGATGTCTTGGGGTGGGGGATGGTCACATGGAGGCCCTCCCAGAGAAGTAAATGGTCCCTGAGGTGCCCGAGCCCCAGACGGTAGGATCTTACATGGGGTCGAACCCGGGCTCGGTGTCAAACACAGAACCCGAGTCCGCCCCTGTGACGGCTCGGCCCCCCGAGGCCTCACAAGGCGAGGAGGGATCTCTTCCCCTAACTGGTGCCCCTGTCACAGCCAAGACTTTCTCTGTTTCAGAGAAGGATCTTGCTGACGCCGGTCCATCTGGCCTAAGAGCTCCTTCCGGCGGATAAGAGAAGCGGGTTGATTCCCCACCCTCTCTTAAAAAGAAAAGAAACAGGAAAAATACCAAAAAAACTCAGGGTATCTCTCCTTCCGCGGAAGTCACGGGAACGGACGGGTCCGCTGCCGTTTCGGTAAGCGACCAAGCCAAGATTAGCACGTCCGCATCATGTGCTCCCCCGGGTAGGGAGTCCCAGACCAAGACCAAAATTGCAAATGCGCATACTTAGCGTTTTTCAGCCCGCTGGATTCAAACGCTTTCTAGTTATTCGCTCCAATGATGGTAGCATGTTGGCCAAGGGCAACATGATCCATCAGAGGAGAGCTTTAGCTAGCGTGATTGGTAGAGAGCCGAAGGCGAACCGTTACTCGGACGGGAGCCTTCTGGCGACTGCGTCGAATTCCTCCGTAGCGGCCATGATTAGTGCCCTTCAGACACTTGATGGCACGCCGGTGAGTGTAACGCTTGATTATACCATGAACTTCGTGAAAGGAGTGATTTATGTGAGGGAACTCATGGACTACTCCATAGATGTCATCACCTTAGAGCACAAAGGGTTCTCACCCAGCCCCGGCTAAAACCAGGATTTCCCCCTCTTCCGTCAGGGTGACCGTATCCCGTAAGGCGAAACGGCTGCGCACCTCCACCGAATCGTTAGACTCATAAGAGGCAACACCCCTGAAGCTGGTCGTGAGGCCATCTTCGGGGGTTCCTGAAGCTGCCCCCCGAAAGGACAGCACTAAAGGAGCTTCACCTCCTCCGCGTACATTCCGCCGTTAGCCGACTTCGACGCGGGGGACTTCTGCCGCGTTTTGGCATGGTTGCCGACGGTTTTTATCATCCTCAGAGATCTGAACGGTAGACACCACATCTGGGAAGACTACTCGATTAATCCCAGGGGTCAAGCCCTTGTCGACCTCATCAACGAGCTGGAGATAGGTGTCATAAATGTGGATGAGTTTACGCATTAATGCCCGAGAACCGCTTCCTTTTCCTGTCTCGATCTATCTCTGTGCTCTCCGGATCCACAGTCTGCTTTTCGGTGGGAGGTGGTCGATGACCTCCATGGTAGTGATCACTTTTCCATTCAATATCATTTTCTGAGCCGCTGCCGCCCGCAGCCAACCCCGGTTGTGCTTGGCACGGGTGCGGTGATCCGCATTTCAGGAAATATCTGATTTCTCTGTCTCAGTCGTGGAGTTTAGTTAGGTAGATGAGGCCGTTGAATTCTTCTCCGGCAACCTCATCACCGTGTGCCTAACTAGTATTCCTAGAACGTCTGGCCGTTTTGCACGCGGACCGCTCCCGTAGTGGGCAGCCGAGGGTGAGACGGCCCCCAAACAGAAGCGTTATGCCTACATGCGCTATCAACGTCGCCTGAACGATTTCACTATTGGCGAGTTTCGTCGGGCTAGGGCTAGGTTCCGTTATATTTTGAAGCACGTCGCTACTCCTCTTGGCGGGCATACGTGTCTTCACTTAACGGGAAGACCCCTCTAGCAGAGGTTTGGAAGCGAGTCAAAAGGATTCGGGGCAAGTTCTCGCACGACTCCCCTCCCGTTCTCCAGGAGAATGGGACCGCAAACTCGGACCCCGCGTACGTTGCGAAATCTTTCTCTAGCCGTGATGCTGCTCGGCCAGCATTCAATGCGCGTCGTGATGTCGCGGAAGGCAGCCTACTGGACTTTACCTCCAGAGGCGGAGAACCATTCAACGACAGGTTTACTGTGAGTGAGTTGCGTTCCGCTCTTGCTTCGTGCGCGGACACCGACCATGGTCCGGACGATGTCCCGTACGCCATGCTTCGACACCTGGGTGAGCGAGGCATGGCCTTTCTGTTAGATTTGGTCAACAGAATCTGGGTAGAGGGTTTCATCCCAGATTCCTGTCGAATCGCTACTGTGCTCGCTTTTCGCAAACCTGGGAGAATTCACTCTACCCCGGCCGGTTTTCGCCTAATCTCTCTACCTTTCTGGACGGCGGAGGCAGACTTTCCTTCGTAGACAGCACTGCGCCATGGTGTTTTTCGATTTGGAGAAGGCCAATGATACCGCATGGCTATACGCTATCATCGAGACTCTCCACACGAAGGGGGCGAGTGAACGCCTCCCAATCTTTATATCTTAATTTTTGCGAGACCGTCGATTCCGCGTACGGGTGTGGGGAGCCCTCTCCAGTCCAATTGAGCAGTGAAAGGGGATCCCGCAGGGAAGTGTCCTCAGTGTCATACTCTTTGCCTAGAGACTTAATGGCATCTCCTCGGTGCTGTTGGAAGATGTTCTAACCACGCTCTACGTAAATTACCTTTCCATCTCTTTTGGCGCGGTTCAGATGGCGACTCTGGAGCGTCGACTCCAACAGGCATTGAATAGTACTCTCGTTAGGCTGAAACGCACAAGCTTAGGTTCTCCTTGGCCAAGACTAAAATGGTACACTTCTGCCACCATTAGTGGCTCCACCTTGACTCAGATTTGTTTCCAAATGTGATTCGCCTCTAAGTGGTAGACTCACACCGTTTCCTTTGTCTTGTGTTTGATCGACGCCTCACCTGAGAGGCTCATATTCGCAGCCTTAGGATCTCTTGTACCCGCGTCATGGATATTCCTCGTTTCGTGACGTTCAGCGCCTGGGGAATTGCGAGAGCTACTGCCGAGTGTGCATGGACATTCTCCGTTCCGTGACGTTCAGCGCTTGGGTCGCTGATAGGGCTACCGCCCTACTTTTTTATCGATCCTATGTTCGTTCAAAGCTCGACTGCGGATGCGAGTTTTATGCATCCGCAGCCGAGCGTTTATTGCGGAAGGTGGATTCGATCCACCACACCGGCCTTCGCCTTGCGACCGGTGCCTTCCGCAATTCCCCCATTGAGAGCCTGTTGGTCGATGCTGGGGAGATGCCACTCGCTCTGCGCCGCGTGCAGTGCATCACTCGCCTGTACGCGCGAGCCCGGCGCCTCCCTCATTCGCCAACAGCTCTCACTGCATCCGCAGCTGATCTCGATGGTGCCTATGCCGCCGAGAGACGCCAGTCATACCCAAAGCCCTTTGGGTTTAGGGCCAGGAAACTCCTTCGAGAGGTAGATATAGCTCTCGGGCCGGTGGCGCCCCTGGTTCTGCCCAGGACGCCACCCTGGAGGGTACCACATTTGGCTATTTGTCGCCACGCCTCTGCTCCCAAAGCTTGTACTGCGCCGGGAGTATTGCGTTCGACCTTTTTGGAGCACACATCGTGTCACGCTGGAACCGTGCCAGTGTATACGGATGGCTCCAAGTCCCAATAGGGGGTCGGCTTCCACGCCGTATCCCCTCTGTTTGAAGTCAGCGGGGCTCTACCAGGCGCTGCGTCTGTCTTCACGGCCGAGCTGGTGGCAATACACCACTCGGTACGGGAGATTACGCGACGTGCCCGGTTCGGGGACCGGATTGTGATCTATAGCGACTCACAAAGCGCCCTGAGTGCTCTCGGGGCATTGGAATCTCCGCATCCCCTGGTTCGCGATATCCGTGACGCCACGGTTTTGGCGAGCTGGGCAGATGTCGAGATTATCTTCTGCTGGGTTCCTGGACATGTAGGAATTGCGGGGAATGAGCGCGCCGATGAGGGCGCCAAAGAGTCTGCCAGGACTCTGCGACCGGACCAGCGTTTCGCTCTTCCTCACACCGACTACATGGCAGGAATACGGGCAGCTCTTCGGACTGCTTGGCAAAGAAGATGGGAGACGGTCGAAGGGAACTTAAAGTTGCGTGCCATTGCGCCGCGACTGTTCCCATGGACCTATCCCCCAATGCCGCGGCGGCTTCAGGTTGCTTCCTGTCGTCTCCGAATCGGGCACACTCGTGTGACGCATCGCTATCTGATGGAGCGCTCGCCTGCGCCCTATTGCAACGACTGCGTCGTCCCCCAGACTGTTCGGCACATTCTTGTCGAATGTCCCAGTCTGGGTGATCTTCGCGCACGATACCTGTCCCAGTACCGGGATGGGCGGGGTCGCTACCGCCTGTCCCTTGTGCTCGGGACAGATTCGTGCACATTGACTTGTGGACTTGTTGACTTCTTGGGGGAGGCCGGCCTTCTCCCTATTATTTAAGCAAGGTTTGTTTGTTTTTTTGTTTTGTTTTGTTTTTTTTGCATTTGTTTTTTTTTTTTTATCCTTTAGTTGCACGCTCCTGCGCCAGGGGGACCTCTCCCCGACGCACCAGCTTGCTTCCTTTCCCCCTTTTGGGGTGTTTTTTTTTTTTTCTCTCCTTAATTTTATTTTAAAGTAGCTTAGAACTAGGCCAGTTTTAATACGGCGACTAATGCCCAAGTAGGCAGTCGCCAGATGAGCTCTTAAAAAAAAAAAAAAAAAAATACTGCCGAGTGTGTATTGCGAAAGGTGGACTCGATCTACCACACCGGCCTTCGCCTGGCGACTGGTGCCTTCCGCACTTCCTCCATTGAGATCTTACTGCCGTGTACAGTACATAATACGCCTGCATACGCGAGCCCAGCGCTTCCTTCAACCGCCAACAGCTCTCAATGCATTCACAGCTTATCTTGAAGGTGCATATACCGCCGAGAGACGCCATCATACCCTAATCCCTTTAGGTTTAGGAAACTCCTTCGAGAGCTAGGCATAGCTCTCGTGCCGGTGGCACCCCTGGTTCTGCCCAGGATGACACCCTGGAGGGTACCACCTCTGCTCTCAAAGCTTCTACAGCGTCGGAAGTATTGTTTTCGGCCTTTTTGGAGCACACTTCGTGTCACGCTGGAACCGTGCCAGTGTATACGGATGGCTTCAATTCCCAAGAGGGGGTCGGTTTCCACGCCGTTTCCCCTCTGTTTGAATTCGGCGGGGCTCTTCCAGTCACTGCGTCTGTCCTCACGGCCGAGCTGGTTGCAATACACCGCTGGATACAAATAACGTGACGTGCCCGGTTCAGGGACCGGATTGTCATTTATAGCGACTCACAACGCGCCTTGAGTGCTCTTGGGGCATTGGATTCTCCGCATTCCCTGGTTCGCGATATCCGTGGTCACGCCACAGCTTTGGGGATTGGGGCAGATGTCGAGATTATCTTCTGCTGGGTTCCTGGACATGTAGGAATTGCGGGGAATGAGGGCGCCAAAGAGTCTGTGAGGACTGGGCAACCAAACCAGCGTTTCGCTCTTCGTTACACCGACTACATGGCAGGAATACGGGCTGCCCTCCGGGAGGCTTGGCAAAGAAGATGAGAGATGGTCGAGGGGAACTTAAAGTTGAGTGTCATTGCGCCGCGACTGTTCCCATGGACCGACCCCCCCAATTCCGCGACGGCTTCAGGTTGCTTTCTGTCGTCTCCGAATTGGACACACTCGCGGTACGCACCACGATTCAATGGAACGCTCGATTGCGCCTTACGCACGACTGCGTTGTCCCCCAGACTGTTCGGCACATTCTTGGTGAATGTCCCAGTCTGGGTGATCTTCACGCACGTTACCTCTCCATGTATCTGGACGCGCGGGGTCGCTACCAATTGTCTTTTTACTCGGGACAAGTTTGTGTACACAGACTTGTGGAATATCTGACTTTTTGTAGGAGGCTAGCCTCCTCCATTTTATTCGACTATCTTTGTTGTAGGTCGCATGTTCCTGCGACAGGGAAGGGAGGGGGGGTGCTGGCTCTCGCCCCGACACGGGAACGTACTTGCTCGTTGTGTTTTCGTTTTTATTTTTTTTTTGTTCTCTTGTTTTTTTCGAATTTTAGAATGGCCTAGTTACTAGGCTAGAATTTTAATTACGGTGACTTATGCCTTTTAAGGCATAAGTCACCGTAATTAAAATTTGCCAGATGGGCGAATTAAAAAAAAGAAGAAGATTTCCCATGACTACAGAATTACTGTGCTCATGTCTACCAAAATACGGATTCTTCTCGCGTTCGGATCTGCCGCTGATTAAAATAGGCTCCTTGTAGAACCACGAATCCATTCCTGACCTCAAATTGAAAACATCGATGGCCAGGTGTCAGCCAATTCAGTACCGTGTTCTTTTTTTGATTGTTTTGTTTGCTTGTTCATATTTGTGTCTGTCTGTTATCTGTGTCTAGCCACAAGTTTTTGGGCCGAGGCCTTTTGTTTGATTTGTCATAATAGTAATTTTTGGTGAAAACCCTTCAGAAGGTTTTTGAAAAGAGGTTTGTGCCGAAGGTTTGCGGTGTCATTTAGGGAAAAATATATGGGCGGTAGAAATTCCAATTAGACTACTGGGACTAAGAACTAGAGTACCCGCAATTCTCCTGGATAAATCCTCTATTCTGCAACAACATTGGGTAACTACACGGTCAGTCCTTTGGGGTCGGGGCCTGGCGGGCCTGCTCGAAGAGATAGAAATTGGTGTCCTTAATATGGATGAGTTCTATGACCTATTTTTATGGTTCCTATGCTCATGGTTCTCTCCAGAACGCCACCCTGGAATACACCCCCTGCGATAGCTTGTCACGTCTCTGCGACATGGCACATTGGTGCCATGCCGGTGTATACAAATGACTCCACGTACGTTCGAAGAGGGTGTTGTTTTCCTTACCCCCCCCCTCCTCCTCCCATCTGTTTGAAGTCGCAACATCCCCTGATTTGCATTATTCGTGATGTCATGGCTGATGCGATTTGGGATGATGTCATTGTTGTCTTCTGCTGAGTTCCTGGAAATTTAGAGTTAGCTGGGAACGAGCGGGCTGACGAAGGGTCCAGGCTGTCTTCACAGTCTGAGCGACTGGGCCAGCATTTTGCCCCTCCTTCCCAGAACCTATCTGGTACTCGTCCCACTATAGAGATGAGCGGAATCGCTCCCTACTTGATCTTCGTCCTTGCTCCGCCCTCCTGCCCCCCTCCACCCTGATTGTGGTTTAAGCAAAAATTTCTGTTGGTTTGCTCGGGTCCCTAGCATATGCCTTTGTTGGTTATAGTTGCTTTTTTGTTACTATTGTTCTGAAAAAATCCATTTTTTTTAATTATCTTCTGTTTTTCTTTTTCGTCTGCTTTGTCTTGGGATGCGGCCGCCAGACGAGAGCTTAAAAAGGAAACAAAATGCAACGGTGTTAGTGCCCTTGGAGGGTCTTCGTTTTGAAATTGTTCTGTTGCTTCCTCCGTGTTTCTGCGAGGTAGTCTCTTTCTCCTTCCCAGTCTCGTCTCTCTTAAAAACGCCCCTTCCCTGTTGTTGACCCTGGTGACCTTATCCTTCCCCAATGGGGGACGATGTCAGGCGACGATGCAGCTGGAAACGCGCGGGGCAACTTCACCCGACTTATTCACTCGTGTTTGTTCTTACCAGTAGGTCCCTCGTCCAGATAACCACCCCACGCTACTCCTAGAGAGTGAGAGAGAGAGAGAGAGAGAGTATGTGTGTATATATGTGTAAGTGATAAAGTGTGTGTGTACGTGAGATAGTGCGTGTGTGGGTGAGAATGAGTGTTATTGTGCGTGTGAAAATGAGTGTATGTGTGTGTGTGTGAAAATGAGAGCGTATGTTTGAAGAGAGTGAGAGAAAGAGATAGTGTGTGTGAGTGTTAGTTAGTGTTTGTGTGAGTGAGTGTTTGTGTGTGTGTATGAGAGTTTTTGTGTGTGTGAATGAGTGTGTTTGTGTGCGAGTGAGTGTGTGTTTGTGTGTGAGTGTGTTTGTATATGTGAGTGTGTGACGCAAGGGAAAGAGGTACTTCGAGGAACCTCGCCTTCCATACTGTGGTACTATCATTCTGAAGGACGTAGCACATCATAGTATGTAAGGGTGAAATAGATGGAGATTTTTTGTGAGAAAGAAAAAAAGAAACGGATGCCAGGGGCGTAGCCAGCCAATCCAGGTTCCCGAGGCTAGGCACTCTCGGGTCTCCACCCTCGTATCTCTATCATCTATGCCTCAAAGCTGTGAATTTTAAAAAGAACACTGTTCTTCATGCATTTTATTAATATTATAAAAAATGAAATGAATACGTCTTGTCAAAACACTTGATTAGAATTTTGCCTCATATAATTCACTTTAAATGCTGGAAAAACAGTAAGAATGGTATTATATATATATATATATATATATATATATATATATATATATATATATATATATATATATATATATATATATATATATATATATATATATATATATATATATATATATATATATATATATATATATATATATATATATATATATATATATATATATATATATATATATATATATATATATATATATATATATATATATATATATAGTCTGCAATGCAAGGTTTCTGCACCTTTATTTCTGTCTTCAAAATTGTTTTGAAAGGCAGAAAATGAATATGGCGAAAGCCCTGTGGTGGTTGTTATCACCCGCAGAACTTGCATTTGCTCCTTCTTCTTTATATATATATATATATATATATATATATATATATATATATATATATATATATATCCATTACAAAATAACAAAGGATTTCATACATTTTTTAAGCAAAATATGGATCTATTTACATTTTATTAAAATTGCATTATTCGAGCCTTACAGCTGGCAAACAGAAATAACTCCATCAATATTAAGATTCCTTGCCAAACGCGCTTCCATTGCCAACATACCTAAACTGCTTACTCTATTCTGACACATAGTTGACCTCACGACATTGTGAACTCTTCCCAAAGCACTGAAGGACCCTCTTCTGCTCCAGCAACAGTTGCTGGAAGAGTGCAAACTATTCTGAGAGCAAAATACAAACATTTGGAAATAAGGAATTAAGGTTTCGACTATACAAATTATAGTTAAGCAGCTGAAAGGAGGATAAATTATGTTCAACGTGATAAGGGAAACGAATAGAATAAGGATTAACAAGGAGTTCCTTGTTACAATGGGATAACAAGGACAACAAGTATAACAGAATGATGACAAGGAATAGCAGGATGGAGGATGAAGAGGATTTTTCCTACCCCCAGTCCTTGTATATAACTCGAGTGGTGATGAAGGTCGTAAGAGAGGCGTTGCGAGGCCACCCATCCGTGAGGTTCGTAGCTAAGAGCTGAGATACTCACATTGGCGAACTTTATAACCCAAATGTACGAATAGGGCTAGGAGGGTGTACATGGTGTACGGTGTGTATCTGCAGTGGTATGCGGCGACAGTGGTAGTGATACATTAAAAGCAATTTGAGTTTGTGGACCTCGAGGTCACCTTGTAGGAGCGTTATCCTCACGAATTCCTTCCCTCTTTTATTTCAGGGTGACTACATCTGGATCGAACCAGTGTCGCATCGTGAGTTCGACGTCGCGATCGGCGCTCGAGTGGTGAGTGCCGAGGGACGTCGAATCCAGGTCGCCGACGACGATGGCACGGTGAGTTGGCACTTAGATTGGCCCGCTAAGGGGTTGGATCAGGGGTCTTAACCCCTACTACATATGAAATCTAGAGACCCCCCTCCCTCCAGACTCTAATGTCCCCAGTTGTGCGCCCTGCAGGTCCCAATACCCGTGGTAGGACCTGCTTCTATATATTTTCCACAATTTTCACTTCGTCTACTTTCTTTCTTTCTTTAAAGAGGAAAGAAAACCCAAACACCGGAAATCAGGTGATGTCAGCAGATAATAAGAATGAGTTAGCTCCCCTCTTAAGTGTATGGAGATCAGTAGACTCCACAACAGCACTAGGTCTCTTCCTGCTGCTAAGGAAGAAAACCCGCTGGCTAGGGCAAGTATATGATACGTACTATTCTGAACCGTCGACTCTGCTCACCTTCCTCCTGTGCACATATACATAAGGTCTCTACGCTGGCACTATCCTCTAAGGTTAAAGCTCCATGACAATGCCGCCTGAACGGCTGGCTGGAATAGGAAAGCCCATCAACGCTTGACCGGGACCGAGTATTTGTCAATGTTCACAATCTGGAATTTTCTGATCCTAGGGAGACTTTTCTCTTAACCTCCCAACTCATAGAGAGGTCATAGTATCTACTCTCCATGTACTCTCCTTTCTCTTATTGTAATATGGTGACAACAGAAGGCAATAATAGGACAGCACAGGGAGATCCGCCTCCCAGCGTGGCCTCGCCCTCCCTAGATATCGAAAAGGATGAGGAGAGGCTCCCCTTTGACCATCGCCATGAGGCAAAAGAGCTTCCCCTTTGCCATCTTTGGAACGCTCTCGGGCAGCTCCACCTCTGAAAAGGAGGTGCCTCCCCCAATTTGCTTTCTCAGGATGCCCTTCTAGCGGAGAGGAGGTTTACTCTTCTATGCCTATGGGTGCGGTTCCATCCTCCTCACCCCCTTATTTGGAGGCGCACCCGGGCGATTCTATCTCCCTACCAGCGGCAATTCCTCCTTCCCTATCACAGGGGACTGCCAAGAGTTAATGAAAGCGTAATCAGTCGCCAGATGGGCCCCCCCCCCATCTCTCCCGTTTGAACAGTTACACGGCTGATAAATTTTTCACCCATACCTTTGCCTGTATAGTCTCTCTAAAAGGGACGGGGTCACAGGTGCTGGATGGACTCTTTCCTTAAGGCCCGTTGTTTTGATAATTAGGACTTAAAATTGATAAAGGGTCATCTTCTGAATCTCTCCGAACAATTAACCTGGAGTTTAAGTACAACCACCCAGTGCACATTAGGGTACAAAGGGTAGGTTATCCAGATCTCAAGCCACTCGATCAGGAATGCCCGAATATTTTAGGATAGCATTTGTTCGCCCGCTTTCTGAGACGGGGCTAACTCGAGCCACAGAGAAGGGTCTTCTTATTCGGGTCTTACCGGTTTCGCAACCGGTAAGCATTAGAATTCCGCTAAATGAGCACTGTTGTTAGCAAGTGGGGGGGAAAACTTCTCCATTCTTCAAGCCCCCACTTGAGTGTAATATACGTGTGTATCTATGCATATGTATGCACATACATTATATATACTTACATATATATCTACACGCATATATGCATAGCCGTGATACAATTCCTAAGGGATTGCATGCCATTAATTTATAATTTGTTTTCCATTATTGCATTGTTAATTTATTACTTATTCATTATTCACTGCTAATTTTAGTACTTTTAATTTGTCACTGCTTAACTAATCAGTTTTATTTCATTAAAAGTGTTTAACTAATATACTTCTATGCAAATGGAGCACATTTACACTCGCTGTTATTTATGGCACTGAAGGAGGGCGTTTTTTTCTCTACCAACTATTCGCACCATCCCTATATTTACAGTGCCATTGGCCATAAATACCGTTGTTAATTATGTGAAGCAGGCGATGGGCCGTTTCCCGTTGTTTTTAGTCAATCAACGCGCTGACGGAAACGGGCGCGAAAACTTCCCGCCAAATTCTTATTCGTTTGGGGCCAATATTATTTGTGCTCTTGCTAATTCGTCTAGTGATTCATTTCTATATAGAGTAAGGGGAAGAGGTGGGGGATGGGGGGGGGGATACGACGTCCCAAAACTGGTTTTGAGACGCATCCGTGGGTTTGTTTCGCTGACATGAACGCCCAGTCACCCATATCATGATTCCCCATTTCCATGGCAACCTCTCTTTGTCTTGGGATTTTTTTGGGGGGGAGGGGCAGATTTTTAATATGTTCACGCACACCTGCTCGTCCAATTCATGAGATTTGTATTAACACCCAAATTCACAGAATTTGAGATACTAAGTGCGCTCATAAGCGGTGGTAGGGGGCTTAATAGATAAAGGAAGAGAACAGATAGGAGGATAACAGGTAAAGATAAATTAGCGAAAGTTGAATACTTGCTAATGTGTATTCACCTTCGGGAGCTAAGGAGTAGGCGGGGTCGTGACGGTGCTGAGCCTGCCTTCATTTTGCAACGAGGACAGGTCTCATTGCAATGTGCAAAAAAGAGAGATCTTGTTATTTTTCCGAACATGCGACCGGCCAGGAGAGTTGCGACTCTCTCTGATTTTTACCGCGCCAAGTAGTCTCTTCTTTTACGGATTGAAGCTATCTACCCTCAACATATTTCACCCTCCCCGAACTCCCGGCCTCCTCCAAAGGAAGTACCCCCATCGCCGATGCCGCTCTTCCTGCCAAAGACTTTGAGGCAAAGAAAGGAAAAGACTCGCATAGTGAGCCCAACCCCCCCCCCCCTATAAATTCTTGAAGGCGACGGCGCCTTTAGGTTCCTTTACGGTCAACAGCACCCGGAATTCTGCCTCCGGAAAGGTTACGGCCTTTCCAGTGAGGGTATTGGGCATTCTCTCTGTCTATGTTTTCATAGCCGCTCTTCAATCCATTTTATTAGGCAGCTCCATATCCAGTGTCATTTTAACTTTATCAAGTATTTTATGCGGAACAGTGTAAAAATCCTTTGGTCAAACGATGTGATCATTTTGTTAAAAAAAAACCCATCAAATCACTTAACCATGAGCGTCCGTGTCGAATTACGTGCCACGTCATTTATTAATTTATTTACCCCCAGATGCTCCACGATCCTTTCTCTAACAATGGACTCCATGAGTTCACCAACAACCGAATTAATGGATATTGATCGAAGGTTTTCAGGATCAATCTTTGTTTTATTTTTTAAATGGGGTTTCGTTTGCCTCTTTAACCTCTTATGAACCATCACTCGCTAATATATTTTTGTATATATTGTATAGGCAGGTTTTTACACTTCGCTTCCTAATTCTTGAAGAAGGATTGTCTAGACTTTAGATATCTGGACCCGACGTTAGAAACATTTTCATTTTCTTAAGATAAAGTTTAATTTATTTTTTGGTTATTTCCATATTTGAATAGGTTGTATTTTCAGCAAAAGTTATTATGTCTTGTATTATTGGTTAGTTATAGGTATCCAAAATAAAAACATTTGCAAAATTTTTATTTAATGTCATCACATAATGGTCAGGTTCGTTTCTAAGAAGACCCTCAGCATCGTCAAGGGTCCCAGTGCTCGCACTCAGTGGTTTACGATTATTTACATATCAATAAATTACTTGGATTCGTGTTTTGAAAAGGATGATAGTTCTTTTTCACTGTTCTTATTCTCCATTTGACAAGATGATAATAAAGGTATTGGTTTCAATTCTGTATAGTATTGGTGGTCTTCTAAATTAATATAAACTCTGTTAATTTCCTTTCCGTTTTGCACTCTATTTAATCTCACTACCACGGTACCTGATTTGATCGATTAAAAACTCTAGGTTTATAGCGCACTATCGCGTTATTTATACTGAAAATAAACGCTGAAAATTACTATATATTTCCTGGGCATTTTAAATATTCAAAATTTTCATCATATAAACGGAGAATGGTGCTAAAATTTCCCCTAAGAACAACTACAAAAGCTTTCTAACCATTATGGTGGCGATACATGCGTTTTACAGAATAATAAATACTCGGGTATCATCGGGGACAAGTAAAATACAGAAATACGACCAAGCAAAGACCCTAAGGTGCACTAGTTGAAGAGAAAGGAAGAAGTGAAAGTCAAAGATCTAGGATTGGTAAAAAAAAAGAGATGGTATGGAAACGGAATTAGTTTTGACACCTTTTTAAGTTATATTTTAAAGTAATATTTATTTTATTCTTGAGCGTATTAACTGAAATGCTTTCAAAGGCATCGCTTGGCAAACTGTTCCATCTATGTTAAAGTTTGCTGGTTTCAATCCTCCTATCGAGCTATGTTGCTTCTCTGGCGGACGTCAGCCAGAGTAATCACCAACTCTCCACTATGATGCCTAGTCACAGTGGTAACCTCCCTAGTAAATAATGTCAGTTAAAAAGAATCCGGACAGAGATTCGAACTGCAGACCCAACGATTGCCGGGCAAGCGCGCTAACCACTATACTAGCCGGGAGGGTACTACACCACAGTGTTAAATCTTTCAGGCTCTAGCTTGAAACGATTATTTCTAGTGGCCGCTCTACTATCTAATTCAAATTTTGATTCATAGTAAAACCGTATATTATTTTAAAAACTTTAATAAGTTTGCTGCGCAGTTGACGCTGCTCCAATGAAAGTAAATTTAGATTCTTGTCTTTCTTCATACGATTTATTTCTAAACTCAAGAATTAATTTCGCCGCTCGACGTTGGACACGTTCTAATTTTACTAGATCCTTCTGCATATATGGAGCCTAGACTTGTTCAATATACTGAAAATGGGGCCTTATAAGCGCTTTATAAAATGGAAAAATAATATCTCTTGATTTAAATGCAAAATGTATAGATATATCCTAGGGCTAGAACCCTATTTGCCTTTATGGAAGCTAGAGTGCATTGTTAGAAAAATTTAGATCACTTAAAAATTTCTTTCTGTGTCGACTGTATTTAAAGTTTGACCACCCATATTTTAAACTATTCGGGAGTTATCCTGACCTATATGCATTACTTTTCTGTCCACGTCCAATTGTATCTGTCATCAGTTCGACCACTCGACGACTTTTTTTTCTCAAATTTTCAGACACTATTAAATATTGCCCTTAGGTAATTTCGTGTCTTCATCAAATTTTGAAATTTCACACCATATTCTTGTCAAGTAAGTGGCGAGAATAGCCACTAGTGCCCGAAGCCCAGGTGGAACTACTCCTATAGACAACTTTTTGTCTGCGCTTATTCGGTCAATTCCAGTACGCTACCCCGTATTACATGCGCTTCAGACTTTATCAAGAGTTTTCTATGTGGAACAGTGTCAAATGTCTTTTTGAAATCTAGATAAACTAGATCTGCACCTTTATCTATGTCAAACGTTTTGATCATTTTGTGAGTAAAAAATCGAGAAAATTACTTAAGCGTAGCTGCCCATGTCGAAAGCCGTTCTGCAAGTCGTTTATTAAGTTATATATCTCCAGATTCTCCATAATCCTATCTCGAGCAAGGGCCTCCAAAAAATTATCAATCGGTTAAGTAAGGTAAATTGGTCGAAATTTCACGCGATTAGTCTTTATGCCTTTTTTTTTATAAATCGGAGATACATTTGTTTCTTTAAACTCCTTAGGAACTATTCTTTTGTTAAAGTATTTTTTGAACATTAGACAAAGGGATTTTAACAGTTCGTTTCTTAATTCCTTGATATGCATTTGATGGATTTTGTCGTGAACAGGCCCTTTGGAAATTTTCATTTTTTTCATGTAATTATTTTCTTCAATTTTGGTTAGGTTCATATTAGAGAGTGTAATGCTTTAACTGCTGTTATTTTATATCTTCTACCGTAAACATTTTTGAAAAAAAATGTTGATTTAGTGTGTTCACAAGGTGATTCTGATCGCTGCTAAGGACACCCTCGTCATTGCATTGTGGCCAAGTGCACTCACTAATAGGCCTACAATTATTTACATATATAAACTCGCTTTGGCTCGTGTTTTGTCAACGATGGTACTTCTTTTTCATATTTCTGTTCGGCTGTTCTTATATTGCGTTTGACAAGGCGACGATAATAAAGGTATCTGTTTTGATTCTCAACAGTGTCGCTGATTTTAAAAATTTTATACAATCAGTTTCGTTTCTTTATGCAAATTCTAATGTTACTATTTATCCATGTCACTTCCTGATTTGATCTACTAGACACTTTAGGTTTGAAACTTACTATTTCGCTATTTATAGGGAGGAAGGAACGCTGAAATTCATTATACATTTCCTGAGCATTTTCAACGCTTTAAATTTCATCGCAAACTATAAAATCGGGAATGAGTTAAGAGCTCTCTTGCGAATATTTAGGAATATTTATATTAAATCTAATTATGTTGTGATCACTTAAATCTTTTTGGCAAACTTGAATATTTTCGAATAAATTCTGTTCCTTTTGTCAAAAATAAGTCTGGGATATTATGTTCTTGTGTTGGTTCACCTACTTTTTGATACAGAAAATTGTTTAGAAATTCTAGACGATTTCCTATTTTGTTCGCTATGTCACTTATAAAATCGACGTTTGGAAAGTTAAAGTCACCGCAGATAACCGTTGTTCTTTGCCTAATTAAACTCTACAGCGCTTCGAAAATGATACCATACTCTTCCGTTGCTGTGATGGCCTATAGACCACGATAAAAAAATATTCTTTTTTTATGTTAGACGAAATATAAATATTCATACGTCTTTCATTATCGTAACTAGCTCATTTTTTATGTATAAAATAGCGCCCTCTCATTTTCCCCAGGACCTATCACTATTAGATCTTTCATAGCCTGGCAAGTTAAACTCTCCAATAAGGTCCCTGTTATAACTTTCGATCCAAATCTCCGTGGTTGAACTAAAAGCCATTAGATTTCTAGAATTTTGAGTGGAATACAAAATTATTACGTCGGTGGGAATCACTTTCACCTACGTGCTCTCTGGTCCCTGACGCAGTCTCGTCAGAAAATCTATTTCCTATTCCTGCTGCTCCTACTGCGCTCAAGTGAAGCCCGTCTCGCCATAATATCTCGCCATGCTCGTAGATCTCATCCCATAAATCGATGTAGGGAACTCCCTCTTCCTGGCAAAGAACTTTAAGAGCATTGTTAATATACGATGCTCTCCCGTAGAATGAATTTGTTGAACTTAGTCTCGGGAGGATGCCTTTAAGTGCTTGCTACCTTACCACTCCTTTCTTTCAGCTTCCTCATCAGTTGACGGTACCTTGCTCGGAGCTTTTCTTAGTTCATATATGCATAATATAAACTGTGCAATGGGTCGCTCCACTTGTGAAGCCACCCACAGAATCAGCAAGATCCTCAACTTTTCGTCCAGAATAACAGTATCTCCTACGTCGGTTTCCTGCCACAGAATTCCTCCAGTTAGCCCCTAATAATAATTGAATCACCAGCAAGTCAAGCTTCGAACTCATCGCTTTGTTCCGAACCAAAATCGGAGAACTTGTTAGTCATTGCTTTTGTAAACCACGGCTTAGAAGGGCGTGGTGGGGCTCCCCATCGGTCGAACCATCGGCCGTAGACGGCCCGCCAAGCAGGCGCTCTCTCTCTCGAGGGGCTGGATCGCCCGCCTCAAAACTTCCTATGGATAATCCTCAAAAAAGGAAGCTCTCAAAATATGACGAGCCCCAACCGTTATTAAACCAGGAATGGGGGGAGCCAGCGCTCAAGATTTGCTCATGAAGTCGATGCCCACTGAGAACGAATCTCAAAGTCCCACTTTTATTTTAATTTGTCCCCTTCCTTGTCACCATAAATGACGATTTGGGTCTCATCGCATGCATCGCTGTGCTAGTCTGCCGCTGCCATCGTTGGTTGCTACTATGCCTAGTTTTAGTTCAACCGTTCGAGAAGGTCCTCTTTCATTTTATTTTCCATCTTGTTGGACTTTCTACGAACTCGTGTCTAGAAGTTTAGAATCCACCCCGCTACGGTGTGTGAGATGTCGCTTAGGCAGCCATGCTGCAGCTGACATTTGGAGGGTTGCGGGCCCTCCATGCCCGAACATCCACAGGGGAGAAATCGGCATTAATTGTAGTGGTGTCGCGCCTTCCCTCTCCCCAGAGTTGTCTAACCTGGCGATGTACCATCTCCACGTTTCCACTTTTCCTAACTTCACCCCTTCCTTAAAGAACTTCCCTTAAAAACTTTGTTTTTTTCGATTTAAAAACCTATTATTTTTATTTCTATCAATGAACGAAATACCCCCACCCCCACTTGTTCGCTAGGGGGACACTCACCTGTGTGAAACGGAGGCAGGTGGAGCTCGACTCGTGGCCAAGGCGTTGGTCTCTTATCCTCTGGTACAGGGTTAGAATCCCGGCAACGAGAGTTGGAACCAAAATAATGAGCGTACGTAGGGAGCTAGTCGTCAGATATTGGTATTAAAACTAGGCATTATCCCTCTTCATGCACTCTACCCCGCGAAGAGATCCGGGCCCGGTAGCTTCGGGCTTATCCGCGATTGGCGTTCTGATCTTTATGTGAATTTAAATATCCGTCCGAGGGAACTCGTCCTCTATGGGGGAAGGGACGAGTGGCGGATTTAATAGAGGTGGATTCCTTAGCGCACCAAGTAGTCTCCTCTTTAGGCGACTCGGGCTGTTCATTTTCCACACCTCTTCGCTTCCCTTGCGCGAGCTCCGGAAACACCGCTTCATTAAGCGAAGTTAATGCACACTGGGTATGGTTTGCCACCAGGACCCAATTTGGGTCGACTTTGCGACCTCCGATATATTGTGTAGCCCCTTCCCCTCCGATTCGGATCCCCCCTTAAACAAGAGGTTCCTACTTAGGCAACAAACCCTTGTTGTAGAACCGGTACCAAAAATAAACAATTTTTGTTAACTTATTTTGGAAACTTTCTGGTGGTGGTGCGTCATTAACCCAGGCTTTAGTTTCAATCAATAAGTCCACCGTACCCCGAAGGGTGGTTGTTTTAATGCCCCCTCTTTCTCGACAGGAGCAATGGCTCACTCCGGAGAGGCGAATCAAGGCCATGCACCCAACCTCGGTCCAAGGGGTAGAAGACATGATTTCCCTTGGCGATCTCCACGAAGCCGGGATCCTACGCAACCTCCTCATCCGATACAATGAAAACCTCATCTACGTAAGTCCATTTTGACCCTTCCCGTCTTGTCCTCAAACCCATCTCGGGTCTCCTGTGGCCAACGACTTGCCTTCGAACTGGCGAACACCTCGCCATATGTATATATTTATCATCCTTGCGGTTTGCCTCATTTAGGTTAGCACATTTATCTGTTTTCCCTTTATCCATGATTTTTATCATCTTGGCGCATTTTTCGCGAAACCTTTATTTGGTTTCATGCTAATGTCGGCCCCTTTCTCGTTCAATAACTAATCGTGATCTTGCTAGATTGACTCGCTAGTTAATCAGTTCGATCAGGGACTAACCCCATGTAAGTTTCGAATTAGCCTGCCCCGTAAGGGGCGCGACGATTTGCCATTCTGGCCGCCGTGCTGACGGGACTCAGCACCCCGTCCGGCCCCAGCCTAGCCTCTCTTCCTTCCTTCAAAACACTTGTTTCCTCTCTTTTCACAGAACCTCTCCCACAACTTTCTCTGGTCAGCCTCTAATTTCACAGGGTAGATGCTGACCTTCCTTGCAGCCAACCGTCCCGCATCGGGGCTGAGGGGGTGGGGGACAATGTTCCCTAACCCCTGAGCTCCGGTCTGGGGTGGCTGGTTTTTAACTACCTGCTTCATCCCCACCCATACCTTCCTCACATCCCTTTTCCTCTCGTCTTCAAAATCTATCATTTATACGCCGTGTCCAAGGTGGAGCCGCCATGCCGATGGACTGCCAGGCCACCAGGCGGGAGGGGTGGTCCCAAATGGCGGCGCCTGGCTCTGCTGGGCCTGTAAGCACCTCTCGCAGTGCGGGCTACTGCGAGAGGTGTGCGCTATTGCATCCCGTATTAAAAGAAGGGTCACCATGCCCAATGATGAAAATTACAAAAAAAAAACCCAACCCCCAACTCCCCCAAGAACAACGGAGCCGCCCTCGGGCAGCTCCAGCAAAAAAATGGAGGTCCCCCCCCCTGTGCTTGCACAGGGGACCCTCCATATTTCTCTAACCGGAGAGGAGGCTTACTCCTCTCCTTCGCCTACGGGTGCAGGGGACTCCCCCTCACCCCCTTCTCTGGAGGTGCTTTCGGGCACCTCCCTTTTCCCAGCGGCAGTCCCCTCTTTTCTTTCCAAGGGGACTGCCAAGAAAGCCAGCAGGCAGCCCTTAGCCAGCCGCTCCCCTTCAAAGCGGCTCGGTAGGGCAAACCCCCTTAGGGGGGAGAGGCAAGCCAGGCCCCTTCGGTCGCTTCCCTCAAAAGACCTGCTGGCAAAAATATTAAACCTTGCCGGGGTCAAGGCCTGTGCCTCCCCAAACAAGACTGGCGACACTGCCAAGGGGACCTGCAATGTCCTGGGAGGGGATGGCCAACTGGAGGCCCCTCCCGTGATAGACATGGTCCTTGAGGAGACCCAGCCTCAGACGGTAGGGCCTTCCATGGGGGAGAATTCGGGCTCGGCGCCAAGCACCGAACCCCAGTCCGCCCCTATGCAAGGTCCTCCTCAAATGGCTGAGGGCTCCGAGGCAGTAGAAGGAGGGGAGGGATCTCCTCCGACAGGTGCCCCTACGACAACCAGGACCTTCTCCATTTCGGAGAGGGACCTGGCTGAGGCCGGTCCATCTGGCCTGGGGGCTTCTGCCGGCGGAGGTGAAAAGCGGATTCATTCCCCGCCCTCCTCTCCAAAAAAGAAAAAGACTAAAAAGACTAAAAGGACGAAAAAGACTCGGGGCTCCTCTCCATCCGCGGGGGCTGCGGAGGCGGATGGGTCTGCTGCCACTTTGGTAGGCGACCAAGCCAAGATCGGCACATCCGGCCCCTCTACCCCCTCGTGTGCGGAGCCCCTGACTAAGACCAAGAGTGCACAGGGCGGAGCCTCGATGACATCGGGGCCCCTCATTCAGAGGTTACCTGGCGTTTTCGAGCCCGCTGGCTTCAAACGCTTCCTCGTTATTCGCTCCACTGATGGCACCATGTTGTCCAAGGGCAACATGATCCATCAGAGGAGAGGATTAGCTAGTGCAATTGGTAGAGAGCCGAAGGTAACCCGTTTCTCGGACGGGAGCCTTCTGGCGAATGCGGCGAATCCCGCCGAGGCGGCCAAGATAAGTGCTCTTCGGACACTTCATGGCACCCCGGTGAGTGTGACGCCGCACTCTACCATGAACTTTGTAAAAGGAGTAGTTTATGCGAGGGAACTCGTTGACTACTCCATAGAAGACATCACCCTAGAGCTGGCCGACCATGGGGCGGTCAAGGTCGAACGTGTGATGAGAAAACAGGGAGGGGCCTCGAGACCCACCCCTACACTCTTCGTCACGTTCGACTGTGACAAGCTCCCTGAGTCGGTGCGTGCCGGTTGGTACCGCTACCGCGTGAAGGCATTCGTGCCACTGCCGCGGCGGTGCTATTACTGTCACCGCTTCGGCCACACGAATCGATCATGTAGACGTGCAAAATCGGGGTCACCCGAAGTCTGTGTAAATTGCTCCAAGGTCGCACACGATAAGTCCAAATCGTGTGTGGCCAAGTGTGTCAATTGCGGAGAGCCACACCCTGCTTCTTCGAAGCAATGTGGTGCATATCTCCTTGAGAAAGAAATCCTGGCCATTCAGGCCCAGGATCGACTCTCATTCCGCGAGGCTAAGGACTTGGTCCTGGCGCGCCCGGCTCTGCCTGGGACGTCATATGCCTCAATAGTTAGAAAAGCACCCTCTGCTCCTGGCCCATCCAGGCCAACGAGCACGGTTGTTTCCGCGCCCATTCGGAGCCCTTCTGCGGGCTCTACTACACCCGGGCGCTCCCCTGGTAGAGCTGGCGGCAAAAAGGGTTCACACCCAGCCCCGGCTAATACCAGGGCTCCCCCCTCTTCCCCCAGCGTGACCGTTTCCCGTAAGGCGAAACGGCCACGCGCCTCCACAGAGTCGTTAGACTCACAGGAGGCAACACCCCTGAAGATGGTCGCTAGGCCATCTTCCGGGGTTCCTAAAGCTGTTCCCCGAAAGGAGGACAGCAACAAAGGAGCTTCGGCCCCTTCGCCCACGCCCCAAGGTGGAGCGAGTGGCTCGGAGACGGTGGTTCCTCGAAAAGAGGGCCCCCCGCCTCCCAAGCCGCAACGCCCGCCTAAGGTTTCGAGGCGGAGGGAGGAAAAGACTCGCATGGCGAGCCCAACCTCCCCCAATAAGTCCTCGAAGGCGACAGCGCCTTCAGCGCTTTGTCCGGCCAACAGCGCCCGGGGTTCTGCCCCCGGGAAGCGTACGGCCATTCCCGTGAGGGTCTTCAATTCGAGGAGGGCCCCCGCGTCTCCTGCGAGCTAGGCCTGGAGGGCATATTCCTTCAATGGAATTGCCGTGGACTCCGGGCCAACTGGGGGGAGCTGCGGAGGCTCGTCTCGTCCCGTTCCCCGTTAGCTATTTTTTTGCAGGAGACCATGCTAGGCGCGTGCCCGCTGCCTGCCCTCCCGGGGTATAAGGGTCTTGCGACCCCACCACCGCGGGATGGCCGGGCTGGGGGATGCGCGGTTTACACCCGGCATGATGTGTCCGTTCTTCCTTTCTCTTTAGATACCTCCTTTGAGGCAGTGGCTGTGCAGCTGCACCTGGATAGGAGGTATACTATCATTTCTGCGTACATTCCACCGTCAGCTGACTTCGACGCGGGGGACTTCCGCCGCGTCGTGGCACGGTTGCCGAGGCCCTATCTCTTGCTTGGAGATCTGAACGGCAGGCATCCTCTCTGGGGAGATTACTCCATAAATCCCAGGGGACAAGTCCTTGCCGATCTGATCGAAGAGCTTGAGATGGGTGTCCTAAACGTGGATGAGTTTACGCATCACTGTCCGAGAACCGCTTCATTTTCTTGCCTTGACCTATCTTTGTGCTCTTCAGATGCACAGCCTGATTTTGATTGGGGGGTGGTCGATGACCTCCATGGTAGTGATCACTTTCCCATTCAAATATCATTTTCAGGGCAACTGCCGCCTGAGAGACCACCTCGGTGGTGCTTGGCGCGGGCGCGGTGGCCTGCATTTCAGGAAATGACTGAATTCTCTATCTCAGTCGAGGAGTTTAGGTCGGTAGATGAGGCCGTTGAGTTCTTCTCCGGCAACCTCATCGCCGTAGGCCTGACTACTATTCCTAGGACGTCTGGCCGTTTTGCACGCCGACCACTCCCATGGTGGTCGGCCGAGTGTGAGACGGCCCTCAAACAGAAGCGTTATGCCTACATGCGCTATAAGCGCCGCCCGAACGATTTCACTGTCGCTGAATTTCGTCGGGCTAGGGCTAGGTTCCGGTATATTTCGAAGCACGCCCGCCGCTTTTCTTGGCGGGCATACGTGTCTTCACTTAACGGGAAGACCCCTTTAGCTGAGGTGTGGAAGCGAGTCAAAAGGATTCGGGGCAAGTTCTCGCAGGACCCCCCTCCCGTTCTCCAGGAGAATGGGACCGCAATCTCGGACCCCGCGTCCGTGGCGGAATCCTTAGCGACCGCTTTTTCCGCATTCTCTAGCCGTGATGCTGCTCCGCCAGCATTCAATGCACGTCGTGATGTCGCGGAAGGCCGCCGGCTGGACTTTACCTCCAGAGGCGGAGAACCCTTCAACGACAAGTTTACTGTGAGTGAGTTGCGTTCCGCTCTCGCTTCGTGCGCGGACACCGCCCATGGTCCGGACGATGTCCCGTACGCCATGCTTCGACACCTGGGTGAGCGAGGCATGGCCTTTCTGTTAGATTTGTTCAACAGGATCTGGGTGGAAGGTCTTCTCCCAGACTCCTGGCGAATCGCTACTGTGCTCGCCTTTCGCAAGCCGGGGAGAGATCACTCTACTCCGACCGGTTTCCGCCCAATCTCTCTAACCTCTTGCGTGTGCAAGTTGATGGAGAAATTGGTAAATGTTAGATTAGCCTATTTCCTGGACAGCGGAGGCCATCTGTCTTCTGCACAGTGCGGCTTCCGTAAGTTCCACTCCACGTCGGATGCTCTGCTCCGACTGGAAAGTGCCGTCTGCGAGGCTTTCCTTCGTAGACAGCACTACGCCACGGTGTTTTTTGATCTGGAGAAGGCCTATGATACCGCATGGCGATACGGTATCATGGAGACTCTCCACACGATGGGGGCGAGGGGACGCCTCCCAATTTTTATATCTGAATTTTTGCGAGATCGTCGATTCCGCGTACGGGTGGGGGGAGCCCTCTCCGGCCCAAAGGAGCAGGAAGAGGGTGTCCCGCAGGGAAGTGTCCTCAGTGTCACACTCTTTGCCCTGAGCATCAACGGCATCACCTCGGTGCTGCCGGAAGATGTTCTCGCTACGCTCTACGTGGACGACCTTTCGATCTCTTTTGGCGCGGCCCAGATGCCAACTCTGGAGCGTCGACTCCAACAGGCATTGAACCGCGTCTCTCGCTATGCCGAAGCGCACAGGTTTCGGTTTTCTTTGGCCAAGACTAAGGTGGTGCACTTCTGCCGCCATCCACGGCTTCACCCCGACCCAGATTTGTTTCTTAATGGGGTGCGCCTGGATGTGGTTGAGTCGCACCGTTTCCTTGGTCTTGTATTCGACCGACGCCTCACCTGGGAGGCTCATATTCGCAGCCTTAGGGTCTCTTGTACCCGCGCCATGGACATTCTCCGTTCCGTGACGTTCAGCGCTTGGGGCGCTGATAGGGCTACCGCCTTACTTTTTTATCGATCCTTTGTTCGCTCGAAGCTCGACTACGGATGCGAGTTTTATGCATCCGCAGCCGAGCGTTTATTGCGGAAGGTGGATTCGATCCACCACACCGGCCTTCGCCTTGCGACCGGTGCCTTCCGCACTTCCCCCATTGAGAGCCTGTTGGTCGATGCTGGGGAGATGCCACTCGCTCTGCGCCGCGTGCAGTGCATCACTCGCCTGTACGCGCGAGCCCGGCGCCTCCCTCAGTCGCCAACAGCTCTCACTGCATCCGCAGCTGATCTCGATGGTGCCTATGCCGCCGAGAGACGCCAGTCATACCCTAAGCCCTTTGGGTTTAGGGCCAGGAAACTCCTTCGAGAAGTAGATATAGCTCTCGGGCCGGTGGCGCCCCTGGTTCTGCCCAGGACGCCACCCTGGAGGGTACCACATTTGGCTATTTGTCGCCACGCCTCTGCTCCCAAAGCTTGTACTGCGCCGGGAGTATTGCGTTCGACCTTTTTGGAGCACACATCGTGTCACGCTGGTACCGTGCCAGTGTATACGGATGGCTCCAAGTCCCAAGAGGGGGTCGGCTTCCACGCCGTATCCCCTCTGTTTGAAGTCAGCGGGGCTCTACCAGGCGCTGCGTCTGTCTTCACGGCCGAGCTGGTAGCAATACACCACTCGGTACGGGAGATTACGCGACGTGCCCGGTTCGGAGACCGGATTGTGATCTATAGCGACTCACAAAGCGCCCTGAGTGCTCTCGGGGCATTGGAATCTCCGCATCCCCTGGTTCGCGATATCCGTGACGCCACGGTTTTGGCGAGCCGGGCAGATGTCGAGATTATCTTCTGCTGGGTTCCTGGACATGTAGGAATTGCGGGGAATGAGCGCGCCGATGAGGGCGCCAAAGAGTCCGCGAGGACTCTGCGACCGGACCAGCGTTTCGCTCTTCCTCACACCGACTACATGGCAGGAATACGGGCAGCTCTTCGGACTGCTTGGCAAAGAAGATGGGAGACGGTCGAAGGGAACTTAAAGTTGCGTGCCATTGCGCCGCGACTGTTCCCATGGACCTATCCCCCAATGCCGCGGCGGCTTCAGGTTGCTTTCTGTCGTCTCCGAATCGGACACACTCGTGTGACGCATCGCTATCTGATGGAGCGCTCGCCTGCGCCCTATTGCAACGACTGCGTCGTCCCCCAGACTGTTCGGCACATTCTTGTCGAATGTCCCAGTCTGGGTGATCTTCGCGCACGACACCTGTCCCGGTACCGGGATGGGCGGGGTCGCTACCGCCTGTCCCTTGTACTCGGGACGAGTGCGTGCACTTTGACTGGTGGACTTGTTAACTTTTTGGGGGAGGCCGGCCTTCTCCCTTTTTTATAACCAGGCTTAATTTTGTTGTTGTTTTTGTTGTTGTTGTTGTTTTTGTTATTGCTTTGTTATTGTTATTGTTATTTCTTTTTTGTTGTTCCCTGTTCCATTTTTTGAAGTAGCCTAGAACTAGGCTGTTTGTTTACGGCGACTTATGCCTAAGTCGGCAGTCGCCAGATGGCCCCTTAAATAAAAAAAAAAAAAAATCGAATTAGCCTGCATGAAATTACGTTCCCTGGGTGTGAAATCCGCCGTCCCAACCAAGCAATTAGGGTTCCTGTATCTCTTAACTTCTCGTGTCGCCTCTCACGATCGTCTCTCTATACGAAATAATCGCTATCATGAGCGGCAGGAACAAAATAGATCAGCCTCAAATCGGGTCTCACCTTCGCTGCTTTCCGTTCCCAGACCTACACGGGGTCCATCTTGGTAGCGGTGAATCCGTACCAGATTTTGCCCATCTACACAGTAGACCAAATCAAGCTTTATCGAGGAAAGAAGATCGGGGAGTTACCACCGCACATCTTTGCCATCGGCGATAGTTGTTACAACAATATGAAGCGCTTCAAACAGGACCAGTGCATCGTCATCAGGTAAGATCTCCATTCCAACACGGAGCTTCATGTGCCACGCCACCTCATCCTCCCGCACATAATCCACTTACCTCGCATCTTATTCGCTTGTCGGTGGCTACATACTTATAAGTAAATAGAAAATTAGCCTACCTGCGACTGCTTTTACATCTACATAATTCGTCTATTCAAGTCTGTCGTCAATAGCAACTTAGGTCCATGATAAATGGCCGCACCGTCCATACCAATATCCGAATAGCCCTGAATCCCACTGTCACTAGGCATTGGGGCTTGCCATCGTTGCACAACGAGGGCGAACTTGATGGCGCCCCCCCACCTCTTCCCTAGTACCAAACATCTCTAGTACTTTCCTCTCCGTCCGGCCCCAGCTTAGCCTCTCTTCCTTCCTTCAGATAACATGTATTTCTCCCCTACTTCGTCGCTTTTCATACAACCTCTCCCACAACTTTCTCTGGTCAGCCTCTAATTTCACAGGGTAGATTCTGACCTTCTTCTCAGCCAACCGTCCCGGATCGGGGCTGAGCGGGGATGGGACAATGTTCCCTAACCCCTGAGCTCCGGTCTGAAATGGTTGGTTTTTAACAACCTGCTTCATCCCCATCCATACCTTCCTCACATCCCTTTTTCTTTCCTCTTCACAATCTATATTTTTACGCCGTGTCTAAGGTGGAGCCGCCATGCCGATGGACTGCCAGGCCACCAGGCGGGAGAGGTGATCCTGAATGGCGGCACCTGGCTCTGCTAGGCCTGTACCCACCCCTTGCAGTGCGGGCTAGTGCGAGGGGTGATGAGCTGTTGCCCCCATAATAAAAAGAGGGTGATCATGCCCAATGATGAGTCTTCCCCCCCCCCAAACCCTTTAATTCACCCTGTACCATCGACGGAGCCGCCCTCCATATTTTTCTAACCGGAGAGGAGTCTTACTCCTCTCCTACGACTACGGGTGTAGGGGACTCCCCCTCACCCCCTTCTGTAGGTGCTTTCGGGCATCTCCCTGTTTCCAGCGGCAGTCCCTCTTTTTATTTCCAAGGGGAGTGCCAAGAAAGCCAGCAGGCAGCCCATTGCCGACCGCTCCCCATTAAAGCGGCTCGGTAGGGCAACCCCCCTTAGGGGGGAGAGGGAAGCCTGGCCCCTTCGGTCGCTTCCCTCAAAAGACCTGCTGGCCAGAATATTGAACCTTGCCGGGGTCAAAGCCTGTGCCTCCCCATACCACCTGACTAGTGACAATACTGCCAATGGGACCTGCGATGTCTTGGGGGGGATGGCCAACTGGAGGCCCCCCCCTGAGGTAAACATGGTCCTTGAGGCAACCCAGCCTCAGACGGTAGGGCCTTCCATGGGGGATAATCCGAGCTCGGCGCCAAGCACCGATCAGGAATCCGCCCCTATGCAAGGTCCTCAACAAACGGCTAGGGTTTCCGAGGCAGTACAAGGAGGGGAGAGATCTCCTCCGACCGGTGCCTCTACGACTGCCAGGAGCTTCTCCATTTCGAAGAAGGACCTAGCTGAGGCCGGTCCATCTGGTCTGGGGGCTCCTGCCGGCGGAGGGGAGAAGCAGGTTCATTCCCCGCACTCCTCTCCTAAAAAGAAAAAAAATAAGAAAAAGACTAAAAAGACTCTGGGCTCCTCTCCAACCGCGGGGGCTGCGGGGACGGATGGGTCTGCTGCCACTTTGGTAAGTGACCAAGCCAAGATCGGCACATCCCAGCTCCTCTACCTCCCCGGGCGCGAAGACCCCGACTAAGACTTAAAAGTGCGCAGGACGGAGCCTCGATAACATCGGGGCCCCTCGTTCAGAGGTTACCGGGCGTTTTCGAGCCCGCTGGCTTCAAACGCTTCCTCGTTATTCGCTCCACTGATGGCACCATGTTGGCCAAGGGTAACATGATCCATCAGAGGAGAGCATTAGCTAGTGTAATTGGTAGAGAGCCGAAGGTGTTCGTTTCTCGGATGGGAGCCTTCTGGCAAATGCGGCGAATCGTCCGAGGCGGCCAAGATAAGTGCTCTTCGGACACTTGATGGCACCCCGGTGAGTGTGACGCCGCGTTCTACCATCAACTTTGTGAAAGGAGTAGTTTATGCGAGGGAACTCGTTGACTACTCGTTGGTGAGCTGGCCGACCATGGGGCGGTCAAGGTCGAACGTGTGATGAGAAAACAGGTAGGTGCCTCGAGACCCACCCCTACACTCTTTGTTACGTTCGACAGTGACAAGCTCCCTGAGTCGGAGCGTCTCGGTTGGTACCGCTACCGCGTAAAGGCATTCGTGCCACTGCCGCGGCGGTGCTATTACTGTCACCGCTTCGGCCATACGAATCGTTCTTGTAGACGTGATTATCGGGGTCACCCGAAGTCTGTGTAAATTTCTCCAAGGCGGCACACGATAAGTCCAAATCGCGTGCGACCAAGTGTGTCAATTGCAGAGAGCCGCACCCTGCTTCTTCGAAGCAATGTGGTGCATTTCTCCTTGAGAAAGAAATCCAGGCCGTTCAGGCCCACGATCGACTCTCATTCCGCGAGGCTAAGGACTTGGTCCTGGCGCGCCCGGCTCTGCCTGGGACGTCTTATGCCTCAATAGTTAGAAAGGCACCCTCTGCTCCTGGCCCATCCAGGCCAACGAGCACGGTTATTTGCGCGCCCATTCGGAGCCCTTCTGCGGGTTCTATTCAACCCGGACGCTTCCCTGGTAAAGCTGGCTGCAAAAAGTGCTCACACCCAGGCCCGGCTAAAACCAGAGCTATCACCCTTCCCCCAGCGTGACGATTTTCCGTAAGGCGAAACGGCCACGCGCCTCCACAGAGTCGTTAGACTCACAGGAGGCAACACCCCTAAAGTTGGTCGCCAGGCCATCTTCCGGTGTTCCTAAAGCTGTTCCCCGAAAGGAGGACAGCAAGAAAGGAGCTTCCGCTCCTTTGCCCACGCCTAGTGGTGGGCTGAGTGGCTCGGAGACGGTGGTTCCTCAAAAAGAGGGCCCTCCGCCTCCGAAGCCGCAACGCCCGCCTAAGGTTTCGAGGCGGAGGGAGGAAAAACCTCGTATGGCGAGCTGAAACTCCCTCAATAAGTCCTCGAAGGTGACAGCGCCTTCAGCGCTTTGTTAGGTCACCAGAACCCGGGGTTCTGCCTCCGGGAAGCGTACGGCCATTCCTGTGAGGGTCTTCTGTTCGAAGAGGGCCTCCGCGTCTCCTCCGAGCTAGGCCTGGAGGGCATATTCCTTAAATGGAATTGCCGTGGACTCCAGGCCAACTGGTAGGAGCTGCGGAGGCTCGTCTCGTCCCGTTCCCCGTTAGCCGTTTTTCTGCAGGAGACCATGCTGGGCGCGTGCCCCCTGCCCGCCCTCCCAGGGTATAAGGGGCTTGCGACCCCACCACCGCGAGATGGCCGGGCTGGGGGATGCGCGGCTTACACCCGGCATGATGTCTGCATTCTTCTTTTCACTTTGAGTACCTCCTTTCAGGCAGTGGCTGTGCAGCTTCACCTGGATAGGAGGTATACTATCATTTCTGCGTACATTCCACCGTCAGCTGACTTCGACGCGGGGGACTTCCGCCGCGTCGTGGCACAGTTGCCGAGGCCCTTTCCCTTGCTTGGAGATCTGAACGGCAAACATCCTCTCTGGGGAGATTACTCAATAAATCCCAGGGGACAAGTCCTTGCCGATCTGATCGAAGAGATTGAGATGGGTGTCCTAAATGTGGATGAGTTTACGCATCACTGCCCAAGAACCGCTTCATTTTCTTGCCTTGATCTATCTTTGTCCTCTTCGGATGCACAGCCTGATTTTGATTGGGGGGTAGTGGATGACCTCCATTGTAGTGATCACTTTCCCATTCAAAATGATTTTCTGGGCCGCTGCCGCCCGAAAGCCCACATAGGTGGTGCTTGGCGCGGTGGCCTGCATTTCAGGAAATGACTGAATTCTCTATCTCAGTTGAGGAGTGTAGGTCGGTAGATGAGGCCGTTGAGTTCTTCTCCGGCAACCTCATCGCCGCTGGCCTGACTACTATTCCTAGGACGTCTGGCCGTTTTGCACGCCGACCACTTCCATGGTGGTCGGCCGAGTGTGAGACGGCCCTCAAACAGAAGCGTTATGCCTACATGCGCTATAAGCGCCGCCCGAACGATTTCACTATCGCTGAATTTCGTCGGGCTAGGGGTAGGTTCTGGTATATTTCGAAGCACGCCCGCCGCTCTTCTTGGTGGGCATACGTGTCTTCCCTTAACGGGAAGACCCCTCAAGCATAGGTGTGGAAGCGAGTCAAAAAGATTTGGGCGAAGTTCTCGCAGGACCCTCCTCCCGTTTTCCAGGAGAATGGGACCGCAATCTCGGACCCCGCGTCCGTCGTTGGATCCTTCGCGACCGCTTTCTCCGCATTCTCTAGCCGGGATGCTTCTCCGCCAGCATTCAATACACGTCGTGATGTCGTGGAAGGCCGCCGGCTGGACTTTACCTCCAGAGGCAGAGAACCCTTTAACGACAAGTTTACTGTGAGTGAGTTGCGCTCCGCTCTTGCTTCGTGCTCGGACACTGCCCATGGTCCGGACGATGTCCCGTACGCCATGCTTCGACACCGTGAACGAGCAATGGCATTTCTGTTACATTTGTTGAACAGGTTCTGGGTGGAGGGTCTCCTCCCAGATTCCTGGCGAATCGCTACTGTGCTCGCCTTTCGCAAACCGGGGATAGATCATTCTACTCCGGCCGGTTTCCGCCCAATCTCTAACCTCTTGCGTGTGCAAGTTGATGGAAAAATTGGTAAATGTTAGATTAGCCTTTTTCCTGGACAGCGGAGGCCATCTGTCTTCTGCACAGTGTGGCTTCTGCAAGTTCCACTCCACGTCGGATGCTCTGCTCCGACTGGAAAATGCCGTCTGCGAGGCTTTCCTTCGTAGACAGCACTACGCCACGGTGTTTTTCGATCTGGAGAAGGCCTTTGATACCGCATGGCGATACGGTAGCATGGAGACTCTCCACACGATGGTGGCGAGGGGACGCCTCCCGGTCTTTATATCTGATTTTTTTGCGAGATCGTCGATTCCGCGTACGGGTGGGGGGAGCTCTCTCAGGCCCAAAGGAACAGGAAGAGGGTGTCCCGCAAGAGAGTGTCCTCAGTTTCACTCTCTTTGCCCTAAGCATCAACGCATCACCTCGGTGCTGCCGGAAAATGTTCTCGCTACGCTCTACGTGGACGACCTTTCGATCTCTTTTGGCGCGGCCCAGATGCCAACTCTGGAGCGTCGACTCCAACAGGCATTGATCCGCGTCTCTCGCTATGCCGAAGCGCACAGGTTTCGATTTTCTTTAGCCAAGACTATGGTGGTGCACTTCCTCCCCCATCTTAATGTAATGCGCCTGGAAGTAGTTGAATCGCACCGTTTCCTCGGTCTTGTATTTGACCGACACCTCACCTGGGAGGCTCATATTCGCAGCCTTAGGGTCTCTTGTACCCGCGCCATGGATATTCTCCGTTCCGTGACGTTCAGCGCTGGGGCGCTGATAGGGCAACTGCCTTACTTTTTTATCGATCCTTTGTTCGTTCGAAGCTCGACTACGGATGCTAGTTTTATGCATCCGTAGCCGAGCGTTTATTGCAGAAGGTGGACTCGATCCGCCACACCGGCCTTCGCCTTGCGACCGGTGCCTTCCTTACTACCCCATTGAGAGCCTGTTAGTCGATGCTGGGGAGATTTCAATCGCTCTACGCCGCGTGCAGTGCATCACTCGCCTGTACGCGCGAGCCCGGTGCCTCCCTCAGTCGCCAACAGCTCTCACTGCATCCGCAGCTGATCTCGACGGTGCCTATGCCGGCGAGAGACTCCAGTTATACCCTAAGCCCTTTGGGTTTAGGGCCAGGAAACTCCTTCGAGAGCTAGGTATAGCTCTCGGGCCGGTGGCGCCCCTGGTTCTGCCCAGGACGCTACCCTGGAGGGTACCACATTTGGCTATTTGTCGCCACGCCTCTGCTCCCAAACCCTGTACAGCGCCGGGAGTATTGCGTTTGACCTTTTTGGAGCACACCTCGTGTCACGCTGAAACCGTGCCAGTGTATACGGATGGCTACAAGTCCCAAGAGAGGGGTCGGCTTCCACGCCGTATCCCCTCTGTTTGAATTCGGTGGGGCTCTTCCAGGCGCTGCGTCTGTCTTCACGACCGAGCTGGTGGCAATACACCACTCGGTACGGGAGATCACGCGACGTGCCCGGTTCAGAGACCGGATTGTGATCTATAGCGACTCACAAAGCGCCCTGAGTGCTCTCGGGGCATTGGAATCTCCGCATTTCATGGTTCGCGATATCCGTGACGCCACGGTTTTGGCGAGCCAGGCGAATGTCGAGATTATCTTCTGCTGGGTTCCTGGACATGTAGGAATTGCGGTGAATGAGCGCGCCGATGAGGGCGACAAAGAGTCCGCGAGAACTCTGCGACCGGACCAGCGTTTCGCTTTTCTTCACACCGACTACATGGCAGGAATACGGGCATCTCTTCGCACTGCCTGGCAAAGAAGATGGGAGACGGTCGAATGGAACTTAAAGTTGCGTGCCATTGCGCCGCGACTGTTCCCATGGACCTATCCCCCAATGCCCCGGCGGCTTCAGGTTGCTTTCTGTCGTCTCCGAATCGGACACACTCGTGTGACGCATCGCTATTTGATGGAGCGCTCGCCTGCGCCCTATTGCAACGACTGCATCGTCCCCCAGACTGTTCGGCACATTTTTGTCGAATGTCCCAGTCTGGGTGATCTTCGCGCATGATACCTGTCCCGTTACCGGGATGGGCGGGGTCGCTACCGCCTGTCCCTTGTACTCGGGACAGATTCGTGCACATTGACTTGTGGACTTGTTGACTTTTGGGGGGAGGCCGGGCTTCTCCCCTTGATTTAAGGTTCTTTTTTTTATTGTTTTGTTTGTAGGTTGCATTCTCCTGCACCGGGGTGAGGGGGGACCTCCCCCCGCTGTCGTGGATTGCTTCCTGATTGTTAAGTTTTTCCAATTTATATCACTGTTAAGTTTACATATTTTTACTTTAAAGTAGCCTAGTTCTAGGCTGTCGTGTTTTTCGGTGACTTTTGCCCAAGTGGGTAGTTGCCAGATGGGCTCTATAAAATTAAAAAAAAACAAAAAAAAAAACGACCCTCAGCCGGGAAGATCATGGCCACCATCTTCTGGGAATCTGAGGGAGTGTTGATGGTGGCCTAAGCGACTCGTGGAAGGACCATCACAGGCCAATATTACGCAGAGGAACTGGCTGGGTTGAAGAAGTGCATCCGTCAGAAGCGGCACGGCAAGTTGACATGCGATTTCCTGCTCCTCCACGACAATGCCCCTGTCCACAAGACCAGAGTTGCACAAGCTGCCCTGCGCGAGTGCGGATTCGAGGAGCTCCACCATCTCCCCTACAGTCCAGATCTGGCCCCTAGCGACTACTTTTTATTCCGCTAGCTCAAGGCTGCACTGCATGGGCGCCGGTTTGGGGACGTTGAAGATGTCCAGCTCGCCGTCCAGGAGTGGATTGAACAGCAGTCGGGATATTTCTGGTTGTCGGGAATTCGAAGCCTCAGGGACAAGTGGCGCAAGTGCATTGAAGTCGAGGGTAGTTATATTGAAAAATAATAAAACACGTTTCCTCATATCTCGTTTCCTTATATCCGAATTGCAAAACTTATTGACCGCCCCTCGTATCTGATGGAGCGCTCACCTGCGCCCTATTGTGACGACTGCGTCGTCCCCAAGATTGTTCTGCACATTTTTGTCGAATGTCCCAGTCTGGGTGATCTTCGCCTACGTTACCTGTCCCGGTACTAGGATGGGCGGGGTCGTTACCACCTGTCCCTTGTACTCGGGACGAGTGCGTTCACCTTGACTGCTGGATTGATACACTTTTGGGGGGAGGCCGGCCTTCTCCCTTTTATTTAACTAGGTTTTGTTATTGTTTTCTTTCTAGGTCGCATGCTCCTACGCCGGGTGGAGGGGGACCTCCCCCCTACGCCGGAGCTTGCTTCCTGATTGTCATCTCTTTTTATCGTTGTTTTCTTTTCAAATTTTTATTTTAAAGTAGCCTAGAACTGGGCTGTTTGTTTGCGGCGACTTATGCCCAAGTGGGCAGTCGCCAGATAGCCCCTAAAAAAAAAGAAATAGTACTCTCCTCTTCTGGATGATAGGGCTCGCAACCTACCACACAGTTTCACCTCCCTGACTTCAATTTTTTGCACTCTATCCCCAAACCGTTCTGGTCGAAATGCCCTTGTTGGTTTTGGCTATAAAAAGTGAATTCCATGTAATCATTTACCCCTCTATATCCCCTACATTAACATAATTATCCCTTGGTTCGGATTCCACGTTAATCAATAGGTCCGCCCACTGAGAAATTAAGGCCTTTCTAATGAATTGAGATCGTGGGTAAACCCCCCCCTACCTTAAAAGTATACACATATTCCTCACTTTTTCCTCCGTGTGCGCGACTGTTTGCCGTGTATACGCACGTTTTTCATGGTATTTGTTTGCCTCCGTTTATTTCGTGCGTTTGTATGTATTTATATTTGTGTCCTTATTCATCCTGTTCCCCCCCCCCTTCTCTGACCCCCTACTCCTTCTTCTTCCCCGGCAGCGGGGAATCGGGCGCCGGCAAGACCGAGAGCACCAAGCTTATCCTCCAGTACCTCGCAGCCATCTCCGGCAAGCACTCGTGGATTGAACAGCAGATTTTGGAAGCCAACCCCATTCTCGAAGGTTCGTTCCCCAGGGGACTCGTGACCCCATTTCAAGGAAAGGGTATAATTTTGATACGCCCATGAACAGTGGTCGTGAAGTTGATCGCCATCGGTTGTCATGGCGACTAGAGGCACAGACGGAGCTGTAGGTCGAAGGCAACCTGACACGCGCCCCATTAATGCGAGGGGCTGGAGGGATAAAATAGGAACGGAAATAATCCGAGGAGTAAACGAAGGATACTGGTTTTCTCTCTCTCGTTGAAGAGAAGGGAAAGTCAATGGGGGAGGGGCGTATGGCGAGGAAAATAGAGTGGAAATTTGACCCGAATTAAGGACAGTACTAAATGTACTGTAGATAAGCGCAAGGATTGTTTCAAAAGTAAGGGCAGGGGTGGGGTTGAACGCGGTGTTAGGATTACAGTCCAGGTTGATTTTGGTTGAAGCTTGACGCCACAATGTATTGTATCCATGCATTAGTTTGAGGGTTTTCATGTCAGGTTGTACTAGTGGGTTTCCATTGTCATCCTTGGTTGTTCATATTGGATTATTCACCCCATCCCCTGGGTTCACTAGTCTGTTTCCCCCTTCCTTGGTTTACCTTGTTCTCCTTCGTAGGGGGGTCTTCCATGATCGGGGAGGTCCTGAAACACCCCTGGCTTCTATACCTCCACGCCTTTTCCTTCTCGCAAACTTTCTGGCGAGATCAAACTCGTTGGTCTCATTAGTAAATAACAATAACAGGTTCCCATGTGTTTGTTACCCCCCCCCCTCCTACCCCCCCATCCTTGTCTACATGTGCTGGACCTCTGTTTTTCGTGTTGGCTCTCGTGTTTACCCCTGTCGGTTGCTCTCTGATCTCCACAGCCTTCGGCAACGCGAAGACGATTCGCAACGACAACTCGTCCCGCTTCGGTAAATACATCGACATCCACTTCAACTCGGATGGCTTCATAGAGGGCGCCCGCATTGAGCAATACCTGCTGGAGAAGTCCCGGCTCGTGTCGCAGGGCACCGACGAGCGCAACTACCACATCTTCTACTGCCTGCTGGCGGGCATGACGCGCGAAGAGAAGCAGAAGCTGGAACTCACCGAGGCCGGACACTATAAATACTTGATTGGGGTGAGCCAGGGAATGTGTGTTTGTAGTCGCTCATGTATTCTAATAATCTTGGCTTTTATTTTATTTTCTATGTCTTCTATTATTTTATCCAATTTTTAAATTCTTGATTTCTCTTCTTTGGTCATCTGGCCCTCCCTCGCCTTCTTTCTCTCTCTCTCTCTCTCATCGCCGACGCGATTGCTTGCGATCGCGTAATTGGTCGCTGTTTCCAATTTCTCGGTGTTTGATTGGTGAAAAGGCTCTCCTGTGGTAGCGACATTTGAAATCTCGGTGAGGTCCTAGGGGCACAAAGATCTATACTAATGTTTATACACAGGGATAGATAATATTACTATATTTTAATTTATAAAAAGGTGTGAGGATGTAGAAAAAATCGAACTATGAACCCCCAGATCTCTGGGATCCTTAAATTCTTCCTTGACTCATCCCTGGTTGCATTTGGTTTACCCTCATTAGGCAATTTAATCAAATACATCTTTGTTCTCAAGGGCGGAGGCATCACCTGCGAAGGTAGAGACGATGCGAGAGAATTCTCGGACATCCGATCAGCCATGAAGGTACTGATGTTCGGTGACTCTGAAGTGTGGGAGATGCTGAAGTTGCTCGCTTCCATCCTTCACATGGGCAACATCAAGTTCAAAGGAAAGATTGTTGGTAAGTTGGGAGGAAGTTGTAAAAGAACTCCAGTTGGACAGGTTAGTTTAGTGAATTGTTTCTATTATTGTAGACAGAAGAAGTCCCTCATTGAATTCGGTTCAACAGAGAGAAAATTCCTTATTGAATTCGGTTCAACAGAGAGGAAGTTCCTCATTGAATTCGGTTCAACAGAGAGAAAATTCCTCATTGAATTCGGTTCAACAGAGAGAAAGTTCCTCATTGAATTCGGTTCAACAGAGAGGAAATTCCTCATTGAATTCGGTTCAACAGAGAGGAAGTTCCTCATTGAATTCGGTTCAACAGAGAGGAAATTCCTCATTGAATTCGGTTCAACAGAGAGGAAGTTCCTCATTGAATTCGGTTCAACAGAGAGAAAATTCCTCATTGAATTCGGTTCAACAGAGAGGAAGTTCCTCATTGAATTCGGTTCAACAGAGAGGAAATTCCTCATTGAATTCGGTTCAACAGAGAGGAAGTTCCTCATTGAATTCGGTTCAAATAATGACTTTCAAACCTTCACATCCCGGTTTTTATCAATGTTAAAGACAAATCCGACTTGTTTATGATAATTTTATTGCCACAATTATTGCCTCCACATTCTAGTTTATTAAGCTTATTTTTGGAACTATGTTGTAGTGGGGGGGTCTGGAAGAATTATTTGACTAGTATTTGTTGACTAGGTTTGATTTTCCTATTCGCGGTTTGAGTTTTAAACTTTAAAAGATTTTAGGAAAAGGAGTTAAATCATCGTCATGAAAAAGGCGACCAAGGAGTGATTGTTCCCATTAAGGTGACAGATGACACACCGTCATTTTATGGTTTATTTACCTCGAAATGAATGAGAGAAATAAATTAGAGCAGCGAATTCGCGAAAGATTAAGGTTTGGGGGCAGTAAATAAAGCCCAATTACGATGTAAAAAATAAATATGAGCAATGAAGAGTAACATTAAATATGACAGCATTTAGTTTGCGATTGACCACAATAAGGAAAAACAAAAGCTTTGAGATAGAACGACTTTCTTATTCACAAGTAGAAGACTAGTTTCGGTGCATCACTTCACCTAGTGCTGTACCTGTGATTAAAAATAGTCGTTCTCTCACCAAGCTTTGGTTTTTCATTAATTATAATCAGCGTTTATCCACTGGCCACAATAAATATGAAAATGGAATCAGGAGCGGACAGTATCGTCGGTTTCGACGGATTCGTGTTTCCCCTCGGTTAGGCTGTAGCCCTTCTGCTGGGAAACACTAGCACCAATTCCTGGCTTTGCCAAGAACCTAGCTTCCAAAGGCTTCTTCCTTTTAAGGGAAAAAGTATGGCAGATGGAGGAAGCTGTCATAACCTATGACCACCTCCTTAGAGAGATAGGAGGTATGATAAAAAGAATCAACATCTGAAAACAGTACATAGTCACTTTTTAGGAATAGCATCCCGATCTGATTATGAATTTCTTTCACCTTCAATTATTCACTTGTAATTTGAGTTTTCCACTGGGTTGATTGATCGTCGCTTGATTCCCACATAGCCGTAAATCCAACTTTCGTCTCCAGTTACGTTCTTATCTAAGATGCCTGCGTTAGTTTCTTACTTTTCCGAAAGCCTTTCGTCGAAATACCGGGGCTTAATAATATAAATATGCTTTTAATTTAATGCGATTGAGGTATTTAAATGAAATTAACGACATATAGATATTCACAATTGCTTATTATCTGGCTAAAATTTAAGTTAAACTCGCTGTCCGAGTATATATATTTTTTAACAAAACTCTCGTATACACCATTGTGCCAAATTTCAACTCAATTGGTCCAGAAATGATGCCACTTATAGAGAACTTGCACTTGTATACAAATTATTTTATTGACTAGTAAGCAGTGGCGGCTCTAGACTCGCTAAAGTGGGAAGGCTGCAGTTTTCAAAAATACTTATGAGGTACAAAAATTAAAGCTAGCTTAATAAAATAATAGCTCAACTATAAATACTAAGTATGGTTAGCCTACTTACTAATAGATGAAATTATTTTATTTAAATATAAAATCCATTTTTCTGGTTCTGGATTTTGAAAAATGATCAGATCACTTTCTCATTAAAGTTGTTGATATCACTTATCATTGTATTTTCAATTGACAGCATTGCTAAAGCCGTACGTAGCCTTTCATTTGACTTCGAGTTTCGAAGAAATGTTTTTATTCTTTTTAAGGTTGAAAAGAATCTTTCAGTTTCAACGGATGTCATTGGCGCTGTTATTAGAATTTTTACAAGTTTAACTGTTTCTGAAAATGCTGTTTCTAAATTATTGTCCATGAGAACGCTAAATAAATCAATGATCTTGTCGTTTGAGCAGATATCGTCTAGACCATGAAGAACAGATAGTTCCATTTTGAGTATTAATTTATCAAGCATTTGGATATGCCTCGGCAGTTTTGTCGAGTTCTACTGTTGGAAAGTCTTTACGATTAGATTCAAAGCAATTCCTTAGTAGCAGTTTACTGGATTCAAGATGGCCAGTAAAGCTAAATCTTTTAGTGCATTCTTGGATAATTATATCGCAAACATCTGTTGCAAACAATTTTCCATAAGTACTCGAAAACTTCCTCTTTTTATTTTCTTCATTTAAGTTGCTTTGTTTGGAAGCGTTTATAAGGCTACGGGTTTAGCAATGCTGTCAATTGAAAATACAATGATAAGTGATATCAACAACTTAAAATTTAGATCTTTCCGCAGTAGGTCCAATAGATGATTGAAATTAGTGTTGAAAGAGGCAGAAAAACTCGATATATATTTTGCTGCAATGTATATTTACTGCTAACTGCGATCCGTCTTAATGGAACAAACACCCTTTATTACATTTTATTGATTTAAATAACCTTTTATTTATTATTGTTTGGTGGGAGTTATCTTTATGTTGTCACATTATTAATATATAAAAATCAGTTTAGTTTAGAATCTCAATTTTGGTATAATACAACACTTTAAATAAAATAGAGGCCGTAGAGACGTATTAATTGACATTTTAGATTGGAGGGTCTTCAGCCTTACAGCCTCTATACCAGTATATGGATACTTTAATTATATATTCACTTCATTCATCATATAATTCAAGAAAGAATATTAAATTGTCGATCGTGAGTTAAAGGAAACGCCACTTACTTTGACATAAATTTAATATTTAAATCTTAAACTGCAATTTAATGTAAAAAGTATTCATATTTTTGTAAAAAAATTGACTCTTAGAATTTTTAATATGTAAACAGCCCCCCCTCCCCCGTCAAATATTGAAAACATTAATGAATGAAGCAATTTATGGATGGGGGCGGTACAATCTCCATACATAGATGTTCAGTTGTCGCAGTTATATGACGCTTTGCTCATATTTTTCGTTGAGAGAGTGGCAATTTAATATATTGTTATTTGATGAGAGAGGGAGTGTTTGGGCTATATTTAGCTCTAAATAAACTAGATAACACACTTATTCCCCAAATAAATTATATATAGCGAAAGTTTTAACATTGTAGTATTTCAAAGGAATAGTGTCGAAACATTTTGATACTGTTTTGTTTCATAACAAGATTGCCAAATTTCCCAATTTTTTTTCAGCTTAATTAACTTTATATATTTACAAGCCGAACCTGTGCCCCCCCCCCCCCTCCTTATAAGAGTAGCTTGCGCTTCGCAGGCAAACCTTTGATCTGTGGCCTGTGGCCTTTACGGCTTTTGCAACGTGGCGTTGGTCTATTTTTTTTTAGAGGTTTACAGTACCAACCCCTTCTACCTATTCTTTCTAAGATACGTAAAACCCCAGCCTTGAGACTTCCCCTTTCCCCCTCTCCTTGGGACTGGAGGCGGACGTGGGGGAACTTTCCCCCCTCCAGCCGCTCATCTCCCCTCGAGTAGGTTAGGTTAGAAAGCACTGTTCTAATTTTGACAATTGAAGAATGCACTCGTCATATTTTTCCAGAATGGAGAAAAAACACCCAAATTTTAATAAACTCGTGCCTATTTTCTCGGCCTAAATGGAAAATAATTTTTTTGGGGGGAGGCGGGGCAAGGAAAAGACAGTCAACAGGGCTGTCTTATTCAATATCCTTAACGTCTATGGTAATGAGTCTCTTATTTAAAACCCTGTAGTGTCTTTTATTTTTTTACGAAAAAAATCTTTGGAAAAATCCCCAAGTTAAAATATAGTGTAATGAATTTAATTTTGTAATCATCGATGTCACCAAAATATTCACAATAACATTCGGGTTTTTTTTTATATTTTATCCCTATAATTAATTTTCACACCTAAGGCTTTTTGAAAAATATTATTACTTGTGCAACACAGCACAGGACAGCAAAGCCTAGCGCCAGTCATCCAAAACTATTCGACGATTTATGGAACAGAAATAATTATATTATAGTTATCGTACTTTTGTCCGAAACATTTTGAGAACTGTGACATGACCAATTTGGGCAAACCTGTGTGCCGAATTTCAGTTCAATCGAACCGGAAATATAACCGTCTATAGAAGAACACAGGGAATTTTATCTTTCGAGTCTGTGTCTTCATTTATGTGCGACAGTCGTTCTCAGACACTCGAAGTTCAATGGAAGCTTTCGAGTCGAATCTCATCGATTAACAAAAAAGTTGTTCTTTTTGTTACGTTATTGCAATCGCATCATATTGAATTATACATATATCATTTTTAAGGTAATTTTGAAATGGGGGTGGCTTGAGTTCAGATATATAGGCCTAACTCCTAAATGCTATTTAAATCAATCATTTTTTCTTTAAAATTGATTAATATGAAATTTTGATATTATATTTTAATTCAGAAAAAAAAATCTCTTCAAAATGATATATAATACACTATAATGTGATTCCAACTCATAATATATTTGCCTATTTTTTTAAAAATAAGAGATATTTATAACAAAGCTTCCACAAAATTCGAAGGTGGGAATAAACCCCAAATTACCAATACCCTTAACGTCTATAGTAATGATTCTCTTATATAATATCCTTAACGTTTATGGTAATACGTCTCTTATTCAATACCTTTAACATCTATGGTAATGAGTATTCTTATTTAATACCCTTAACGTCTTTGCTAATAATCTCTTATTCAATACCCTTAATGTATCTGGTAATGAAAATCTTATTTAATACCCTTACGTCTCTGGTAATGTATCTTATTTAATATCCTTAACGTCTATGGTAATAGGTCTCTTATTCAATATCCTTAACGTCTATGGCAATGAGTCTCTTATTTAAAACCCTTAACGTCTCTAGTAATAAGTCTTTTATTTGATGCCCTTAACGTCTATGGTAATGAGTCTCTTATTTAATACCCTTAACGTCTCTAGTAATAAGTAAGTCTCTTATTCAATACCATTAACCTCTATGGTAATGAGTCTCTTATTTAATACCCTTAACGTCTCTAGTAATAAGTAAGTCTCTTATTCAATACCATTAACCTCTATGGTAATGAGTCTCTTATTTAATATCCTTAATGTCTCTGGTAATGAGTGTCTTACTTGAGACCCCTAATGTCTCTGGTAATGTCTCTTATTGAATATCCTTAACGTCTATAATAATAAGTCTCATTCAATACCCTTAATGTCTATGGTAATGAGTCTATCTAATTCCTCTAACGTCTCTACTAAAAACTCTTTTATTTAATACCCTTAATGTCTATGGTAACGAGTCTCTTATTTAATATCCTTAACGTCTATGGTAACGAGTCTCTTATTCAATACCCTTAACGTCTATGGTAATAAGTCTTTTATTTAATATCTTTAACGTCTATGGTAATGTGTTATTTAGTATCCTTTAATGTGTTTGGTAATGAGTTTCTTTATTAATACTCTTAACGTCTTTGATAATAAGTCTCGGATCCAATACCCTTATTTAATACCTTTACCATTTATGGCAATGAGTTTCTTATTTAATACCTGTAACGTCTATGGTAATAAGTCTCTTGTTCAATATCCTTAACGACTATGGTAATGCGTCTTATGCTAATAAGTTTTATTCAATACCCTTAACCTCTCTGCTAATGAGTCTATTATTTAATACCCTTAATGTCTCTGGTAATGAGTCTCTTATTTATGTATTCCCTTGATGTCTATGGTAATAAGTGTGACTGGTGTATCTGCTTACAGATAATCTGGACGCCACTGAGATCCCAGATACAACATCAATGATTCGAGTTGCGCGGTTTCTTGGTCTCGAGCCCAAGAACCTTAAAGAAGCACTCACCAAGAAAACTATATTTGCTCAAGGCGAAACAGTCGTATGTATTCTACAGTTTGAAATTCACATTCTTAACCCTGTAGCACTCTCTTATGGTGGCCTGTGAGGTCTGAACTTGTCAGGTTTTAAGCGGGTTTGTGATGCCTCCTCTTCCATCAGGTGTCGACCTTAAGCCACAGTCAGGCAATGGACGTGAGAGATGCTTTTGTCAAAGGGATTTATGGTCGTCTGTTTATTTGGATCGTTTCCAAAGTGAATTCAGCCATTTACAAACCAAAAAACTCCAGCCGCACTTCCATCGGGGTCTTGGATATCTTCGGTTTCGAAAATTTTAAAGTGAATAGGTAATGTCCAAGACCGTCTTTTTGCCATAGGTTTAATTTTATGGGAACTGTCCATTATTGCCTTGATGACGTGAAAGAAGAAGAAGCGTGAATGATTTATGAATTCGGCTTTTGGCTACCTCCATCAAGAAGATTAAGTTCGTTAAAGCTTCTTAGCTTACATACCCCGTAAGCGGCGCGGCGATGTGTTTTCCTGGCAGCTGTGCTGGCACGACTCGGCGCCCCGTCCGGAATCAGCTTAGCTTCTCCTCTTTCTTCCGCTATCATTTCATTGGTGCGTTTCAGTACCAATTCCTAATCTCCTTCACCGCAGCGGGGTATCCTGTGTATGCTATTACACTTGGTACCTGTAGTAGCTGCACGTCCTCCCGGTCTGAATACAAATTAGGGAAGCCCTGTCACTGGGCTAACTTGGACTCTCTTGGACTCGTTCCCTCTCACCATTAGAGTTTAACATACAACTATCCCCTCAACCCTCGGGCTAGGCTTAATGACCTGATCAACTACCTGATACCATGTCAGAAGAGAAGTTTTGAAACCTCTTGTAAACAACGCCCACAGGTCGCAAGAGACCAGGACTTGAGGGGACCTGGGCGTTGGGGTGCGATTAATGAGAAGATCAGTTTTGCCTTAATAACCACTTCTCTGAGTATAATGAGCTGACCCTTTTCCTGCGGCCGTTCTAGGGTGCACAAGGTTGTATTGTTTATGGCGGGCGGGATTTTCTGCCTTGTTGGCCTCCAGGCCAACTAAATTTCTCGGGCCAGGCGATCTCGGCTCTGCCACAACAGATCTTGGCCCTCCATCGAGGATTAATACGTATTATTAAGGAAATCCGCCCTATCGCCCCCTCCTCTCTGCCTCTCTGTCTGTTCATTTGGGAGCTGCGGCTTTTGGGTTAAGACAGGTTCACTTAGCAACTTCAGGTCGGTGTGCTTCGCTACACAGGTCACGAACAAAATCGTTAACGCACCCAGGCTAGACTCCTTTAAAGTCTGAAAAGGAGTCCCCTTTGCCATCTCTCTGACCGAGGTGCCCCCTCCCTCCTAAATTGTCGTTTCTCAGGGGCACCTCGAAGGATCTTATAGGCGAGAGTGCGTTTTCCTTCTATTTCCACTATTCAGGTTTTACCCCATTCGTAAAGTTGTCCCCGAGTGACTCTCCATTTGCGGTGGGTCCCTCTTTGCCTTGTCAGGGGCCCGGCAAGAACAGAGCAAGATAGAAGACACGCCCCCTCGATTCCAGCCCATCCCGTTGGGGTCGGGCGATCCACCATAACACTTTAGAGTAGTAAGAGTCGGCGTCTTTTCCCGTCCCGTTCCGCGACGCCTCGTCGACCGGAGGTTTAAGAATGATCCGACGTCGGCATACCAGCTCTCCAATTTTTCCTACTGCAGGTCGGCATGCCAGCTCCAGTGACGTTTGTGACGGGCCGTTGCCCCTATCAATTCTCGGTCGGGATACCCCATACCTTGGATGGTGGATGGTCAGTTGGAGGCCCTTGATAGCAGAATCTTTGATGGGGCAAGCCTTGGCTCGGCGACAGAGATCGAACCTGATTCTGTCCTTGTGCAAGGTCCACCTCAGGCGGCAGAGGCCACGAGGGCTCCAGAAGAAGAGGAGGGACCCTTCGCTCGTATGGTGTCCCCTTGACAGCCAAGATCATCTCAATTTCGTTGAAGGATCTTGCTGAGGCCACTCCGTCCGGCCATGGGGGCCCAGACCGGGGATGGAGAGAACCAGGTTTATTCCCCGCCATCCTATTAAAAAAATCAAAAAAAAAAATCAAAGAAGCCTAGGGGTTCGTCTCCTTCTGCTAGGGCTCCGGGGAGGGACGAGTCCGTTGACGTTTCGGCAAGCGACCAGGCCAAGAGCAAGACGTGGGTCCCGAGGAGCCCTCGAGCGCGTGGGTTCATTCAAAGACCAAAGTGGCAAGTGTGGTGAGCGGAACCTATATTGCATCGGGGCTCATTATAGAGAGACTACCTAGCGTTTTAGAACCCGCTGGATTCAAATGCTTTTTATTTATTTGCTCCAGTGATGGCAGCATGTTGGCCAAAGGCCACATATTCCATCAGAGGATACCATTGACTTAGTTGACTGGAAGAGATCCGAAGGTGACCCGTTTCTCGGACGGGAGCCTTCTGGCGAATGCTGCGGAACCTTCCCAGGCAGCCTTTTTATTGCTCTTCAGACACAATGGCTCTTTGATGAAGATGACACCGCACTCTACCATGGATTTCATCAAAGGGGTGGTTTATGCGAGTAAACTCGTGAACTACTATTTAGAAAACAAAACGGAGAGCTGGCTTACCAAGGGGCGCTAAATTTCGAACCTCTTATGAGAAAACATTGCGGAGCTCGAGAGGCCCCCCCACCCCTGAAAAAATCGTCACGTTCGATCGTAACAGGCTTCCTGAGTCAGTCGTGCCACTGCCGCGTAGGTTCTACAACTGCCAACGCTTTACCATATGAATCTTTTGTGGAGACGTCTAAAGTCGCGTTTACCCGAAGTCCTTATCGTCTATGGTCAAGTTTGTCAACAATGTGGTGTGTATATCTTAGAAAAGATATCCTGACCATTCAGTCTACCGACCGATTCCCTTTTTGTGAGGTTAAGGACTTGATCCTGTTGAGTCTTGCGCTACATGGGAAGTCTTGTGCATGCCTCATTTTTTAAAGAGGTATCCTCTGCTCCTGGCCATTCCAGGCCTACGAGTACGGTCGCTTCCGCCCCCACTCAACCATTTTGCGGGATTACCCCTCTACTCCCGGGTGCTTCCCTGGTAGAGCTGACGGCACAAAGAGCTCTCATCCATCATCGGCTACAACCAGCCTCCCCTCCCGTTTCCTGTAAGGGGAAGCGGCCGCGTGCCTCCACTTAGTTGTTAGAGACGCAAGCGAGAAACACCCTGAATGTGGGCGTGAGACTGTCTTCAGAGACTCCTAAAGCCCTAAAGGAGCTTCGACTCTCACCACTCTAAGACAAAGGACCACCCAAAAGAGGGACGAAAAGATAGGTATAGCGAGCCCAACCTACCCCGATAAGTCCTGGAAAGCGACAGCGCCTTCATCCGCTTGTACGGCAAACAGCGTACGGACATATGCCTCCAAGAAGCGTACGGCCATGTCCTCCCGTTTCCCTGTTAGCTATTTGCTTGCAGTAGAGCATGCTGGACGCTTTTCCCCTGTCCACCATCCCGAAAGTCGCCGTTTTGCACTCCACCTGCTTCCTTGGTGCTCGGCTGGGTGTGATACGACCCCCCAGACAGAAGCGAGATGCCTACATGCGTTATTATTGGCACCAGGTCTAATTCACCTTTGGTGAATTTTGTCGAACTAAGGCTATGTTCCGGTTTGTTTCGAAGCACGCACGCCACTCCTCCGGGCGGACATATGTCTCTTCACTTAACGGGAAGACCTGTCTAGCAGAGGTTTTGAGGTGAGTCAAAAGAATTCAGGGCAAGTTTTAACAGGAGCCTCTCATGTTCTCCAGGGGAATGGAATGGGACCGCAATATCGGATCCCACGTTCGTGGAGGAGACTTTCGCGATCGTTTTCTCCGCATTCTCTAGCAGGATGATGCTTCGCCAGCATTCAATGCACGTCGTGATATGCTGAAGGCCGCCGAATGGACTTTACCTCCAGAAGCGGAGTTAGTTGCGTTCCGCTCGCGCTTCGTGGGCGGACACAGCCCCTGATCAGGTCGATGTCCCGTCTGCCATGTTTCGACACCTGTGCTCGCTTTTCGCAATTCAGGGTACGCTCACTCTATCCCTGCCGTTTTCAGTACATTTTTCAAATCTCCTGCGCGTACAAGTTGATGGAGGAATTAGTAAATGTTAGTCTAGCCTTTTTCATGTGCGGCCTCCGCAAGTTGCACTGCACGTCGGATACTCTGCTCCGACTGGAAAATGCCGTCTGCGATGCTTTTCCAAGTAAACACACCACTACACCACGGTGTTTTTCGATCTTGAGAAGGCCTATGATACCGCATGACTCTTCACATGATAGCGGCGAGGGGACGCCTCTCAATCTTTATCTCGGAGTTTTTGAGAGATCGTCGATTCCGCTTACGGGTGTGGGGAGGAGCCCTCTCCGGTCCAATGGAGCAGGAACAGGGGTCCCGCAGTGAAGTGTCCTCAGTTTCACAGTCTTTGTCCTGAGCATCAACGTCATCACCTCGGTGCTGCCGGAAGATATTCTGGCTACGTTCTACGTGTACGACCTTTCGATCTATTTTGGTGCGGCCCAGATACCAACTCTGAAGCGTTGACTCCAGCAGGCATGAAACCGCATCTCGCGCTATGCCGAAGGGCGCAGGTTTCGGTTTTCATTGACCAAGACGAAGGTAGTGCACTTCTTTCGCCATCCGCCTCTCCACCCTGACCCGGACTTGTTCCTAAACGGGGTTAGCCCGGAAGTGGTGAATTTGCAGAGTTTCTTTGTTCATGTTTTCAGCCGACGCCTCACTTTGGAGGTTCATATTCGCAGCTTTAGGGTATCTTGTACCCGCGCCATGGACATTCTTCGTTCCGTGTCGCTCAACAATTCGGGTGCTGACAGGGCTTTTGCCTCGCTTTTCTACCGATCCTTTGTTCTTTCGAAGCTTGATTACTAATACGATTTTTAGGCATCCGGAGCCGAGCGTTGATTGCGGAAAGTGAATCAATCAATCTATTATTTCTTTCTCTCTCTCTTAACTGGTGCCTTCCGCTCGTCTCCTATTAAAAGCATACTTGTCAGTGCCGGGAAAATGTCACTTGCTATGTCTCTTACACAGCGCTTTATGTGCTTGTATGCCCAACTCCGTCGTCTCCCTTAGTCACCAACGGCTCTCATTGCACCCTCGGCAGATTTCGACGGTGCCTATAAAGATGGCCGACGATCCATGGTACTTAAAGTTGCGCGCCATCGCGCCACGACTGTTCCCGTGGACCTACTCGCCCAATAATGCCTTGGCTACTTAGATTGCTTTCTCCCTTCTTCGAATTTGGCACACTCGCTGGACGCACCGTCACTCGATGGAACGCTCCTCTGTACCTTACTTTGACGACTGCGTTGTCCCTTACACTGCTCTGCGCAGTCTTGAATGGCCTAGTCTGGGGGATCAACGCTTACGTTACCTGTACGAGTACCGTGAAGAGAAGGGTCGCTACAGCTTATCCCTTGTACTCGGGACTGATTTGTGCATACGAACTTGTGGAACCTTAGACTTTTTGAAGGAGGCTGTCCTCCTCCATTTTATCTCACTCTTTGATGTTGGTCGCATGCTCCTGCGCCGCGGGTTGGAGGGTCTCGCCCAGAGGCCGGAGCGTGATTCTTTTGTGTGTGTGTGTGTTTTGTTGCCTTAGGTTTTGCTTTTGCTTATTTTTAAAGTGGTTTTTGTTGTGTTTTTGTTGATTTGTTTAGTTTTCAATCTAGCCTAATTTTAGGCCCTTGGAAACAGTTCCCAGATAGGCGCTATAAAGAAAGAAAAGTCGGAGTCTACATATGTGTATTCATCAATTTCTTAGTTTATAAATCCTTCCCCTGAGTTTTTAGCTAGCCAAATACTATTTACATTCACTCCTTTTGTTCCTTTCCCTCCCTTTGATTACCTTGGCCTTCCAGGTGTTACCACCAATTATTTCTATATTTTAAAATAAAGAAAGGAAATGAGTTCCTTACACTTTGAATTTTACATACACTAATTTCCTTACTTAATATACCAGTCCAGTTTCTGAATGGATGACTACCCCTCTATTAGTAGATATAGACATCATCAATATAACTATGATAATCGATTTCTCTCACCTTTAATTTGGGGTACGTTGAAATCCATGTCGCCTTTCTCCAGTTTTGAACAATTCTGCATCAACTACGCGAACGAAAATTTACAGCAATTCTTCGTGCAGCACATCTTCAAAATTGAACAAGAGGAGTACAACCAAGAAAACATTAATTGGCAGCATATTTCTTTCGTGGACAATCAAGAGACGCTGGACTTGATTGCTATAAAGCAACTTAACATCATGGCTTTGATTGATGAGGAATCAAAATTCCCCAAGGTAGATTCTTTTGCTATTTTTGTATAAAAAAAACCCCCACTTGTCAAAAAGAATTCGTTCCCCCAGTCATGCCGTTAGTGGCATTGATGCCCGCCGGCCCCGCCTTGTAAGAAAGCGGTTGTTTATGATGATGGGGACAAAGAGGACGACTTGTACTCTGTACATATTTGTTCCTTGACCATTCAAACACGCCCTTCTGTCCCCAGCATTTCGAGTCGATTGGGTTTCCAATGGAAGAAACTTATTTTTTATCTCTACTTTTGGCTCACTCTCGTTTTCAGCTTCTTTATTTCTAATTAGTCATCGGTCTGTTCTCCACCTTCGGCCTGTTCTCCACCTTCGGTCTGTTCTCCACCTTCTGCCTGTTCTCCACCTTCTGCCTGTTCTCCACCTTCTGCCTGTTCTCTACCTTCGGTCTGTTCTCCACTTTCTGCCTGTTCTCCACCTTTAGCCTGTTCACCTTCGGTCTGTTCTCCACCTTCAGCCTGTTCTCCACCTTTATCCTGTTCACCTTCGGTCTGTTCTCCACCTTCAGCCTCTTCTCCACCTTCGGTCTGTTCTCCACCCTCTGCCTGTTCTCCACCTTCAGTCTGTTCCCCACCTTCGGTCTGTTCTCTTCCTTCGGTCTGTTTCCCACTTTCGGTATGTTTTCCCCTTTCGATCTGATTCCTTCATTCGGTCTATTTCCCCTTCTTCGTTGTCTCTCCCTTCCCCCCCTTCGGTATGTTTCCCCTATTTATGTCTGTTTCTCTCTTTTCTGTTCGTTTCCCTCCTTTCTTTCCGTTTCCCTCATTTCTGTCCGTTTTTTGCCATTCGACCTATTTTCCCCCTTTCGACCTGTTTTTTCCCATTCGGCCTGTTTGCCCCCATTCGGCCAGTTTTTCCCCATTCGACCTGTTCCCCCCATTCGGCCTGTTCCCCCCCCCATTCGGCCTGTCCCCCCCCCCCATTCGGCCTGTTTTCCTCTTTCAGTATGCCACCCATTTGGACCTGCTTCCCCGCGTTCTGCCAGTTTCCCTCCATTCGACCTGTTTTCCCTCGTTCGACCTATTTCCCCTCATTCGACCTATTTCCCCTCATTCGACCTATTTCCCCCCCATTCTACATGTTTCCCCCATTTGACCTATTTTTCCCCTTCTGTCCTGTTTTCCCTTTTGGTATGTGTCCCCTCTTTTATATCTGTTTCCCCATTTGATTATCCACATTCGACCTGTGTTCCCCCATTTTGCAATGTTTCCCCTTCGGTCTGTTTTGACCTTTTGGTATGTTCTCCCATTCGACCTGTTTTCTCTTTTTCAGTTTGTTTCCCTCATTTGGTCTGTTTCCCCTTCTTCGATTTCCCTCATTTGGATTTGTTTCCCCCTCTCTGTCTGTTTCCACCCATTTCAACCTTTTTTTTCCTCCATTCAGCATGTTATCCCACATGCAGGCTGTTTTCCCTCGATTCGACCCATTTCCCCCCATTCGACCCATTTCCCCCCATTCGACCTGTTTCCCCCCATTCGACCTGTTCCCCCCATTCGCCCTATTCCCCCAAATTTGGTCTGTTCCTCTCCTCCCATTTGGCCTGTTTTCCTCCCTTCACTCCCCCCCCCCCTATTTGGCCTGTTTTCCTCCCTTCACTCCCCCTCCCTCAGTCCGTTTTCCTCCCTTCAGTCCATTTTCCTCCCTTCAGTCCATTTTCCTCCCCTTAGTTTGTTTTCCTCCCTTCAGTCTGTTGTCCTTCCTTCACTCCGTTCCCCCCTTTCGGCCTGTTTCACTCTTTACCACGACCTCATCAGAAGATTTTGATTCAAACCAAACAACATTCTTACTTCTCTTCTCTCATCATAAAATTTCCCCCCTCCCCCACAGCACACAAGTATCCATATCCATAGGCTGGAAAAGTGCCAAACTCCATTATCCACTGCAGATCTGATTATTATTATTATTATTTTTTTTTTCACAGGGCACTGACCAGACAATGCTTCAGAAGCTTCACAAACAGCACGGGACCAACAAGCAGTACCTAAAGCCCAAATCCGACCTCAAGGCTTCCTTTGGCATCAACCATTTTGCTGGAGTGGTCTTCTACGATACCAGAGGTAGTACTAGGTCGCAAAAACACTAATAATAGTCATTAGCATCCTTTAACACTCGTCTACTCTCGTAGGTTTTTTCAGACTTATGGACCAGTTAGTTGATAGCTTTGTATTTTCATTAGGCCACAATATTGGGCAAGGGAGGCGAGTTCGTAGTTTTGAGTCTGAAAAATACTTTCATGTACGAAGATCGTGGGTTTTTTTAATGTGTTGGACACCTCTTGTGGTCTATTACATTTTTAATTTTGATTACTTGTTGTGTTCCATTCCCTCTGCCTTATTGTTATTAATATGTCTGTTCTCCCTTTTTTTCTCGATAAGGCAACATTTTTTTTTTGGGGGGGGGGGCCTGTGTGAACTTAGCCTATTTGGAATACATATACGACTTTCCTTTCGAGGCCCCATTAATTTCTTGATTCCATTGCCCCCCTCCCTCCTCACTAGCCTATTGGGTACAGCAGTGGATTTCTAACCTTTCCTTTCCCGTCTTCACAGCCCAACAACAACCCTTTCTCATCTGTTCCAGAAGTAGTAGCGTCCCATATGGGGTATTCATATGTCAGGGTTGAGGAGGGGCCCTCGATCTTCGGATTGGGTCCTAACAGTTCCTACCACATCAACACACTTCTTTCATTTCTTCCTTCGTTTTTTCTCCCAAGGAGTGAGGATAACCCAGCCATCTCCACCCTACTCCAACCACTGCTCTGACTTTCTATCACAGAACAATACACCACAAATTGGACATGCACAAACCAACCAACCACTGCAAACAATACATCAGACCAACACACCCTGGATATCTTACAACTCAACATAAACTTCATCAACCTCAAGTATGCGAGCTACAAAACTTCCTGCATGAACATACACATAGCACTGAGTTAAGACACAAAGCTAGCACTACAACAAAACCTATACCACACGTTGACGAAACTCGTAACTATATTTCACAATTCTATACCCATTCACCAAAAATCTACTAAACAACGATGCACACACAAAACTACAACCCATCGAGATCTAAATTACTATTAAAGGCTCAGAATACAATCTTCTAAACCTATACATGCCCCCACCTCAACAAGATTACCCCCAAACTACATACCAAGTGTCAAACCACTTACACAGCTTTCCAACTCCATTTGCAGTGACTTCAATACACACCACTCATCCTGGCTTAGTTTACAGTCGGCAAACAGCTACACATCCTAACCACGTGTAACATAATGGCAGAGTTCTTCTCTTCAGACCACTTTCCCAGCATCACAACATTCCAAACGACCCACCCCCGATTATCATCCTTCAAAACCACATACATAAACTATCAGAAAACAAACTGGCAAAACTACACCACATACATAGAAGATAAACTACAAAACTTCTCCATAAACAAATATCAAACTTTGGACAAAGCACTACACCACATGACCAACACAATCACCTAAGCAAGCTAAAATTCATTTCCCAAGGTCACAGAAGATCTTACAACCCCAACTTCACTCCAATAGCAGACGGTAAAACAAGGAAGCACTTTAAAATAAAACAGCGCACCCACACAACCAGAGTTACAACACATCCAACAACTCTACACTCACATTACTAACCTAAAAACAACAATCTGAAAACTGGAACCAATACATAAGTAAAATATACCACAAGACAAACTCGTCACAACTCTGTAGTACCCTAAAGAAAATTCATATACCACACACAGCCCTGCTCCCACACTAGTGATCCGAAAACAACCAAATTGCAACAACTAAACAACACTGCAATATCCCCATGAAACACTATTCCAGCATTAACTTCCTCCACACACATGCAGATAAATTGGACAAATCCGCAGGAAAAATACAACAACAAAAGAACAACTATACCCTTTTACCACAGGTACTGTGCTCCAAACATTCAAATCCTTCACAAACTCCCAGCTACCGGCCCGGACTACATCTCCAACATACACCACAACACCTGGGAAACTCCCACCATTACACAAATATTCAATAACTCATGGCTAAACAACATAATCCTCCTCAATCCGGAAAACCCACCACAATAAAACCGATACTCAAGGTAGGCAAAGCTCCAACTTAGCCAAACTCATACTACTCCATTTCACTACTGTGCACAGTATCCCACACACCTGAACAACTAATACACAACAGCATAAGTCAAAATATTCCTCTTTTCTAAAACCCAACACGGTTTCCGAAGGGACCACTCGATCACGACCCTTCTCACTCACCTCACGCAACACATACTCGATAGCTTCAACACGCACCCACCGCCTCCACGCACAATCATCGCTGCCAGACATAAATAAAGCTTTCGACATAGTACCAAAGCACCACACTCGACAACGACGAGAAAAAATGGCTAACACTTCATCTTCGCAGGCAGGCGGAGTGACACCCAAAACACACACCACTCACCCAGCCACTTTACAATAGTGTTCCCCAAGGAGCCATACTCTCATCCTTTCTTTTTGGCTTATTCACACATGAAATCCCACAACCACAATCACTACTCATCAAAATTCCTTATCCAGGTAATATCTCAATCACTGCACAACGCCCATCAGCAAGCAGAGCACTCCAACAATAAATAAACACACTAAAAACTCTTTCAAAAATCGTATGGGAGCCTCAGCCCCAGAATCAACCATCACACTCTTCATACTACACTACCACGAATCAAACACCCTCAACTAAGCAACGCCAGCATTATGCACAACCTTCACCAAATCCCACCACGCACACAAGCTTCAACCCTCCCTCATAATAACGCACTTGTTCACCACTGGATGCACTCGAACCACACCTCCACGCCGGAACAAAAACACTCCAACTCAACATCCACTTGGGTATTATCTGAACACAACACCTAAACAAAGCATTGCACCCATCCCACCCTAACCTCTCCTTAACAACGAAACCCCCACCACCTAGAGACAAAAAAAGAAGCTACAGCACACTACTTCCAACATTTGTTCCGTGTCCCCCCTTCCCCAAACCACACACAAACTAATAAAACACATCTAAACAGCCTTCACCCAAAGACACCTGAATACCACCAAACAATATCCTCAATAACCCCTCCCCCTTCGCCAATACACCCATCAGAGAAATCACTACACCGGGCACAGAGTCACCTTGTCCTAACTAAGGCCACTCCACTACACTACCATCACGGAATAAACCTCACCCCAACACAAACCTGCATCAGATGCGACCACCACAATGACAACCCCAAACACCTTCTCCTTGATTGGCCGATCCTCAGACATGCACGCTACACCCACAACATCTCCGACCTCAAGGATCCGTGGATGCTCCCCTCCCCCTTGGGACGTGGGCACTTACCCAGTGGCACCCCACCTCGCAGAAGAGTGCTAGGAGGGGGGGGGGCTGGAAAAGAAGTACTCTTGATGGGGAGCCGCGAATGATTATGTGCTCGCTGTTGCTGTTAACACTATACATGATACCGACCCCTGGTGTATGTGAGGTTTGCCAGCCATTGTCATTCCGATCTTTATGTGTATTTCATTATCGGGGGATAAGTCCATGATGCGAGAGAGAGATGGCGCGACGCACTCCTTCTCTCTCACTTTCAGGTTTTCTGGACAAGAATCGAGACACGTTCAACGCCGACCTTCTGCAGTTGATTCATAGCACGACCAACAAATTCTTGCAACATCTCTTCATCGAGGATATCGGTGAGTGTGTTGAAAGAGTGACTGGGTGGAATTATCTTGCAGTTGATTCATAGCCCGACCAACAAATTCTTGCAACATCTCTTCATCGAGGATATCGGTGAGTGTGTTGAAAGAGTGACTGGGTGGAATTATCTTGCAGTTGATTCATAGCCCGACCAACAAATTCTTGCAACATCTCTTCATCGAGGATATCAGTGAGTGTGTTGAAAGAGTGACTGGGTGGAATTATCTTGATTTTGTTTAAGATAACTTTGAAGATATCAATGCAAAACTAAATTATGGGAAATGTAATATCTTGTCAATTTCCAAGATGGTGTCGCAATCCAAATTAAACAGGAATGATTTATTGATGTTCTGCCTAATTGATAATTTAAATAATTTATTCCCATTTTACTTTCTTTAGTTCCAATTTTCGAGATTTTATTACCGATTTGAGGAGTCGAATTACTACTGGTGTTAGTAGCTACCAGTTGGCATTCCTAGTGACTAATTATCCTCGAACCCCGCCCTCTGGGGATCAGGGCTTCGTTACCCCTTTACCCAGGGGGTTGTTGTTGAATGTCGCTATTTTTAGATTTGTTCAGTCCTACCTGTGTTTGAGGCTTAAGACTATCACAACCGTAGTGTGAGCTGCTCATCGTAGAAAGTGATGAACTGAGTGGAGAGGATGGACTAGGCACTCATTCTTAGATTGTCCTTGGATCGGGGGTGGTTTCGTTGACCTTAGCCCACCTAAAGACTGCCCATTTTGTCTATTTCTTGAATTCCAAATTCTATCTAGCGTTGCTTTTCTTTCTGCTACTGACGTAAGCCCAACTCCAGGCTTTGTCAGGATACCACTACGATTTATTTAGTATCCTACGATCGAGTACTATGGAGATGCATCTGGCTCCCGGCTTAACACAAGCACTTTATCATTTATCTTCCGTAAATGGCAAGATATCTTGCAATGTAGAATGTAGCGGTGGGGCCAAAGAATGACCCATCGGCTAATTAACGGGTATCGAACAGAGGGTGAAAAAGAACCGACAAATTTTCAAGCTGATTTCCACGTTCGATTCTACTTCTTTCCATTTCCACTGTGTGACTGATCTCCATTGCAGGGATGGGGTCTGAAACCCGAAAACGAGCCCCAACTTTGTCTGCTCAGTTCAAAAAGTCCCTGGACTCCCTCATGAAGACTCTGTCCTCGTGTCAGCCATTTTTCATTCGATGCATCAAACCCAATGAATTCAAGAAGCCCATGGTGAGTGAATTTTCATTCAGCCCAAAGTTGTTCATTAAATAGAAGGTTGTCCTCTAAGTACACAGTTGTATTTTTTTATTACTAAGTATTTCATTATGTAAAAAAGTGACAGTGTGTTGTCCTTTAAAAGACAAGTTGTTTATTTCATGAACAGATATCCATTAAATGAAAGTTAGACCTACGAGTGGGAACTCGTCCTCGAAATTCTCCCCTGGGATAGTAAGACTCTCACTACCTGGGTGTAGTGTGCCTTTGAGACCCTGAACCTATTTTGCGGAGAATGGCATGGCTAAGGTATATAGCAGCAACGGTGGTCTGGTATTAGTAGTGCTCTTTGATGAGCACACCTCCGTTTAGGAGCATGATTTATTGTGGGTGCTGCGAAATCATCTTGTGGCGCAGTGCTTTGTTTAGTGTCGTTTGGAATGTGTTAAGGTGTGTAGATGCGAGATTATTTGGGTTATGGAGTGCCCTACTGAGGTGCGTTTGAGTGCTAGGAATGTGGCCATGTTCGTCTTTGTTTTTTATGTTGCGCTTTCTTTGTATGTGTGATTCTTAGTTCTATGTCCAGGTTGACACCACACAGCGTTGAAGTTTTGCTTAAAGGGATTAGTGTTGGATAATGTAATTCTATAGTGACAGTTATGCTCAAAGTTCGAGTTTGGTTGTTTCGTTGTAGAAATTGAGCTGCATGCAGTTAGTGTTAGGGGTGTATGATGATACCATCTGTCTAGCTGAAGAGTGAGTGTTAGGGGTGTATGATGCTACCATCTGTCTAGCTGAAGAGTGTAGTTTTAGAATTGCAATGGTGAGGTGTTATGTAAGAATAAGTTCAAGAAAGCAAAGAGAGTACAGATGTCTATGGGATTCCGTTGTGATGTTACGGGTTCGTGATGTCTTGCCGTGTTGAATTACTTGTACCACTCAGACTGTGAAGAAGTTGATGAGTACTATAGATAGAGGGCCATCGTGGTATGAACCTAGATAGATACTTCACAACAAACCTATATTTATAAGTTTTTGAGGAGAGTTATTGAATCGTAAAAAGGCTCGAGCGGCTAAGCTTATGGCGAAGTTAGGCTTAATGGTTGAACAAGAAATCGTTAAGGAATGGATGAAATACAAAGAGGATAAAATAAAATATACATTATTATAGATAAACAAGAATGGAACATATTTGAAATTATATTGGTTGAATTTGAATTTAATTATACAAAATGAACATGAGTTATGGCAATGCCCTCTGGGCATTCCTATAGTACTATTCTTGTTGTGTGCCGTATTTATTATTTTAGTCTCCGACCTTCTCCAAAGGAATGCCACTCATGAGTGCCAATTTCGTTTTCTTCTCACTCAATCGAGTACCTTATATTGAGCTCCCAAGGTTTTACTCATGCTTGTTTGCCTCCAAATATCCCTGAATAAAGCGGAATTTCTGGTTAATTTTCCTGTCTCTCTTCTCGCGTGGCAGATGTTCGACCGCGAATTATGCTGCCGACAACTGAGGTATTCGGGCATGATGGAAACTATTAGAATTCGCCGAGCTGGCTACCCGATTCGCCACACCTTCCGGGAGTTTGTTGAGCGATATCGTTTCCTCATCCACGGATGCCCCCCCGCCCACAAAGTATGGAATTCTTCTGCACATTTAATGCACTTTGGAATAAAACTCAAACTTATCTGCAGCATCTCTAGTTCAATTCTTTTCTTTTTACCTAGGTTGACTGCCGGTCGGCCACAACCAAAATCTGCCAGCATGTGCTGGGTCGATCAGATTACCAGTTAGGGCATACCAAAGTGTTTCTGAAAGATGCCCATGACTTGTTCTTGGAACAGGAGAGAGATCGAGTCCTCACAATGAAGATCATTATTCTGCAGAGATGCGTTCGGGGGTGGTACTATAGGAAGAGGTGAGAGAACTTATTCAGACGCACGTCAGTTTTTAATCTTCCACACCTTAATATGACTGTGGTGGGTGAGGGTGTCTTTAAGAATGTTTTCGTTGCTCTTAATTATTTAACTTCTTACCTTGGAATGTAAAGAGCTTTCTTCAAAAAACCCTTTTGCAACTAAGTGCAATTTTGTGCCCAGTGCCACCTGTTTTTTCCTCACTTCTCAGTAACTTAAGTGACATTTGGGTTATGATTTTTAAATGTTTTGGGATATCAGTCACACATCCTCGTTTTAATACATTTTTTTTTGTTAAAGATTCCAAAAGATGCGAGAGAGTGCCATCGTTATCCAGACCGCCTACCGAGTGCATGCGCAGCGGCGCCGCTACAAAGCGATGCGGGTTGGCTACATGCGCCTCCAAGCAGTGATTCGATCACGGGTTGTCTCTCATCGTTTCAGGCATCTCAGAGGTCACGTGGTTGCCTTACAGGTGCTCATTTGGATACAAGTTTAATTTAATTAAAAAAAAAATGGCAATTCACTTTTCAATGGGAGATTTCAAGACATCCACATGTACCATTTTGGCACAAAAAGTACCACCCTTTTTATGCCTTATTAAGCCCCCCCTCACCCCCACCTCTTTTTGTCCACTCAGGGAGATCCTTCAAGGCGATGGGGTGCTATGTGATGTAGGGTTTTGTCCACTCATGGTTTTCGTCATGCAGAAGGCCCCCATGCACGCCCCCCCACACAAATACACAAATCAGCCCCCTTTTCTTTCAAACACTTATCATTCACCCAATGGACCCATCATTTTCGTGAACATGACACCCCGTCCCCCTTCACACCCTACCACTCTCGTATATTCTCCCACGCCGGATAATTTCGGTCTCGGCTGACCGAGCGTTAAGACCTGGTCTCTGCAACACCGTCGAGTCAATAATTCGGTGTCTTCTCGGGTTCGATCACGAACGAGGAGGTGTCGCTAGTCAAGCAGGTATGGCGTTGGCCTTCTAGCGCCCGAGCACGGGTTCGATCCCGGAGGTTGAAGACACAAAATGTTCAGCAGTGACACGATTTGGCTGCCCATTGGTGGATACACTGAACTCACCGGTCCTCTGCTCCTAGGGAGCAATGCGACAAGAACAATAAGAAATTTCCCCCATTTGGGGACGAGGTACCCCCAAACGCGTCATCATGCCCATAACCAATAACTTTTATCATACCCCTCCCTTCTTCCACAACGCTACATACCCACGCCTCTCTTCGAAACCCTGAAGTTGGAGTACCAATATGCCTTACGTGGGGCTCTCATACTTTCCCGACACCTTCATCCCCAACGAGGACCGTCCCCTGGTGTCCTGGAGCTTTCCAGCGATTGTCACTCTTATCTTTATATATATTTCATTATCCAGTGGGGGGAGGCATCTCGTCCACATTGCGAGGGATGGTTGAAATTTGCTAGATCTAATAATGTTTTTTTTCTTCTTCGTAAGGCTCGGTCGCGGGGTTACTTGGTACGGCGAGAACTGCAACGGAAGCTGTGGGCGGTGACCAAGATCCAGGCGAACGTGCGCGGCCTCATTGCGAGACGCCATTACCGAAAACTGAAACTCCGAAACCAGGCGGCGAGACTCAAAGAGGAGGAAGAACGGGCGCTGAGGAAACAGATGGACAAGAAGAAAGCGAGAGAAGTCGCGGAGAGGAACTACAGGGTAGGGGGGATAAATCTCGGTACCCAGACAGGGCTCCGATGGAGGAGCCTGAATTCAACCTTTATTTTTGTTTCTCCCATTATAAGTGGCTATCGGTTTTTTCAGTCCCCATTCCACTCTGTCTTAACACCTTAAGGGGGAAAGGAGGCAAGTTCGCCCTTTGAAATCTATGTGATCTTTTGATTGTTGATCATTTGGGATTGCTCCTCCTCCTCCTCCTCCTCCTCCTCTCTCTCTCTCTCTCTCTCTCTCTCTCTCTCTCTCTCTCTCTCTCTCTCTCTCTCTCTCTCTCTCTCTCTCTCTCTCTCTCTCTCTCTCTCTCTCTCTCTCTCTCTCTCTCTCTTTCTTCCTCTCTCTCTCTCTCTCTCTTTTTTTCTTCCTCTCTCTCTCTCTCTCTCTCTCTCTCTCTCTCTCACTCACTCTCACTCTCTCACTCATGCCCAATCACATCCCTATTTCACACTCCTTGATTTTCTTCACAACTTTGGTCCCTCTTATGATCCTGGAGATGCCCTTTATGTGTGGAATGAAGAATACACAGCGTCTTCCGGCGCGTCTCGTTAAAGGAGACTAAGCCCGGTTACGGGCTAATAGCCTGGAGATCCACGCACCTGAAAGTTTTGTTCCTTGGAAGTGCCATACGCAATGGAGGTAATGGGCAGGGCTGTTGCTGTACCCCTCTAGTCATGCCATGAGTAGCGTTGATACGTACTAATCCGACCGCAGTGATGCTGATCAGGAATATCTTGGGATTTTGCTGGATGTTCACAGTTCATCCTGGAGCATCCGTGCGGGGGTGTACAAATGCCCCCTTATAAGACGGCCTCCCCACCCCAGCTATGACGGTTGAATGTACTTGTTATTAATCTTTTCTTTATCTTCCTTAATCCTTTTTACTATTCCCGTCCCTTCTATTTGCCCAGCTTTATGTTTTCCTCTGTCTCTCCTTCCACATGTTTCTTCGCCATTAGTTCCTTCGTTTTCTCAATTGAGAATTGTGGATTGCAATAGCAAGTTTGGGGGTCGTTGCAGGAGCGGATGACTCGGATGGAGGAGGAGGAGGAGCTTCAGGAGCGCCACGAGCGCGAGATGATGGAGCAGAAGAGGATGCTGGTGATTGAGGCCGAGCGCCAAAAGGAAGAGCCGGTTGACGACTCGAAACTGGTTGAGCAGATGTTCGACTTTCTCCCAGACAGCGCATCCGAGACACAGGCACCCCCCGCTGCCTTCAAGGTAAACCTAAGAACAGAGTTCCAGTTGTCCGTGTCGGCCAACGAGTCGTGATTTCGCTCTTTATTTCTTGATTTTTTTTTGTTATCGTCTAATTCGTAATTAATTTCGTTCTTAACCTTCCCGGATGGAAGAAGTAGAATTGCTTCACCATCGTATCTTTTGCGCGTCGTATTAGCTGACCGAATATCACTATACCTACGCGTGAAATGGGTTCGAAACGGTGGTTTGGGATGGCGTTCTAGTGATAATTTGTCACCGGGCTCCTGGTTTAAGGTGGTATCACCGGCAGTGAAGTGGGCCACCGAAAAACAGGGCAGTTTCGTCGATGCAAGACTGGCCACTTCCTAACCCCTTCTGGGGTTGAGAATTGGCAGATGCCACGGATTACTTTGTTAACGACTGATGGCAGCCTCATCTGATCGTAGCTCCAAAAAAGGGATCTTAAATTATGGATGCCTTTATTGGTTTTCTCTCTTTAACTTTGATGTCAGAAAGGGATACAGATGCCCAGACTCGAGTTCTTACCACCTGAGTCGGAACTAAAAGTGAGAATGTTTTTTTTACTTTTATTTTACTTCATAAAAAAATTACACTTCTCTCAAAGTTCGATTTCAAGCTAAATTTGTCACAGAGTCGGTCTTTTCCCCAACTCTGAGCACTAGTTAGCTTTTATATCACTTTGACCGACCCTATGTATGAGGGCTTCAGAAATATTCATTTGGCACCAGAACTAGACTGTGCTAAGAGTTGATTAACCAATGGGAAAACGTTTAAGGTTACAGTATAGAGGAAGTGTACCTTCTGAGTTTATTCCAATCGATACTCAAGGGTGGACAACGGAGGTTCGGGATTCGCTAATCTGTTACAGGGTGGGCGTAATCGATCCAAAAGAATAGGGAGAGGTTATTCATTCGGCGGGTGTTTGTTTTTTGTTGTTGTTTTTACCTCGTTCGGGCCTCACGAAGTTTCCAAAGAGGAAGGAAACACGTCATTGGATTTCAGGGAGGCTCGCTTATAATAGTACACAACGATTATGTACCATAGTACAGTAGTACTTTCTTACTCTATGACGAACGCACCCATAAAATATTATAATAAATGAAAAGAGTTCTTGTCATTCACGATACACCTAATAATTTGTTGTAATTTAGCTATGTATATGTCACATAAAGAAACTTTAAGAGATTGTAGTTCAAAGGATTGGCGGGTTCTTAATTTATATTATTATAATAATTATATTATTATAATTTGTAGTAGTATTCCTTTAATATCGCTATTATTATTTTAGTAATAATTTATTTTATACTCGAGCTAGGGCTTCGTTATTATTTTATTGCTCCTATGTGAATGAAGCCTATTTGCATAAAAATGCCATCAATGCGTCCATTAAACTTTGGATCGGTTCCTTGTGGATGTCTCGCTTGCCTCATGGATACGGCGTTGGATTTCTAACGTCGAGGTGTCGGGTTCAAGCCCATCGAGAGCGGACACACAACGTCAGCGCACTAGAGTTCTGGCCACCGATTGGTGGACGCACTATGGTTACCCCCATTGTGGGTAGCTAGATCTTACACAGGTCATTATGCACACTCAAGGAATCCTGCTGATGTGCAGATGGATCCACACACCCACTGATGGGGAACTGTTCCCGTTCTCCTGTGATGCCAAAAGTACCTACTTAATTGTTGTTTGGTGTAAAAAAAAAAACACAAAAAAACAAACGAACCCCAAAACCATACTCCCAACACCTTCCTCTTAAACGAGGACAAGCTCCTAGTGCTTTCGAGCTTACCAGCGCTCGTCATGATCTTTATCTTTATTTCATCATCCGTTCAGGGGATCTCGTCCATGAGTTTAAGACGGATGACGCACCATAGTAGTAACCGTTACTTGTTCCGTCTGGCCAGCTTTGAACGGATTTTAGGTGGGGGCGGGGGGGGGGGGGTATTCTACTCCTTACTCCTATTTTTCAAATTCTATCTCATTATTTTTCTGTCTATGCGTTGAGACATGGCAATATTTAAGTTGAGGAACTTGTCACTTATGATACGAGTACTATATTTAATTTGTGGTTTTGATGCTACTAATACCCTGTCCTTGTGTTCTTGCTACTGATACTACCTCGTCTTTGGGATCTTTTTCAGGATCTTCCATCTCCAAGGAACGCCCTGTCTGGGGACGACATCATCACGTGTATTCCTAGAGTTTCCAGCGAACATGACGAAGACCTGTCTGAGTACACGTTCCAGAAATACGCCGCCACCTACTTCCAAGGCAATATCAACCACCAGTACTCTCGGAAGCAACTGAAGCAACCTCTTCTCGCTCTTCAAACACAGGGTGATCAGTTGGTGAGTTTTCTTTAGCGGTTATCCATTGTTTTGTTCACAAAGGCGAACCAACATTTTAAGTTTCCCATTTTGATAAAAAATGAACATCATTTCTACGGACATTGGTGAATAATAGAAAATCTTTAATGGCTCTCATATTACTCTAAATTTTCGAAGTTAATAAAAAGGAGCAGAAAAATCAAGATGGGTGGGTATTATTTGGAATCCATTTTGGTATTTGGGTAATTGTCCAAGATAGGGAGGGATTACGGTGAGTCAAAGTGTCTCAAACTTACCACCAATTCTCCTGATGTCGTTTCGAATTCAAAATCACATTGACGTCCATATGCGTCTGTGGCATAGGTCAGGATCGAACCTGACCCACGGGTGTTTCAGGTGGCACTGAATGAGTTAAAAGAGACACTCTAAGTTGGGACGGAACTCTTGATTTGAAGGGGTTTTGCACACTCTTTCTATCCTGATTTAGTCCATCAGACGTGGTAAAGAATGCACGAGAACACGTAGAATAAGAGGAAAAAATGAAAGGAACAGAAGTGAAGACGATTAGGGATCACAAAACGAGACTAGTTACCATAAATGGGGCGATCAGGAAACGCATTAGTAGCCTCTAGGGATCCAACTCAAATGGTGAAAGATGAAGCTCTGAGAGCACGAATAAATTTGAGTTTCTTGGGTAGTCATCAATGTCGCCCACCTCGGGTATTCATGAACGCCGCCCAACTTGAGTATTCATGAACTTCGCCCAAGGTAAAAAGAAATCGGGACAGATTTTTCACCGATTACCACTCCTTTAAGAGGCCTCTTATTTCTCAAAAGGACCTCATGATTAACGTGGGATCCGAAACAATGGTATTTACGGCGTATGGCAGCTGCCATGAAGGCTAACCGCATCCGATGTGACTTAACTTCGCTGTAGGCTAGGCCGTAACTATTGTGATGCGAAACGTGATACCAGCCCGTGTCCAGCACTATGAAAGCCACCGCTACGGCCGAACCGAGTGGCAACATCACTTTCAAGATAGGCGAAGTTAAGACATACTGGTCATGGCTTGCCACCGGATGACATCTTGATTCGGTTCGATTGCGCTGGTCGGCCATACGCTATCGCGACTGGCGGTTTCCAAACCACACTACACTGGAGGTCCCAACTGATATATGTATTATACAGTGGCAATCGGCAGCAAAACCATACCAAAACAACCAAGTTCTAGGGGGAGGAGGGTACACCAGCTGTTCTGATCATCCTTGGTTTATTTTCGTCTTAGTTTTTGATTGCTCCCTCAAGTTGAACCAGTTACTAGCGATCCTAATAATCTAATCTCCTCTCCGGTCGTCACCAGGCTGCTATGGCTCTCTGGGTCACCATCCTACGCTTCATGGGCGACATGGCGGAGCCCAAATACAACATGATGGAGCGCGACACAACCTCCGTCATGACCAAAGTGTCCGCCACGTTAGGACGGAACTTCATCAAAAGCAAGGAATTCCAGGAGGCTCAAATGATGGGCCTAGACCCGGTATTTATTTCATTTGGAATGCGGGGGGGAGCCTACCTTCTGCTGTGTTATATGTTAGTCGTAAAACGAGTTTGCGGGAGGAGGATTCAAATGGAGGCCTATATTTAATTTGTAATACCCAAACGGCGACTTATGCTCTCGTAAACAGTCGCCAGATGGGCACTAAAAAATGTAGGAAGCATAAACAACGGAATCCGCGCGATTACTTGTCCTCGTGTTTGCTTTTGTCTTAATCCTGATAACTGCCCTTTTCGATGGAAGTTATGTTCAAACAGGCTAAAAGGATGGCTCATTCCTCATTTTTCTGTATCTTAAATGAACGCATGTTATGCCATTTCCAGATTTTCGCTCATAGGATGTAAGAAAATCCACATGCTACCATATACTTCTCTCTTCCTCTCTTGGTGTCTTCAAGCGTGCTTTGGAAACACCTTTTCTTAAGCCTTTTCTTAGTTGGTGGGAAGGTGCTTTGTGCAGGCCTTTAGCCTCTAGGAGCGCCGCACACAAATGCGTATAGTTTGTTTTTCATATTTTAACCCCCCATATCACTAATCAGCTAATAATCGTATTCAAATCAGGGAGTTTAAATCAGCTAATCACTTCTTCAAATTAATCGAGCAATCAATAACCCTATGTTAATCTAAGTTAATCTTTGTGGTTCATATTAGTTAGTCAATCCTTCACCCCAGGCTTAAACCTCGCATTTTCAGGTGACCTATATGTCCCAGAAGGACCGCTCTATTCGCCACAAGCTGGTGTCCTTGACCTTGAAACGGAAGAACAAGCTCGGAGACGACGTCAGGAGAAAACTTCAGGAGGAAGAGTACACAGCCGAGAGCTACTCGAGCTGGTTGGACTCGAGGGCGACTTCCAACTTGGAGAAACTTCATTTCATTATCGGCCACGGCATTCTCAGGGCGGAACTTAGGTAAATAGGAAAAGTGGAGTAGGGGGAGTGAGGTAGCGGGATCTTCAACTGTAAATGACTCATTTGAGTGAATATCTTTAATTTTTACTATCGATTTCCACTATTCGAGGTTTGAGGCTACAGTTTAAGGTTAGACCCTTCCATGGGTTGCTACAACATGGACAGTGGTTACGAGTTTGACACGCTTTGAAGATTTATTGAGTTTTTAGTCGCGGACGACTCTACATCTCACTATGTTGATCCGTGGGTCAGCGGGCGGTCGGTCCCCGTTTTGCTTTTTTTGTTTTTGTAATAGCATTGTAATTATTCAAACGATTCTAACGAAATTTGAAACCCTTATGTTGTTTTTCTCAAATGATATAATTGCCAAGGTCCTCCTAAGGTTAGTCTTTGAATTATTTAAAGTTTTGAAAGTCGTAAGGTCATAAAATCATAATAATTAAGAGCACGTGACTTTTTGGTCAGCAGACCTTGTTCTGATGGGCTACGCTCCTCGGGTCTTCATCCTACCCCTTCCAACCTCGCCATGAGTGGACAAATCTCTTGTGATGAGTTCCATTAGTTTTTGTACCATTTTATTCTTGGGAATTCGAATTTCATTCCCTCAGCCCCTAATACCAATAAGGGTCGATGAGGTCTGCTATATCTTTCCTTGTTTTTTACTCGCCCTCCTTTTTTTCACATTATTTTCTTTTATGTCTATTCTATCTTTCTTATTTGCCCGATGAATGAAATTATTTCCGTTTAATTACTAGTTTCTATTTTCTTTTACTTTTCATAATAACTGAAGATGATATCATCTATTCGCCATCTATCCATGGTATATTCATAATATACCGCATATTAAAAAAAAAGAGGCAGGAAACCTATGTAATCCAACGGGTATTACATTCGATGGGAATAAGGATAAGGTTGAGAGAAGAAATGCGAATAAATGAATAGACAGAAAAGGATGCTGCATCATCATCATCATCATCATCATCTCCATAACCATCAAATCGCTTTTGGCCAGACGGCAGCACCCTCTGCCCTATCCGAGGCCATTAAAGAAATTCATGGAATTATTATACACAAAATAAATTCTCCACCCAGCCTCTACCTCCCATTTCACTAGTTTCCACTACACGCAACTAATACCATGATGTAGTGCTTCCCTACCACAGGGCTCGAATGCGGTAGCAAATCTCGTCAATTTTAGATACTGTCTGCGAGCGTCTACTTAAATCTTCTAGCTTCAAGTCCTTACGAAGAGCACAGACGCTCAAAAATACGAACATCAACCTTGTGTTCGGGTGACCCCTACCATAAGGGTACTTTAATCCACCTAATATTTAATATCTTCATACTGCCTTTACCTACCCACAAGGGGTAACTAAGAATTACCTAGGAAGATTATAAAACACCACGGTGCGATGTTGTGGGCCCGTCCGTCCATATCGAGTCATGGGTGGGGGTGGGGGGGACGCCCCAATCTCTTCATTCCCTTATCTTTGAGTATCATCTCGTGACACTCAAGAGGCCCCAACGTTCTCTCCCTACTCTTCACTTCTCTTCCAGGGATGAAATTTATTGCCAAATTTGTAAACAATTGACGAGCAACCCATCGAAGTCTGCTCACGCCCGGGGTTGGATCTTGCTCTCTCTGTGTGTAGGGTGCTTCGCCCCCTCGGAGAACTTCGTTAAATACTTGCTGAATTTTATCCGAGAGGGACCTCCCGGCTACGCCCCCTACTGCGAAGAGAGGATGAAGAGAACCTTCGCGAACGGCACCCGAAATCAGCCCCCGAGTTGGCTCGAATTGCAGGTCAAGCCTCGCTTCTCCTTGTACATACAGTGCCGAAAAGGCGCTCTGGCCCAGAAATTTAGGGGGATGGGGTCAACTTTGTATGATTCAGTGCATTTAAAGACACTTGATGTGTTGTTATTACTAGTGCCATTTTCGTTATCCTCGAATCTTCGTCTTCGTGTGTTTCAGGCGACCAAGTCGAAGAAGCCGCTGCTTCTTCCCATCACGTTCATGGACGGCAACACGAAGACGCTGTACGCGGACTCGGCCACGACGGCCCGAGAGCTCTGCAATCAGCTCTCCGATAAGATCGGCCTCAAGGATCAGTTCGGATTCTCCCTCTACATCGCCCTCTTCGATAAGGTCCTCGTCCTTCCTTCTTTTTCTTCTATTCGCGCATCGCTTGCTTTCTTCCTCACACTCCCGGGGGGGGGGTATTTTTGTCCCTCAAATTTAAAGCAGCGCAATAGCAACAAGGGAATCTTCTAAAGAAAGTTTATATTAACATATCTGTAAATAAAGTGGTGAAGTTAGAGGAAGAGAAAATGTGGGGAAGATGTCAGTCGCAGATCCTTTGTCAGCATTAGGGCCGGTGGGGGTGGGGGCTCATACTACACTTAACATCTCCTTGCTGTTCTGTAAAAGGAGAGATAAGGAAAATAAAGATGGTGGAAGGGGGGCAGTGGGACAAAAGGGTGGGAAGACTGCAGAGGGCCAAGAGGCAAGGGTGTACCAGGATCCCCCTATCTAATCCCCACCACGGATGAGTGGACGAAAGCTGACTGGTGACTAGCCTGCAATCTTAGCCGTGAAGGTACATACCTAGAATTAATATAGCTCAAGTAGTGTCAATGTAGTTTGAGATTGGCGGTGACAGTGGGGCAGTGTTCGTGCCGCTCCTCCAGGTACCTGGTGTGTCTTCCTGGGGTGCCTCCTTGGAGAAAGCCCCCTCCCTACCTCGGTCAATAGTTTTTTTATATATCCCGCAGGTGTCGTCGCTGGGGAGTGGGGGCGACCACGTGATGGACGCCATCAGCCAGTGCGAGCAGTACGCCAAGGAACAGGGGGCGCAGGAGAGGAACGCCCCCTGGAGGCTCTTCTTCAGGAAGGAGATCTTCAGCCCCTGGCACGACCCCACCGAGGATTCTGTGGCCACCAATCTCATCTACCAACAGGTAGGTCGTCGAGGGGTCGGTGGACGAGCCGGTGGGTGTCGATCATCTTTTTCAACTAAGGAAGGGATCGGGTGGAATGAACGAGGGAATTTCACGAAAAATGTGCTTTGAGAGAGATGGGCGTAGCTTCACCTGAAAACGGTGGGGCCTGGAAAGCACTCACTCCTCCGGATGACAGCTGCAGCAAGATAAGATGTGTAATAGCAAGTATACAACCCAATAAGCCAGGGGGTAGGGTATTACAAGTTGGCAGAAAGAGCACGTCCACCTCAAAACTACGAACGTGAACTCTATTGTGGGTAAGAGGTTGGATGCAAGTGTAGCTGGGGACGGTGCACATCATCCCCACTAAAATTACCCTCTGCCTCCCACCGCATTATATTTTGAAAAATCCACACTAATATTATACTGCGTTACTTCTTCACTGTCAAACGCCATCATTTTGCTTTTATTCCTTTCCTAAAACATAGCCTGCCAAAGGCTTCGATCAACATTTCCCCCCTCCCCCCCACTCGCAGCCATTAATACCGGGTCATCACCATAGACCAAAATAGACTCCCTCGCTCACTATTCCTGATAAATCCCCCCCCCATTCGTATTTATCTCATTACTCCCTAAAAAAAATATTAAACACCCATAGCGACATGGGACCTCTTTGTCATACCCTCCCTCTTATATCAAAGCACCCATTCCGTCCATCTTTTTACCGAGCGCACATCTTAATTACAACATACTTTCCACACAATCCAACAGTTCATTGCCCACTCCATATATTCTTGAACATCCCCTGATGCTTCCATGTGTACACAATCATAAGCTTTCTCCAGATCCATGAAGCCAGCATGCTTACACTTTAAGATCTTTTGTCCCTCATTTTTTTCACATGTTTATCTGTCTTATTTTTGTGCAAATACATAACACCTACACACACACACTCTACCCCCCCCCCCTCTCCTCCTTCATCCCCTACCATCCCTGTTATCCATTTTATACACTCAAACAGAATTTTTAGAAACACGATGCCTCCAACACTCAACAGACTTAGTCTCCTGTAGTTCTTGCATTCATAGACGAATTTAATTTAAATGTATACAAACTTTTAAATATGGTCATACAAGTAGAGGGGAGAGCGTCCTCTTGTATATAGAAGACAATTTAAACGTAATAGTTCCTGATACCATTGCTATAGGTAATACGGATATTTTAGATGTCTATAGCTTTCGAAATAAAAACTAATTTTAACTTTGCTATAGTATACAGACCTCCCGCACAAAACGAAAATGACGAGAAATTGAGACTTTTGGGAATGTTGCTTGGCAGCGATTGACAGTAATATGTGGTGACTTTAAATTTCCTAATGTAAATTTTTATGATGAAAGAGCTGATAACGAAGGAAAGCGATTGATCGATCCTTTAAGCGAAAATTATCTCTATCAAATGCTAAACGATCCAACACGGGAGCAAATCATTCTTCTTTGATAATAACAAATTAATAAAACTTAGTTAAAAGTGTCTCTGTCGGCGAACATATTGGCACAAGTTTTCCTAAGGCTATTCGTTTTAACCTAAAAGCGGGTTTTCAAATAAAACACGAAAGGCGTAATATCTACAACTTTAGAAAGGTAAATTTCGATGATTATCCTATTAATCTGGTGCAGGTCGACTGGATTCAAGTCCTCACTACTAAGAGTATCGTTGAGATGCACAGAAAGCACCCAGCTCGAAATAGCAGATCGCATTGGATTGATAATAAAGTAAAAGTGGCTACAAGGGAAACGGCTACTACCACGCGCTTAAAGGAAATGTTTAAACCACCGAAATTAGGCTTATTATCTGCGTCGAATAAAGAGCGAAGTAAAAAAAACACGAAAAAGAGTACGAAATTGCTTTCTAAATCGTGTAAAGAAAACTTCAAACAGTTGTATACATATGTAAATAATAGGAACTCTATTTGAGATTCAATAAGACCAATTAAAAGTGACTAAGGGACGCTAGTTAGTGACACAGGAGGCATTGCTCAAATCCTAAATAGGAAATTTTATGAGGCATTTACGTTGAAAGATATAAGTCGTAGTTAACATAACATAACAACATGATTTCAGGGATAACAAAAGCCACAAGGGCCTATCAAAGGTGTCTCCTGATGTAATTTACTCCAATGAAAATAAAACGATTGCCAATCTTAAGTGCCCACAAGTCGAACTCTCAAGGCACCAGCCTGTGTCATCGAAGGAATGAGAAGAATATTCAACGCCTGCCTTAATACGGGGTACTTTCCAGACGCTTATAAAACGGCAAAGATGATTTTCTTGCCCAAGCCTGGAAAGAACCCCAAGTTGAAGGAGAGCTACCGACCAATTTCACTACTGGAATTTGGTGGGAAGCTCTTCGAGAAGATCCTCAACAAAAGACTGGTGTCTCACCTGGAAGATAACTCGCTCTACAACCCACACCAATTCGGGTTTAGGAGTAAGCGAAGTACGGAAATGGCGATTAACGTCATTACGGAAAAGCTAGCCCAAGCAAAACGGGAAAAGAGTTACGTGGACATTGTTTGTCGGGATGTATCAAAGGCGTTCGATAAGGTGTGGCAACGGGGAATGCAGTACAAGATCTTACGACTGGGACTAAGCGAAAGCTTAGAAAGAACTCTCTGTGACTATGTCATGGAGAGAGCGGCGTACATCAGTTTAGGGTGCACGGACGGGCCAAAGTTTCCGCTCAATGCGGGCCTCCCGCAAGGGGGGTGCCTGTCTCCCACTCTCTCCTTGATTTACACCGCGGATGTCCCAGTCCCTGTAAACCCCACTTGCCTCAACTTACAATTCGCGGATGATTTCACCCAGATAATCACATGTCCATGGAGGAATGCGCCTATGCAAGCTCGCATGACGGCAGCAGAAATCGAAAACCTGAACACCTACGAGGCCCGGTGGAAAATCCGTACCAACCAGGATAAGTTCAAAGTAGTCCCCATAGGCAGGAGACTACTTGATGACGTCAGGGTGGGGGATAGACGATATCCCTACACCAATGAATGCAACGTACTCGGCATGAAGATCACCTCAACCGGGTACGCAAAGCACGTCCAAGAACGCATCACCAAGGCCACTGCTGCAGTCAAGACTCTGTACAGGTTCAGAAATCTTCGTCAAAGCAACAAAAAGAAGATCTATACTGCACTAGTTAGATCGACGTTGCTTTACCCCGCTTCCGCCCTCTCCTGTGCCTCAAAAACACAGAAGAGGAGACTACAAGTGGTGCAGAATAAATGCGTGTACCTAATCACAGGTACACGCAGAATGGAAAGAAGATCGCAAGAAGAGCTGCACCGAGAGGCGGGGTTAACCCCCATTAACGTTGTCATCGAAGAACGGACAAGGAATATGCTGGAAAAGGTCAATCGTTTGGACGAAGATATCGTACAAATGATTGACCAAAACAGAAGAGAAGTATGTCGCGCCAGATTTCCAAGCTCCGCTAGGATTTTAGCTGGCGGAGCAGAAGTACCGTTCTACGCTAGATGATGAGTCAATTTACCCCCAACTAAGAAAAAACTACCAATCATGAAACCAACCGATTTTGACAAAATTCACCGATATCGACAAAACTAACCAACCAAGACAAACTACCGAAGAAGGAAACCTACACAAGAAGACGAAAATCACCAAACAAGACTACAGGAAGAAACACTGTACACTAAATACACACACTACAAAATTACGAAGAAACCAAAAGATACTAAAACAAACACAGTAAGTTAATATTAACAACTTACAAATACAACAGCTAACGCGCATAGCATAAACAAAAATATTAGCAATAAAGACAAATGGCTTGAACGCCAAACTATATGTTATATATATACCTGTATATATATATATATGTATAAAAAACACATAAATACAACAACGAAACCACAAATCAAATAAATTTGAAAGCGATAGGCCTGATCACCAGGCTCTAGCATCACTTTGCACCCTACCACACTTCTTTCTCTTTTCACCACTGGTCTACTTTCTGCTATCTATTCACACACCCTTTCTATCCCCTCATCTGCATACTCTCACATACACGATTCAAAATTCGAACTCTCAAATTGTATATAAAAATGAAAATTTCATAATCTTCTATCCAGATAAAATTCCTCCCAAGCATATTAAAAGAGTTAAAAAACGAGACCATAGCGCTAAACATAGGAATTTTTAACAATCTCTAAAACTATAATCCTATTAGCTTAAAATCGGTTGTGGGTAAACTTTTGGAGTTGATTGTTAGAAATAGAATCGTGGTTCACTTGGATAAATAACTTAAAGATAACAAACACGGATTCAGAAGACGTCGATCGTGTTTAACCATTTTTGTATATATTTTTTCATGCTATGACAGAAAGGTATTGTGGTGATCTAAGCTTTATGTAACCTTATATGTATAATTGCCTAATGGGTTACACTACATTACTTTGTTTACTTAACCCGATTAGAATGGGTATGTTTACTTATGTTGTTTCTCTTTTATTTTCAGACTGTATTGATGTTTTGTTAGTTGAATAAAGCCTAGAGAAAGGTATTGACGCTTTATTATGATTACCACAATTTATTCAACTAACAATGCCAGTGCCGATCCAAAGGCTATACTGCTGCTTTAAATAAATAGTGGGAGCCCTATCATAGCTTCTTATAAGTAAAAATAAGCTGCGTCTGATCTAAAGATGGATAAATTCCTGAGACCTGAACGCCTGGATGTATCCCCTAACTCGCCGACTGCTGCACGAGAATGGAATCACTGGAATCCATCGCAAGCCTTAATCCTAACAAGTGGATACATTGATCAATTTTGTCTCTCCATCCGTATATGGTTACATTGCAGAGTTACTAACTATGAGTCAGCTATAGATCTTCTCAAAGACCTCTATGTCAAGCCCAAAAATGAAGTATTCACGAGACATTTATTGGCTACTCGTAGGCAGCATGAAGGAAAGAAAATAGACGAGTATCTACAAAAGCTTCAGGTGCTCAGCAAGGATTGTAACTTTAAGGCTGCTACTGCTTCATATAATCGGGATGACTACATACGAGATTCTTTTATCAATGGCTTGCTCTCTCATACAATCAGGCAACGATTGCTTGAAAACAAAACTTTGGACCTAAGTACGGCTGTTGTTCAAGTCAGAGCACTCGATGTTGCTCAGAAGACCCCAGAGTCTTATTCTCGTTATACTGTATCTGGTGTAAGTGCTGCTGCGACATCCGAGCCTGCTCGCACCGATGATGGGACCTGTGCTGCTGCAACATCTGAAACTGCTTATTCTACTGAAAGGACCTGTGCTACTGCCAATTTAAAGTCCCAATGCTATTTCTGTGGTGGCCCCCGTGATAATCGTGGACAGTGCCCTGCAAGAAACGTCACTTGTCATAAGTGTAATAAGCAGGGGCACTTTGCTAAGGTGTGCCGGTCTACTACATTTTCTACTTCTGCATCCACTTAGTCTTATACACTGGCCGTAATCTCTGCTTCTTCCCCGGGACTACTACGGCTAGCTACTGTGTATGTTTTGATTGGTAATAATGAAGCGACCGCTCTTATCGGCACAGGAAGGTCTGAATCTTTCATCTCACATAGCTATGCCAAGAAGCACAAGTTGAAGGTTGTTCCAGCGACTGGAAGCGTATCTATGGCCTCTTCATCACTCACGTCTCCTGTGAAGGGACGCTGCACGGTTGACATCAATTTGAAGGGTGAGTGCTACTACAATACAAGGTTTTCTGTGCTGCCAGACTTATGCTGTGATGTCATTCTTGGTCAAGACTTTATGAGGCAGCACTCTAGTGTTACTGCGGGCTTTGGCGGATCCAAGCAAGATCTAAATATCTCCAATCAGACAGTACACTTGCAGTGTACTGTCTGATTTGGTGGATACACCTCGTCTCTTTTCAAGTCTTGCTCCTCATTGCAAACCTGTTACAACAAAATCTCGGAGGTTTGGGGATGATGATAAGAAGTTCATAAGGTCTGAAATTAACAAGATGCTACATGATGGCGTTATTGAGGAGAGCACATCTCCATGGAGGGCACAAGTTCTTGTTGTGTCGAATGAGCGCCATCGAAAGAGATTAGTTATTGACTATGGACAGACCATTAATAGATTCACTCGTTTGGATGCGTACCTTCTTCCAAGATAGATGACCTTGTCACGGAACTCTCTCATTACAAGTACTATAGATCACTGGACCTGAAAAGTGATTATCACCAGATACCTATACGGGAAGAGGACAAGCCATATACTGCTTTTGAAGTGAATGGCAAGCTATATCAATTTCGAACAGTGCCATTCGGGGTTACGAACGGCGTTGCTTGCTTCCAAAGGACTAATGACAACATCAGCAAGCAACACGATCTGCATGGCACTTATGCTTATGTGGACAATATTGTCTTGGCAGGGAGAACCCAGCTGGAGCACGATGAGAACTTGGCGAAATTTCAAGAGGCTGCCCGGTTCCACAACCTTACCTTTAACGGGACTAAGTCTGTCATTTCAAAAAGTCAATAGAT
>OZ018327.1:108093786-108310175 GCA_963969495.1 Ceratothoa steindachneri | reverse complement strand
GTCGAACGACACCTTATAATCCTCGAGGGAATGGGCAGTGTGAAAGGTATAATGCTATAATCTGGAAGCACATAACCCTTGCTCTGGCATCCAAGAACCTTCAAGAATGTCAATGGGAAACAGTGCTGCCTGACGCCCTTCATTCTATTAGATCACTGCTCTGCACAGCCACCAATGCTATGCCACATGAGAGGCTCTTCTCGTACCAGCGCCGATCTCCCAGTGGCCATTCGTTGCCAACTTGGTTATCTGTTCCTGGACCCGTCTTACTTCGACGTCACGTTCGCGCCAGTAAATATGAACCCCTCGTTGATGTCGTTCAGTTGTTAGAGGCAAACCCACAATACGCTCATGTAAGATTTGCCGATGGTCGCCAATCAACGATATCAGTGCATGACTTGGCTCTGACTGTTAACGTATCATTATATGAGAGGCAAGAGGATCTCAACGTCGATCCTTCTACAGAGACTGGTTTGGTGGCGATTCTTCCGGTACCTAATGTCGATTCATCTGAGTTGAATTCTCCCAATGCTGCAGGTGATCAGAGTATATTCATCAAGGAAGGAGATATGAAGTCGGATTCTTTTCCGGCCTGGGTATCTGGTGCTCCAGCTAATCTTCAACGTAAGGATGAACCCTCCACCCCTGCGCATGCTGGCCCGGAACAACTGCGCCGATCTACGCGGGAACGCCATAAGCCTCTTCGCTATATAGAACAATGATTCTTCAAGGGAGGGGAGAATGTGGTGATCTAAGCTTCACTTAACCTTATTTGTATAATTGTCTAAAGGGTTACACTACATTACTTTGTTTACTTAACCCGATTAGAATGGGTATGTTTACTTATATTGTTTCTCTTTTATTTTCAGACTGTATTGATGTTTTGTTAGTTGAATAAAGCCTAGAGAAAGGTATTGATGCTTTATTATGATTACCACAGGTATGATTGTCATAAAGCGGCAGACATTATTTACCTTGATTTTTAAAAGGTGTTTGATGTGGTTCCTCATACGACACCTTTGGAAATGCTAAAAGGTAGTGTATTGCTTTGGATCGAAAATTGTATTATAAACCGTAGGTAGAGAGTGCTGATAATTGGACAATCGTCTAATTAAGCCAAAGTCAGTCTTGCATTTTGTATTTGTTATCCTCGTAAGCGACTTAGATTCAAGACTATTAAGCAAGATTGCCAAGTTCGCGGATACTAAACTAAATCATATAGTGAAACACTACTCAGATAGAGTAAATACAACACTGCCTAAATGAGAGATTTGATTGGTCGGTTACATGGTAGGTCAATTTTAATCTTAATAAGTGCAAATTTATGCAAAGGAGCTATCGAAAGTGAAACTTTGAACGACCATTGATTAGAAAATGCTTCAGAAAAACGTAATGTCAGTGTTATTAATTTCGAGTGGCTTCAATTTTTCAAAGCACTACGCCAAAAAAAATTATAACATTCGTTTTTATCGGGAGGAATTTTGAATCTAATAGTAAAGAAATAGTATTCATATTATTCAGATCATTCGTGCGTCCACATAGGGAATATTCAGCTCAATTCTTGCCTCCTTATTTGCAAAAGGGCATCGATGCATTTGAGAGAGTAGAGTGAGGGGCGACAAAGCTCATTCAGGAGCGGCGAAACAGATCCTATAAAGACACTTAAAGAATTGAAATTGCACTCGCTTGAAAATAGGGTCCTTTGTAGCTAATAATTGATATGTCTTTAAATTTTTGAAGGGTTTCGATAATATAAAATTTTATTCACTATTTGAACGCTCCGAAAACACTATGCGCAGCAAATGGTTGTAAATTCAAATTATAGCATTATCAGACGAATATGTTAAGAGCTTTATCTACTTATAAAATCGTGCCAAATTGGAATTCTCAGCCAACATTTGTAGTTCAAAGCGCATCGATAAACATGTTAAAAATAAATAGGATGAACCCCTATTTCTTCACCAATCCATACATTCACGACTCAATAATTGTATCCCTTGTTAGTTAGAAGAGTTGTCCTTTCATTTCAAAATACCATCCCCGCAGGTGGTCCGTGGGGTGAAATTCGGGGAGTATCGCTGCGACAAGGACGAAGACCTGTCGATGATCGCCGCCCAGCAGTACTACATCGAGTTCGGCCTCGAGCTCAGCAACGAGCGTCTCCTGCACAACCTGCCCAGCTACATTCCGGACTTCTGCGTCTCCAACGGCGAGAGGGCGCTCGAGAAGTGAGTCCCTCTCTCACCACCTGCGATTTTTACCCTCTCCTTTCCAACTTGTGCCCTTACTATTTAGAGGTATTGGTGGTTCGGCGACCATCGTCCTCTTACCATAAACAAGCCGAGTGACAGGATACACCGTGAAGTTCCTACTTGCTGCGAATGCAGAGAGCCCGCTGGCTATGGGAGGTATTAAGTATGGGGTGTGATGGGTTGTCGACTCTGTCCACTGCTTCAAGTGTACATATGACGTGGCTACGCCGGCATCTGTCTTTATGGTCCAAAGCCCCAAGAAAAAGTCGCAATTACGATGCGTTGGGTTGTCAAGGTCCATCTTAGCTCGAATCTGCTGGCCGAGTATGTAAAAATGATCACATTCTAAAGTTTTCTGATCCTATGAAGACCTTTTCATTAACCTCCCAAGCCATTGCGAGGTCATAATATCTACTTTTCATGCGGGTTTGTTGCTTTTTTTTTAGTATTGGTACAAAAGAGAGTAAGAATCGGCGTCTGCAGATGAACGAAGATTCGCTTCCAAGCATAGTCTCGCCCCTAAAGGTTCCAGGCAGGGTGAAGTAACACGAGGCCCCTCTCAGCATTAGATTCACTCCCCTACAACCATTAATATGCGGCAAAAGGATTTTCCCTTTGCCGCTTTTAAAATGGAGCCCTTTCCCCATACTCTGTCAGGAGCCGTTCCAAGACACTTTAGCGGGGAAGGCTTTTTTTTCTATCCTATGTCTACAGGTGAGGGGGTTTAACACCCACCCACCCTCTTCATTAAAGTCGTCTCCGAGCGAATCTCTACTTGCGGCAGAACCCCCCCCTCCTTTTTTTCCTCCCATGGGTCTGCCCAAAAAAGTGAAAATACCCGGAGGCAGCGCCGCCCGGGTTCGCGTTCCTAATGGGTGCAACTAAACCGAGCGAACACCCTTAAAGGGACAAGGCGTGGCGGAGTCCCCTGGACATTGCCCTCCATTTTTATATGACCCAAGAATGGTGACTTCGTTGGGGCCGGTATGCCTACCCTCCACTTTTTCACATTGGAGGTCGGCATCCCGGCCCCTGCGACGAATTTTGCTCAAGTAGGCCCCAGGCGTGTTTAGTCCCCGGTTAAGATTTTCGACACCTTGGGAGAGATGACCGGATGGAGGCCACTTTCGAGGTGGACATGGACACGGAGGTTCCCCCACTCCAGACGGGAGGGTATTCCTGTGAAGCGAATAATGACTCGGTCCTAGGCCTCGCCTCGAGCTTAACTCTGCTCCTGGGAAAGATCCTCCTGCGGCTCTTGATGATTCAACAGGAGATGAGGGACCACCTGCCTCTGATCGGACCCTCAAGAGAGCCAAATCCTTCCACAGAACGGAATAGGACAAGGCTGAGGTTAGGCCGTCCCTTATTGTTGGGGGCCATTCCGAGAGGACGGTGAGAGGGTACATTTCCAGCCCTCCTCTCCCCCAAAGGGTTCCTCTTCTTCTAGGTGCAGTCCAGCGACCAACAGGTCCTCCACCAATTCTCGAGAGACCAGACTATGGATGGCACGTTCGGCCTCGGGGTGCACTCTGGAGGGGAGAGTAAGTCCGAGGCAGCAAAACCCGTGAGTAAGGTGAGCGAAGTTTAGAGGACCCCGGGACCCCTCATCGAGCTGTTTCTCGGCGTCTGCGAACCTGTTGGCTCCATACCCTTCTTCGTCATTCGTTCGACTGATGGCAGCAGGCTGTCCAAAAACTCTAGCAAGGCTTCTTGGAATTGCCATGGAAATCGGGCTACCTGGGAGTTGCTACGGACACTCTTCTCCTTCCAATTCCCTTTAGTTTTTTTTAAGAGGAGATTCAGGTTAGACTCATGACCCCTGCCCACCCTGCAGGTTTTGAAGGGTTTCTCAACCTCACTACCGCAGGATGGTAGCCGGGCAGTGGATGTGCGTTTTACACCTGATATGATGTGTCTGTTCTGCCTCTTGCTTTGAATATCCCCTTCCAGTCAGTGACACTGTAGCTACCCCTGGATAGGAGGAATACTTTTATTTCTACGTAAGTTCCACGCTCAATCGACTTCAATGCCGCGAACTTTCGCCGCGTCATGACACGGTTGCCGAGACCCTTTCTCTTAAGAGATTTGAACAGCAGGCACCTCCTTTTCGGGTGACTACACGATCAATCACAAAGGTCAGGTCATTGCCAACATGATCGAAGTGTTGGAGATCTACGTGGTAACTGTGGATTCGTCTTCGCATCACTGTCCGAGAATCTCTCTATTTTTATTTCTTGATCAGTTCCTGTGCACCCCGGAAGCACAGACTGATTTTGGGTGGGAGGTGGTCGATGACTTTCATGATAGTGACCGCTTTGCTATACTATCATTCTCTGCGCAGTTGTCGCGAGAGAAACATAATAGTGCTTAGAGCGGGCACAGTGACCTGAATTTCATTAAATGACTCGCTTCTCTATCCTAGTCGAGGAATTCAGGTCAGCGGAGGAAGCCCTTCAGTTCTCCGGCAACCTCACCGCTATGGGCCCGATTAGCATTACAAGAACGTCTTGCGCGCCGTCCGCATCCTTGGCGGTTAGCCGGGTCTGATGGTCATCAGAGAAAGGATTTCGCCGTCGGAGATTTCGTTGAGTTAGGGCTCACTTACGATATGTTTCAAATCACGCCCGCCGCTCTTTTTGGCTGGCCTACGTGCCATCAATCAACGGGATGACCCTTCCTACATAGAACCGATTACATGGCAGGAATCAGGGCTGTTTGGCAAAGAAAATGGTAGGCGGTCGAGAGGAACTTAAAGTTGAGTGCCATTGCGCCGCGACTGTTCCCATGGGCCTACCCCCAAATGCCGCCACGGCTTCAGGTCGCTTTCTGTGGTATTCGAATTAGGCACACTCACAGGGCGCACCTCCATTTGATGGAGCGCTCACTTACACTTTATTGTAACGACTTCGTTCTCCTCCAGACTGTTCGGCACATTCATGTTGAATATCCCAGTCTGGGTGATCGCGCACTTTACCTGTCCCCCTACCGGGACTAGCTGGGTCGCTACCGCTTGTCCCTTTTACTCGGGGACAGATTTGTGTACACAGACTTGTGGACTATCTGAATTTTGGAGGAGGCTGGCCTCCTCCATTTTATTTGACTGTAGGGTCGCATGTGCCTGAACCGTGGGGAGGCGGGCCTCCGCCCAACCACGAAGCGCGCTTCCCTCGTCTTTTTTTTGGGGGGGGGGGGTATTTTTATTTTTTAATCTAGCCTAGCATTAAACTATAATTGATTACACCGATCTTTGCCCTAGTAGGCCGTTGCCACATGTGCTCTAAAAAAATCTTGCAGAGATGTTGAATCGTGGAGATTCTACTCCAAAAGGCATTGAACCGCATCTCTAGCTATGCCGAAGCACACAGACTTCGGTTTTCCTTGGCCAAGACCAAGGTGGTGCACTTCTGCCGCCATCCACGGCTCCACCCTGACCCAGACTTGTTTCTAAATGGGGTTCGCCTGGAAGCGGCGGACTCGCACCGTTTCTTTGGTCTTGTATTTGACCGACCTCTCACCTGGGAGGCTCATATTCGCAGCCTTAGGGTCTCTTGTACCCGCTATGGACATTCTTCGTTCCGTGAGGTGATGATAGGGATACTGACTTGCTTTTCTATCGATCCTTTGTTTGTTTGAAGCTTGATTACCGATCTGAGTTTTATGCATCCGCAGGCCGACCGTGTATTGCTGAAGTTGAACTTGATCCAACAAACCGGTCTCGGCGTGTCGACCGGTGCCTTCGGTACGTCGCCCATTGATAGCCTAGTTGTCGATGCTGTGGAGATGTCACTTGCTCTGCGCTGTGCACAGTGAATGATGTGCCTCTACCCGCAAACCGGGCGCCTCCCTCAGTCTCCAACGGCTCTCTGCATCCGCAGCCGATTTCGACGTTGCATCTGCCGCTGAAAGACGCCCTAAGCAATTTGGTTTTATGGCTAGGAAACTACTTCGAGACCATCGTTTAACTCTTGGGCTGCTGGTTCCTCTGGTTCTGCCCATGACGCCACTCTAGGGGATACCACTTTTGCGCCTCTGCTCCCAAAGTTCTACAGCACCTGAAGTATTGTTTTCGTCCTTTTTGGAGAACTCTTCGAGTCAGTGTATACGGATGGCTCCAAGTCCCAGGAGGTGGTTTGGTTTCCACGTCGTATTCCCTCTCTCTGTTCGAAGTCAGCGGGGATCTACCAGGTGATGCGTGTCTTCACGGCCGAGCTAGTTGCAATAAATCGCTCCATACGGGAAATGACGCGTCGTGCCCGGTTCGGAGAGAAGATTATGATCTTTAGTGACTCGCATAGCGCCCTAAGTGTTGTCAAGGCATTGGAATTTCCACGGCCGTGGTTCGCGGTATCCGTAAGCCACGGTTTCCGCGAGCAGGGTAGATGCCGAGATTATCTTTTGCTGTGTTCCTAAACATGTGAGAATTTCCGGGAATGAGCACACCGATGAAGGCAACAAAAATTCCCCGAGGATTGGGCGACCAAACCAGCGCTTGGCTCTTCCTCACATAGACTCCCTGGCAGGAATCAATGCCCCGACGGCTCTAGGTAGCTTTCTGTCGTCTTTAAATTCGGCACACTCGCAGGACGCAGCGCCATTTGATAGAGCGTTCTCTTGTATCTTAGTGAGATGACTGCGTTGTCCCTCCAGACTGTTTGGCACATTCTCGTTGAGTGTCCCAATGTGGGTGATCTTCACGCATGTTACCAGTATCGGGATGAGCGGGGTCGCTTCCGCTTGTCCATTGTACTCGGGACGAGTTCGTGTACACAGATTTGTGGACTATCTGACTTTTTGGAGGAGGTTGACCTCCTACATTTAATTTGACTTTGTGGTAGGTCTCATTTTCCTGCACTGTGGGAAGGCGGGTCTCGAGACCCCCGACGCCGGACCGTTCTTCCATTTGTTTGTTTTTTATTTTCTTGTTTTTTTTTTCCAATTTTAGAATAGCCTAGTACTAGGCTAGAATTTTAATTACGGTCACTTATTATTATTCACTTAAATGTAAAATGCAATAACCAACCAGGGTATTAAATGAGCACAAATGCATGCAGTTTGCTAGATTAATTGTTGAGACGGCTCTGCGATGTGCCTATCCAACTGCGCAGGCAACGCGCAGTCTTTGTGCTATTTCTTAGTCTCTTCTTGAGAAGGCGCTCCTATATCCCACCCTAATACTCAGGAATCATTAAATTTTGTGCTGTTCTTTATCAATCCTGCTCCTGCTTTGTCGTTCTCGTCTCCTCTCCTTTTCTCAAGTTATTCCCGCCGCATCCGCAGGTGGGCGAATCTGGTGGTTATCTCGTTTAAGAAGAGCTACTACGTTAAGGAGAGGGCTCCGGCACTCAGGGTCAAAGAAGATGTGGTTGGGTACGCCAAGCTCAAGTGGCCTTTGCTCTTCTCGAGGTTCTACGAGGCATTCAGGTCAGTACGTAAGGTTCGAGCACGTATCGAATCTCATTATTGAGTTGGTGATTTTTTTTTTGCTGTTGTGTAATCATAGAAATGTACCTTTGTATCTATTCTCCTTTCTGCATTAAAATTTAGTTTCTTTACATTTGCTCTTCTCCCCCCTACGTGGGTGTATTAAAGACACACCTCCTTTCCCAAGCCTTTCCTTTGTCGGTGACGGGCGCTCTGTGAAGGCACCATATAATAACATTATTATTATTATTCCTCTATCAGAAATTCGTGATCTCTAGGGGCTACTTTCCTGCTAGTTTATGCTATGTCATCATTTGTCTCTTAAATTTGTACCACATTCCTCGTACTACAAATTTGGTGCTCCTTTCAATTTTTCAATGCAGTCTAGAGGTTCTTTTTTTAAAGATATCATGATAATTGGTGTAGTTAGTGTAAAGATATAAATAACACCACCCACTGTTTCCATCTCTGCAAAATGTTTTACTGTAGCCTAGACACCAACGGAAATAAACAGAACATTCTCCGTTTTCTGTGTCATCAAGAGGCTACGGTATAAATGCGTCATTCGAACTAGTTTTGTGGTCTAGTTGGAATCATAGTGTGAAACCTAGCCTTTCCTATAGAGGACGATTGACGCCCCATAGGGGGGTGGAATCAGAGGGTGGTGTTATTTATTACTTTACACTAACCACCAGTTTGCTTTTTTTTATTTTAAAGAGTACTTAGAATTTTGTGTTATTAGATGAAGCGGTTTGTTTATTCCCAAATTTATGTGCTCATTTAAGTTCAATCGAGCCGTTCCTCTTTTTCTTACGAAATTTATTACTAATATTTTGCTATTTTTCTCGTACTAAAATTAGTGCTTTTCATTGAGTTATGTCGTTTTTCTTTTCATTCTCCTATTTAATTCAAAATGGCCATTCATTTTTAAGTTTCAAATATACGCTCTTTATATCCTCTTTGTTTTATAGTCTACTACTTTTTTCTTGTTTCTTCCATTTTTTGTGCTCATTCACTTCTTCTCGCTCTTTTCTCTTACGCTCTTACACTCGTTACTTTTTTTGTTTATGCCAATAAAAGACCCCCAAACGGTATTAGTTGATCTCCACTTTACTTGAGCCGCCAGTTTCTGCCAGATTATCAATACTTAATAACCCGTTTCCTTTTCAGATATTCTGGTCCAAATCTACCAAAGAATGATGTTATAATCGCTGTTAACTGGACAGGGGTTTATGTTGTCGACGATCAGGAACAGGTAAGACACCCCCTCCCCCCCTGATAATAATAATTAGGAATCTTACTTTTGCCGTACAGCATCGTCATAGGGTAAAACAAAGAGATCGAATTTACTAGCGTCGTTGCTTTAAGTTGTTTTTTTTTTTACTGCTGAATGGCACCGCCTGATAACTATCTTAGAGGACAACCACAGTTTAACACAGGGTCCAACCACGGGCTCCTATAGTATAAGGTAGCCCCCCACTAAGTCAATCCAAATCGAACCTTCCATCCGTTGACTAACCCTGCCCACATAGCTTAACTTCGCCCAACATGGTCGAAAAATAATGAGGAGATCGCTTAGATAGACAGCGGTTATTGATTCACTCAGCCCCCCCACCCCCTCATCCTTTCCCCAGCGTAGGTCATTTGATGTCTTTAGTAAGGTAACGGTCATAGGGGGCCATCGACTATAAGCTGAGAACATAGAATGCATCCACCAATTTGTGATATGAAAGTATTCAAACATGGAGCTTCCTTGTTGCGCACCTCCGTAATCTCCAGTTGCAATCATTGTCCTTGAGTATGGCCGTGCATATATAGGAAGTAGAGAGATGTGTATGATTAAATTCGGTTCTTATTAACCATAAAGCGACTTTTTTTTGTATCTTTAAACTACGAAGTTATAGAAGAGTTTAAAAGTTGGGTTTAAAGGGTGGAGGTAAGTTTTTAAAGTAAGGTTTTGTTAAATCCACGGTAATCATAAGTATTTATTTCTCTTCTGGACATTTTTGTGTTACTAGTTGGAAAAATTGATTAAATGAACCATCAAAAAATTTATTAAGACATAATGGTGCTAATGGTAGCCAGGAATTTAAGTCCAGACGAAAAATGACAGGGAGAATTTCAGTGTTTTTTTCTCCTTTTTTTTTGGCAGGTTCTCCTGGAGCTATCTTTTCCCGAAATAACGACGGTGTCTTGCAACAAGACAGAAAAGGTATTATTCTTTGTAGCCCATTTGATTTTATTAAAAATTAAGAGCCTTACAAAACCGATAATCTGATGGAGCGCTCGCCTGCGCCCTATTGCAACGACTGCGTCGTCCCCCAGACTGTTCGGCACATTCTTGTCGAATGTCCCAGTCTGGGTGATCTTCGCGCACGATACCTGTCCCAGTACCGGGATGGGCGGGGTCGCTACCGCCTGTCCCTTGTGCTCGGGACAGATTCGTGCACACTGACTTGTGGACTTGTTGACTTCTTGGGGAAGGCCGGCCTTCTCCCTATTATTTAAGCAAGGTTTATTTGTTTTGTTTTTTGTTGTTTTTTTGCATTTTTTGTTTTTTGTTTGTTTTTTTTTCTTTAGTTGCACGCTCCTGCGCCGGGGGGACCTCTCCCCGACGCACCAGCTTGCTTCCTTTCCCCCTTTTGGGGTGGTTTTTTTTTCTCTCTCTTTAATTTCATTTTAAAGTAACCTAGAACTAGGCCAGTTTTAATACGGCGACTAATGCCCAAGTAGGCAGTCGCCAGATGAGCTCTTAAAAAACAAAACAAAAAAAAACCAAAACAAAACCGATTTAAAAATTATTTCATACCAGAGCAACTCCATTTTCTCTATATCAATTGAGGTTAAAGGAGGCAGAAGTGATTCCGCGTATGAATATTTTATCATTTACCAACAGAAATAATCCCTCATACAGCCTTTTTCAGAATTCACCACACTATTTGTAGTTTATTTGGGGAAATTTATAAAAGTATTCGACATCCTTTAGATTTTGGAACGAGAGGCTCGACTGCCTTACCTGAGAGACACATCCTTATTCTTTTTTATAAGGCCAGGCAATGGCTTCGCCACTCCCCCCTACGCGGGGAGCTTGCGCTACGCTACTAAGATTAAAATTTAAAATCTAAAAAAAAGCAGCCATGGATAAATTTTATTGTATTTCCTGAACTTCGCCAATTATAATAATTTTAAAAAGAAACTCTAAACTAAATTTCCCATCTTTCAAAATATCACGTTGCTCAAATATAGAGTTATAGAAGATATATAAAAATAAATTTTCTGAACTTCACCATTTGTAATTCGTTGGGTTTTAAAAAATTCACAAAATTTCAATACTTATATTTATTTCTGAACTTCACCATTTTTTTTTTTAATATTATAAAAGAATTATTAGAAATAACTTTGATAAAAAAAACATAAGTCATAACCAAACTGAGATGAAATTATTATTCAAATACTCAAACAATTCCCCTTCTTAAATTATAGAGTTAGTGATGATGATGATGATGATGATGATAATACATCTAATAACATGAAATTCTGCTCTTGTGATCATGAGTGTTCTCTTCAATAAGTTAATTTCAGGTCTTTCGTTCATCCTCTCACGTTACGCTCTCTCACACGAAGCACCCCACGTCGTGTTTCTGAATCCTGTGATGTTAATGGAGATTCTTAACATGCGTCCACCATTAGGGATGGACGTTTTTTTTCGTAGTCTTGTCATCCTTGAACTAATTGGTCACAGGTTCACTCTTATCTTACTTTCTTCTGTGTATTCCATTTCTTAGATGAGAGAACCTCATTGTACAAAAGCTTTTTCTTTTGCAACGGTTCTGTGCGTCGTAAGTGTGGGACTCGTATAGAAACCGGAACGAGAATTCACATGGTGGATTTCCAATAGCTCCGTTCGCACTTGCCAGATGGGCTCCTAAAATATTTTTTTATTTTTTTTTAATCCGCCCGCACTGAATTTACACCTCGTTTGTCCACAGATTTACTCTCAGACATTCACGTTGTCGACTGTTCGTGCAGAAGAGTTCACCTTCCAGTCCCCCAACAGCGAAGACATCCGAGACTTGGTTTTCTACTTCTTGGAAGGTCTCAAGAAGCGGTCTAAATTCGTCATATCCCTCCAAGATTACCGAGCACCTGGTGAGTGACGCCAGTAATCTTTCACATCGAGTGATCCTCTGGTGATGACCAAAGAAAAGTATCGAGTCCGTGACAAGAGATGTTACGAACAGGCAGTCGCAGATAGAAAACCTCAATGCATTGAAACACATTAACAGTAAAATGAGTTTAAAAAGACAGAGCCTCTTAGCACAAAAAGAGCGTAGGCAACCTCTCTATGATGGATGGAGTAACATATACCTACATGAATGGACAAACAGGTGACCGCATGAGTGATAAGTGTAAATTTTGGTACACCTGGGGAGAGGGTGGCAATGCTCTCTGCTGCAAGAAACGTGTGTGGCGACCACAATCTTTGAGCACAAAGATGTGTATAAATACACATAGGTTGTAGAAAGAAGAGAGAATCTAAGAGTATCAGTAATCTCTGCCTATTAAGAAGTATTCAATATGCTGCGGGATGGATTTGATATGAACCCTCTAATACTTATGGGACTCTTTGATCGCACGATTGTACTGTGTAAGGTTATATTGGTTGGTGCATGGATGTGATGATATGAGAAAGGTTGGAAGGAAAGAACAATGAAAAGTGAAATTTTGTTGAATCAGAAAGAAAGGTAAGAGTACGTGAGAATGCTTGAGGAGTCGTGAACGTGGCGCTCGAGCATGCAAAGTTTGTTAGTGTTGTGAAAGGTTTTAAAATGGGAATAAGGCATCTGTATTAGATGATATAGTCGCTGATATGGTAAAAAGTGGTAACGAGTTCTAAGGTATTTGAAAGTAGAAGAGTGCTTGAGGACTGAAGCAATGTTGTGTAAGGGTAAAGGGAAGAAAGGCGAATTCAAAAACTACTTGATAGGTGTATATTAAGAAAAATTAATTTGACATATGAAAAGAGTGGTAGATAGGGGATAAACAAGGTTAGTTTAGAGCGGATAGGGGATAAACAAGGTTAGTTTAGAGCGTGTAGATGTGTCCATCAGGTATTTATATGCACTGAGAGCGCTGGCTTATAAAACGAGAGATGTAGTGTATGATCGGATCATGGACCCTGAGAAAGCTTATGATGGTGCACATAGCGAACCTTTATGGCAGGTGTTAAGTGTATTATGTCTCTATAGATGGAGTAATGAGAAAAGTACAAATGGGAATGAGAGAAGGAAGGGAGTCTGGTATTAATGAGGAATGGTAAGGAGTCGGTTCAGGTTATGTTGGTATTTGTTAATGCCTTTGTGACAGTGGCTAGGAAAGGAGGAGATTTGGAAATGTTGATCGAATCGTTTAATAGGGAGTGTACGGGAAGAGGTCGGGTGTAAATGCAAAGAAGAATAAGATTTAGGAGTAAAAATGGGAGGAGGGGTTGATATCAGAATCCGAGGTGTTGTCACCCTTGAACAAGTGCGACGTTGTGAATATGTGAGATGTGTCGTGTATGAGAGTGGTGTAAGATGAAGCCGAATGTGACGAAAGGAAGGTTTTAAAAGTTGGAAATTCTCTGAGTGCATTAGATTTGGTGAAGGCGAAGGATTTGAGTGTTGAATCCCTGGAATCTCCTGGCAGGAAGCTGCATGGGAGTATACTGGTGCCAATGTCAGTGTATAGGTGGAGAAGAAAGATCTCGAATGAGAGCGATACAAATGAGAGGGATGGTTGGTGTGGGGAGGTTAGATACATTGATGAACGACCAAGTAGGGTATCTAGTGTGTAAATTGGTTTGAAACAGGTTGTGAGTGTGTGTTCTGATGTGGTTTAGGCAGATTAGAAGAATGAATGGAAATAAGACTAAGAGAATGTACGTGTGTTATGGTTTGGGAAAGCACGGACGACCGTGTAAAGAATCATGTGAATGAGTGTTCGAGAGAAAATTATTAATAAATTCAAGTGGATGATGCGGCGTGTGATGGCTGTGCATGAAGGGAGTTTGCGAAGGGGCGTGCTTGGGGCATTTTCCCTATGGCTGAACTTTTACTGTACGAGGTCAGACAATACATACAACGTCACTTGGCGTGGACAAAATGATAGGTGGATTTGTGCGTGTTAAGGCATAAAGGAGGTGGAGAAGGTCGGGTAGTTTTAGAGGCGTTGACGCGCTTCGACCTCGCTTTTCTAAAGTGTTTTGTTGTTTTTGAAGATATTTTTATTTTCTCACACCCATAGGCGAGAACTCGTCTTTCCTTAGCTTCATCAAGGGAGACCTGATAGTTCTCGAGGAGGACTCTACCGGGGAGACAGTGATGAACTCCGGCTGGTGTGTTGGGGGGTGCGAGAGGACAGGCGAGAGGGGCGATTTCCCGGCAGAGACCGTCTATGTCCTCCCAACCCTAACGAAGCCTCCAGAAGATATCCTTGTAAGTGATGCTCCCGCCCACCCATGAGTTATTTCGAGGCTCCCCAAATGAGGGGGTTCTCATTTAAGGGCCACTTCTGTAAAGGTCCTCACTTTCTTGAACTTGCTCATTACCCCTGTTCAAAAATCTAGGGTTGTATCAGAGCTCTTCTCTGATTCCCATTGATTGGCTCTTCATTCTATTTCACGTTTTTTTTTTCATTTCTATCTAATAATTTCTAATTCCTTTCCTACGCTTTTTTTATTCATTTTATTCCGAAGGGTTTTTATTTCAATTCATTAGTTCTTTTCATTCATTTTACCCACTTCCACTCATGGTTCTTTATTCACCCTCTAAGCATCCCACCCATGTCATTTCAGGCTCTCTTCACTGCCGAAGGTGCCACTCATGGGAGGAAACTAATCACGCCTCAAATCAATGGCACCGACTCGCAGGAGAGACCCCACACTCTTGAAAAATATTCCCTCGATCACTTCAGGTGAGGTTCGGGACTTGCACACCAAAAATCCCTCTCAAGTTGATATTTTGACTGTTCTAACTCATTCCCCACCTGACTCTTTTCATCCAGAAGAGTTACTTTATTGGGATAATAAGGAAAGGGTGACCAATAGAGAGTAAAGCAAGAATTGAAGAAAAAAATAAAAGCACTCGAAGATGAGCAGGCTTGTTGCCCTGGGTTCGAGGGAAAGCAATAACAAGACCAATTATAACAAGAACAGCTATGCCAGGATCCAGGGTGGCAACTAGAGCCACAACAACAAGAGGTTATCATTTCTCCTGGAACAAATATAGATCTCAAATGTACAAACTTAGAACAGGCTCTCCACAATATGAAGGAAGACGGGAGCTTATTCATAAATTTTAGCCTTTTGTAGGATTTTATTCGTACCTTTTTTGCTTTAAGGGTCCTATGCATTGTCTTTACGTCAGTACGTTGATCGTTGCGATTTCTTTTTTCTGTCCGCAAGCCCACCTAACCCCTCTCGGCCCCGCAGGCCTCCCCCGAAGCGGACTTTGGGTCGTGCCATTACGCTAACCTCAGCGCGGAAACCCAGTTCCGACGTCCTGTGGAAGCACACGCGCGACCCCATCAAACAGCCCCTCCTAAAGAAGCTCCAACACAAGGAAGAGCTGGGCCAAGAGGCTGTCTACGCCTTCACGGCAATACTTAAGTACATGGGAGACCTGCCTTCTAGGAGGATCCGCGGTGGTTGTGACCTCACAGATCAGATCTTCGAAGGACCCCTTAATCACGTAAGATGTTTCCTGTAGAAGGGTAATAGTAAACGGGTCGTTAGGAACTTTAATCGGGCTCCATTAATCTTCAAATTTTTAAAGAGACAATCTCGAATATTTCCTTCGCAAAAGCTCTCGGTGAAATCGGGTGCCTGGATTTCTTGAACTACTCGACTGAGTACAATTCAATTTGAATTTAGTTTTTAAGGACTTCGTTCACTCTCTCGATTCCTACATACTGCGCTCATTCTCCCTCTACTCCTGCCCACTTTACTATCTTTGTCTACCCTCCTACCTTTATCCTCATGCGTCCTTCTGGTTGTCTTCGTAGGAGATCCTCCGGGACGAGATCTACTGCCAAATCTTACGTCAGCTCACAGATAACAGGAACCGTCTGAGTGAAGAACGGGGCTGGGAACTCATGTGGCTCGCCACCGGTCTCTTCGCCTGCTCGCAAAATCTTCAGAAGGTGCGTTGGCACCCAATTGCCACTTAACCTTTTTATAAATTCATTCCAGCTTCTTTCACATACCTGCTTGACATATTGTTATCTAAAAGAAAAATACGGTGTGAACGCATGAGCAAAATACGATTGAGTGGTGCTTAAGGTGAGCGGAGCCTATTTGTAATTTTCCTAGGACAATCTTTCCTTCCTTCATCCTTAACCATAAACCACTTCCTTCTTTATGTGGTTAAGGACAAAAACTTAAATGAACAGACTTACCCCTGTTTGCCAATAAGAATAATTTCCCAATGACTTTCAAATTTAGATGGAACCAACCTTAAACCAGACCAACAAGACCAAACCAATAAGACTTAGCCAGCTATCTGACAAAAAGGACTACAATATATACCCGACCTATCATCACCTCTAAGGTCAACTACCAAAAAGTGTGAGATCTTAAGTCATAACCTCCGCTTTACCTTGTCTGTAGTGGAAATCTGGTGTGGTTGAACCAACCACACCTATCAAGCACAAAGCCACGCATCATTTTTTCCACGCCAAACTGGCCTTTCATAGCGGTAGAGTGCGAGGTGATGGATCAACTCGTCCAGTGTGTGGGCATCTCTTGGAAGCATACCCTAAGCACGCCCCCTTGCAAACACCCTCCCTGCACATTCATCAAACGCAATATTAGACAGCCCCTTCTCTCTCAAACACACAGTTAATTAACCCACTTTTTACGCGGTCTCCCTAAAACACGTATATTCTTTTCGTCTTATTTCCACTCATTCTTCCAACATACCTAAACCACCTCAGAACACACTGTCACAGACCCTTTTGTACACTATCGATACCTTTTACTTCGTCGTTCCTCAATCCATCTGCCTCCCTCTCATTTGTACCGCTCTGACTCGAGATCTTTTTTCTCCTCCCATATACTAACGTTGGCACCAGCATACTCCCATGCAGCTTCCTGCCAGCACATTCCAGTCATTCAACACTCAAATCCTTCGCCGTCACTACATCTAATCCCCTCAGAGACTTTCCTACCTTTTAAATCTTTCCTCTGTTCGCTTCACCTTACACCACTCTCATACGCGACACATCTTACATATTCTCAACGTCGCACTTGTCCAAGGGTGACGACACCGCGGACTCCAATATCACCCCTCCCTCCCACCAATCCCCATCCCAAACACCATTACCCTACACTTTTCTACCCAATCCTCATACCCTACCAAACCCTAACACTTCGTTCAACATTTCCAAATCTATCTCGCTCTCACCTACCTAACACCAAATACCAACATGGATAGAGCCCATCCCTCACGATTCCTCATTCACATTTATACTTTTCTCAGTACTCCATCTATTAAATTATTACGCAGCAATGGTGTTATCGCCCCCCCTGCCCCCCACACACACTCACTCATATCAAACCACTCACTGGGGCTATCTTTCACCCGAACGCGCGTGCCTTACTTCCATCATAAATAATTTTGCACACCACCCAACAGTTAACTCTCCCTTACTCCCTTATTCCTAGAACCTGCCATAATTATTTCCTACCTACACACGCTCACTAGCTTTCTGTAGATCCATGAACCCATCTTATATCTCTCATCCTTGTTTTTTAGCTCTTTCAGTACAAACACTTGATCCATCACCCTCTCTCACCCGCTATAAACTCAACTTATTCATCTCCCCCAAGCCGGGTACAACGATCGCTTCTAATTTCAGGAAAGTTAAGCCACATCTGGTGTGGCAAGTCGCTGTTGGAGTTCCAATTCAGGTCGGCGTTTCGGATCCCAAGTTAATCAGTAGATCCCCACTAGGAAATAAAAGGCATCTTAAATAAATGCTGATTGGGGGCAAAACACCCCTCCTGATTTCTTTTTTCTTTTTCTCCCTCTCGATCCCTCGGTTATCCCTCAAAACCTCCTAGTGTCTGCCTGCAATACTCAGCAGACCTAGTCACCTGTAGTTCTGACATTCATCTTTCTCTTCACCCTTTAACAACGATACTATCACAGCATTTTCCAGTCCTCAGACACTCCCTCACTTCCAAATGCCTCAAAACATACTCACTAGATGCATTACCTCGCACATTAGTCACTAAATGTTAGCATCTCAGTGACTACATCATCTGTTCTAACTGCCTTCCCATTTTAGGCCTCAAACACGACCAAAAACCTATTGCCTGGTTATACACACGCAAGCCATTCATATTCTCATTCCATTCATCTTCCATACACCAAAGATACAACTCGTTTAAGTACTCTTGTACTTCTACTTTTTACCTCTTCCACGCAACTCTTCTTTACGGTTTTCTAACCTTTCTCACTTCCTTCCAGAATAACATCATTCTTATCCGGATCTTCTTTCTCCTTCCTTCCAAATGCTTCATTTGCTGCTTTCTTACTCTTGTCTTTCACACATTTCACTTTTCTTTTCTCTCCCATATATGCATTCATCCTCATCTCCCTGACATTCTCATCTGCACCACTAAAAGTTTCACTCTTATCTTCTGTTTACAGTTCTAACACACCCACATACACCCCTGCTACCACCTATACTCACTTTCTTAAGTTTGTTGCAAGTTTACTCCATCCCTATGTTCACACTTCCTCTCTCTCACGTATTCTACCCTCTCCCTCGCAGCCTTTCGCTTTCGATTCTCTCTTCTTACCCAACTTCATCACGTATTCACATCTATAAATCAACTAACTTAACTGAAAAAATGACTTGATCGGTAACTCCCATACTTCTTCCAGCTTTCTCATCAAATACACTCCGCATCATATTTTTTTCTATGCAAAGATTCATTTTACTTTTACATTCTCGCACTCCTTTTTACCTAACCCGTGTATTTATGCACATTATTCTTTCAGTACAGAACCCTACCACCCTTTCTCCATTTTCACCATCCGGGTGTACCAAAAACTACATTTATCCTTTTACTCATCATTTCGCTTATTCACCCATTCATATCTCCACTATCTACCCTCTCTCGTCCCAAGGCATTCTAAAACTTCTCTTTTTCAACCTCACTTTTATAATTACAAAGCAGAAACTACAACCACGCAAATCTGGCAAATCTCAGTGTCACCCACATAATTCTCGATCTCATAAATTCATATCCAACCATTTGCATCATGCTATTCATCACTCAAAAGCACTGCCACACCCTCTGAACTCCTACCACCATAATCACATTTTTCAATCCATCCTGCACAAACTCTTCATTTCTTTTCATGTTTGTCTCACATAGTGCAAATATCTGCATTTTCCCTGTCTTAAAGACAGTCACTACCACTCATCTTTCCCCCCACAACAAACACGCCCCCTCATATTCTTTTACATCCACTAGAGTCACACATTGATTTGGATTAACCAGCTTGACTGGTCTGTGCTCATACAGCAACCATTACCACCATTGCTTAATGTGCTTATTTGATTGAACCTTCGGGTGTGCCGCTTCTCAGACCAGGGTCCCCCGATCTAAACTTAATTTCCTTTCACACCCTTATTGCTATTTCGCTTTAAATTTGAGGGGAAAAAAAAATTAATTATGCCTTCTTTTTTTTCAACACGACTGGCAATCATCTTTGTTAGAGGCCACGGGAGTTTTAGCCTTGATTCTCTCTAATACCCTTAGTTGGGAGAGTATCCTTGTTCAAACTTTAGCATCACTCGGTTCCTCTGTTAGTTACTCCCAAGTTTCATATTTCCTGCTTTCCCTTCATAGGAATTGACCCTATTCTTGAGGACGCGTCGCCACCCCATCGCCCAGGATTCCCTGCACCGACTCCAGAAGACGATACGACACGGCCAGCGCAAGTATCCTCCGCATCAGGTTGAAGCCGAGGCAATCCATCACAAGACAACACAAATATTTCACAAGGTGATTGTCCTCACAGTATTCATTCTTATCATGCAAAGAAATTGTTCTCACAGTATCCCTTCTACCATGCATGGGAATAGTCCTCACAGTATCCCTTCTATTATGCAAGGGAATTGTCCTTATAGTATCACTTTCTATCATACAAGGGACTTTTCCCCTTCTTGTGTTGAAGGTAAAATATGTGCAAAAATTCGGATTGGGCTTATAAGAAAGATAATAGGGATTGATAGAAGATAAACAAGGGGAGGGTTTGGATTCAATATTTGCCCTGAGTTGAGAAAACGAGGAATAAGATATGTTGAGTGTATCCTCAGTTCATGAATCTGTATTATGGCAGGTGCTAAGAATGTATGGAGTCCATGTATGTAGATTGGATAGTGTCTAGGATAGCCGAGTGGATGTGTTTGACATACCTGTGGGTGTAAGCCGAAGATATATGATGTTGCCATGGTTGTTTAATATCCATATGGATGGTGTACTGAGAGAAGTAAGGATTAAAATGAAGGAAAAGAGTGTGAGATTGGTGCGTGTGATGTGTACTCTCTCGAGTGTTATAAGCTGATGACGAAGTTGGTGGCTAAGAGTGAAAGGGATTTCGAAATTTTTATAGTAGCTTTTGACAGGATGCGTGAATGCAAAAATTAGTAAGGTAATGATGGTATTTGTGAATGAGAGTGGGGTGAAGTGTGATATCAGAGTCCGCGACGTCATCCTCAATTGCGAAGTTCTAAGTATCTGGGATGCATTGTAAGTGATGAAGATGGTGATGAAGCAGATTGCGACCACAAGGTTTTAAATAGCAACAGTGTATGAGGCTATCAGAGTGGTCGTGAAGGGTAATGGTTTAATTGTGGAATGTGCCAGGAAGCTGCGTGAGAGGATGCTGGTGCGGACGTCGGTGTATGGGAGTGAGACTATAGTATGGAAAGAAAAGAAATGTAAACGGACAACTTGACAGGGTTGCTTCGTGTGGGAAAGGTAGATAGTGAGGAGCGAATGGGTAATAGATGTTTATGGTGTGTGTGTGGTTGTGACTGAAGTTCTTTGAGGTGGTGTGGGCATATAAAAAAAATGAATGGAAATAGTCTCGTAATGAGAGTGTACGAGAGTGAGTGTCAGGTGTGAGGAAGGGTTGAAAGACCGCGTAGAAAAGGTGCGTTGATTGTGTGAACGAGTTTTGAGAGAGGGAGGGAGAGAGAACGCTGACCGAGGAGAAATTGTGGATGATAGTGTGTATGATCCTTGTGCATGGAGGGCGGATTAAGGCCATCTGTGTCCAGGGGTGCACCGTGACTGGACGAGTTAGTTGTCGCCCACGGCACTCTATGAGGGGAGATGTAGGCAGGGACAAAAGGATGTGGGTTGTGCTAAATCGGGCATAGAGTGTTTTGATGCGCGCTAACCCCCAGTTGCGATGGAGATCTCTAACACGCTGTAATTGCGTCCTTGGATTTTATGTCCTGAGTCCTCCTCCTGTGGCGTTTTTACGTCGCCCCTCTCATTGTGGTTCTTGCCCCCCCCTCCCCCACACCACCTAGGTGTACTTCCCGGACGACACGGACGAGGCTTTCGAGGTGGACTCTTCGACCCGCGCCAAGGACTTCTGCTCCTCGATCGCCCACCGACTCAACCTCAAATCCCCTGAAGGATTCTCCCTCTTCGTCAAAATCGCCGACAAAGTCATATCGGTCCCCGAGGGTGACTTCTTCTTCGACTTCGTCAGGCACCTAACAGACTGGATCAAGAAGGCGCGGCCTTCCAGGGAAGGTAACTATCGATCATGCGTCCGTTAATCCGCTCCCTGTGGGGGCAACTGCGCGCCCAGGACGGCGACTGAACTGGACAGAGGTGCCGGTAACCGGACATTCTCCTTTATAATAATCTCATGAGTCCGTTGACTTCGAATAAGGTTAAGGGACCCGAGAGATGAAATCTGAGCCACTGGGAGTACATTGACTCTCAATTATTTCCATTCCAGCAGATTAGGATCAAGTTATCTTTTATTGTTGCTTCTGGTTTTTGTGCCTCCCCTCAGGTCCGTCCTTTCAAGTTGTCTCTCTTTTTAAATGGGATTTTTTCCTTCCTAATGATTTAAATCCCCTCCTCTCCGCCCTTCATTTGGGTCGATATTATTAACATTAATATTGCCAAAGGAGTTCGTTCTTGTGGAAGCTCATCCCCTGTGCCCCTCTCATATTTTCCATGCCGCCAATTTCGTCGGTAGGAGGGGGCCTCTTTGTTCGTGGGGTTTTCAATAAATAAATTCTTGTCATTCCTTCCGTCCTTCCATTTTCCTCCTTTTTCCAATAAAGTGAATATGACCCCATGGGATCATGCACATTTCATAATAATATTAATATAATAATAATAAAATAATGGTAATCATAATAATAATGTCGAAGTCTTTGAGGTTCTTTTCAATGTGTTGTATGAAATTTTCCTACTTTGCTGTTGTTGTTTGTGTTTATTTCGATTTGTTGTATGAAATTTTCCTACTTTGCTGTTGTTGTTTGTGTTTATTTCTAAGTGCGTCTGATGGAGTGATTATGTTCAAATTTGATGACGATTGAGTTGTGGTGTGATGGGAGATCGTGAATTGCGTTCCATGTCTCGCGCATTTTGAGTATTGGTGTGCAGAAGGTGATATTTGCTGAGGTTGGCTGTGATGATATGGGGTACGTGTGGGGATATTTCAGTAGTTTAGTACGTTGAAGTTGAGTAGTTGTGGTGTGAGTAGTTCGCCTCTGCGATCGTTATAGTAGGATGTAAGTCTAAATTGAAGTCGCAGTCTGGTATTAGTTTGGGCGTGTCTGCTATGGTTTGTAACTGTGGTTGTTAAATGGGAGGAGTTCAGGTGGATGTTTGTGGAGGCATGTATAGATCTATGATGTGTGGCTTTCTTTAGTTTGGTTTATATGGGTATTCTCTGAGGGGATTGTTGTCTGACTGTGTTGGAGGGATTCATGAATGAAATGTCTTTAGGAATTAATGGTAAGATACCACTGACGTGTTAAGTGTTGTTTGTGACTGGTGTAATTGCTGAAGATTAAGGTTCGGGTGGTTGGAGGGAGGAGCGTTTCTTGGATAAGTGAGATGTGTGTTATGTTTGTCTAGGAAAATGTTCTGATTTCTTGGTTGTGATGCGTTAATGTTGATCTCTATTAATTCGAGCATCTTGTTTTGTGGGTACTGTATGATGATGTTAGTGAAGGAAACTAAATATCCAGTGCTAGATTGCTGTGTACTATGTGGTGTCATTTAGTGATGTGCAGTGTGGGACGAGTTTGGCATGTTATATCGTACTGTCCATCTGTGATGGACCGTATCATTCATATCTAAAGCTATAAAATTCCGCCAGATGATCTTTTCCTTTGGTAGTAATTATATATGAACTGAAATTAAAGTACAGGATGGTCTGAAAGTCTTGTCACCCCCTACCGAAAATTAATAAGAACAATAGAGGAACAAAATAATAATGTCAGACACGTACTGGCTTTAGTGTATTCATTATCAATAGAGGAACAATATTATTATATCGAACACATGTAAAATAAAATATATTTACAGGGGGTGACAAAGACTTTCGAACCACCCTGTAGTACAAATAAACCTTTTTAGAGTTTACTTTTAATCGAATAAGGGACACTGGCACGTCCCGGTAACTTCAGTACAGGTACAGGGGAGAAGAAAATCCAATCTAAGACATGTTCGGTATGATTTCCCGTATATACGGGTCGTCTGGTAACCATAGACAACGTTAGTGGTATATTCACAGCTCCACAACAAGGCCTGATTAAATTCTCTTTACATTTATTTTCCACTACTAAATTTACCCCCCAAAATTTTTTTCATTGTTGCTTTCATTTATTGCGATTATTATTTCCCACCCCCCACACACAGGGACAACACCCCACTTCACCTACCACGTGTTCTTCATGAAAAAGCTGTGGACCAACACCGTCCCTGGACGAGACAAGAACGCGGACACCATCTTCCATTTCCACCAGGAACGTCCCAAATTGCTGCGCGGTAAGGGGGGTTTCTATAATAGGCCAGCGGGGAGGGGGGCGGGATCACTGTATGGGAGAACGCGAAAGGTGGCTTTTGTATCCCCACTGAGATGTGTGAGCTACAGACTACCCAAGTAAAACCAGCGGTTTCCCCAAAGCGAAGCCACATTGGATATCGTCAGTCGCCTGATCGAGTTACCCCGATTCTAACCGGCTGCCCTATGTTGTGGAGACCCGTGTTTCGGATCCGCCCTTTAAACTACCGGTTCCCACTGAGATAGGCATCATGTGGTGAGGGTCGGTGGTGACAATCTTACCAAAACATGAACCCAGAGATGGTTTGGACATCTTTTTAGTAGTGTTTAAAACGGCAGCTATAATACCAACCTACTTCCCTTTCCACCAGGCTACCACCGCTGCACCAAAGACGAGGCGGCGAAGCTGGCCGCTCTTATCTACCGAGCGAGGTTTGGAGAAAGTAAAACAGAGCTCACGCATATCCCGTAAGTGCCTTAGAATAACGACCACTATCAAGTCCATAAGTGCTTGAAAAGAGATGCTAATGATAGTATTAATAACAACAGTTTGGTTTTACCATCCTATCCATGTTCAAGGTGAGAAAGAATATGGGAATGATTGACAGATAAAGGGATTGTAAAGATGGATAAATAAATAAAAATAGTGGAAAAGGATGAAGATGACAAAGCCTAAAATAGCACACTTTGTTAACCCTGGCAATCGTATCCCAGTGATTTACAAACCTCCTGCAGAGAAACTTATTATTATCAATGTGCCCCAAACTTTAACCTTAATCATTATTTCTAATACATATAGTATATTATCAGCTCTTTACTCTCCATGTGCATTATTTAGATGGCGGGACAGCACAAAAATGCTGGCTACTGAAGAGTTGTTGCTGTTGTTTTAGTTGTTAATACCACTTAAGGGGCACGTCGAGTTGCTTTCCTGGCCGCCGTGCTGAGCAGACTCGGCGCCCACTCCGGCCCCAGCTTAGCCTCTTCTTCTTTCTAACACCCTGTCTTCCTACCCTGCTTCCTAACTTTCCATACAACCTTTCCCACAGCTTTCTCTGGTCGGCTTCTAATTTTGCATGTTAGACACCAACCAAGTTCCTCTCACCCAACCATCCCGGATGGGGGCTCAGGGGGTGGGAGTGGTAACACCCCCTGAGCTCCGGTTTTGGTGGTGGGTTTTTAACAACCCGTCTCACCCCAACCCACACTTTCCTCACATACCCTTTCTCTCTCTTTTCACCGTCTATCAATTTTACGCCCAGCCCAAGGTGGAGCGCCCATACCGAGGGGCCGCGTGGTCACTGGGCGGGAGGAGTGGTCTCTAATGGCGGCCCTCCTGGAGATGGACATGGTCCTTAAGATGACCCAGACCCAGATGATTAGGATCTTCCATGGGGTCGAACTCGGGCTCGGTGCCAAACACAGAACACAAGTTCCCTCCTGTGCAAGCTTTTCCTCAAACAACTCCGGCCCCCGATGACTCACCAGGAGAGGAGGCACCTCCTTCCCAGGCTGGTGACCATTTGACAGCCAAGACCTTCTCTATTCCGGCGGTGTAGAGAAGCAGATTCACTCTCCCCCTTCCCTCCAAAAAAAATAAGAACAAAACTAAGAGGACTAAGGGTCCCTCTCCCTCAGCGGGAGCCCGGGAGCGGACGGGTCCGGTGCCGTTTCGGCAAGCGACCAGGCCAAGATCGGCACGTCTGGCCCCGATTCTCCAACGGGTGGGGGGTCCCAGACAAAGGCTGAGCGGAGCTTCGATTACGTCGAGTCGCCTCATTCAGAGATTACCTAGCGTTTTCGAGCCCGCTGGCTTCAAACACTTTCTGGTTATTCGCTCCACTGATGGCAACATGTTGGCTAAGGGCAACATGATCCATCAGAGGAGAGCTTTAGCTAGTGTGATTGGTAGAGAGCCGAAAGTGACCGTTTCTCAGACCAGAGCCTTCTGGCGAATGCGTCGGATCCCTCCGAGTCGGCCATGATTAGTGCCTTTCTGACACTTAATGGCACGCTGGTGAGTGTGACGCCGCACTTTACCATGAACTTCGTGAAAGGAGTAGTTTATTCGAGGGAACTCGTGGACTACTTCATAGAGGACATCACCTTAGAGCTGTCCGACCATGGGGCGGTCAAGGTCGAACGCGTGATGAGAAAACAGGAAGGGGCATCGAGACCCACTCCTACACTCTTCGTCATGTTCGACTGTGACAAGTCCCTGAGTAGGTGCATGCCGGTTGGTATCGGTACCGCGTGAAGGCCTTCGTGTCACTGCTGCGGAAGTGCTACTACTGCACCACTTCGGCTATACAATTCGCTCCTGTAGACGTGCAAAGTCAGGGCTACCCGAAGTCTGTGTATGTTTGCTCTAAGGCCGCAAACAATAAGTCCAAATCGTGAGTGGCCAAGTGTGTCAATTACGGAAAGCCTCAACTCGCTTCTTCGAAGCAATGTGGTGCGTCTCTCCTGGAGAAAGAAATCCTGGCCGTTCATGCCCAGGATTTTGTCTCATTTCGCGAGGTTAAGGACTTTATCCTGGTGCGCCCATCGCTGCACCAGGATCACTTTCCCATTCAAATATCATTTTATGGGCCGCTGCTGCCTGAGAGCCCGCCCTGGTGGTGCTTGGCGTGGTGGTCTGCATTCCAGGAAATGACATTTCCCTGTCCCAGTCGAGCAGTTTAGGTCGTTGAGTTCTTCTCCAACAACCTCATGACCGTGGGCCTAATTTATATTCCTTAGAACGTCTGGCCGTTTTGCAGGCCGTTCTCTTCCCTGGTGGTCAGCCGATTATGAGACTGCCATCAAGCAAGAGCGATATACCTACATGCGCTATAAGCGACGCCCCAACGATTTCACTATCGGTGAATTTCGTCGAGCTAGGGCTAGGTTCCGGTATGTTTCGAAGCACGCCCGCAGCTCTTCCTGGTGGGCAACTGTTCTCCAGGAGAACGGGACCGCAATCTCAAACCCTGCGTCCGTGGGGAAGTCCTTCGCGACCGCTTTCTCCGTATTTTCTAACCTGGATGCTGCTCCGCCAGCATTCAATACATATTGTGATTTCGCTGAATGCCGCCGACTGGACTTTACTTACAAAGGCGGGGAACCCTTCAATGACAAGTTTACATTGAGTGAGTTGCGTTCCGCTGGGTCTTCGTGCGCGGACACCGCCCCTGATCAGAACGATGTCCCGTACGCCATGCTTCGACACCTGGGTGAGCTAGACATGGCCTTTCTGTTAGATTTGTTCAACATGATCTGGGTAGAAGGTATCTTCCCAGATTCCTGGTGAATCGTTACTGTGCTCTATTTTCGCAAACCGGGGAGAGATCACTACCCCGGCCGGTTTCCGCCAAATCTCTCTAACCTCCTGCGTGTGCAAGTTGATGGAGAAATTAGTAAATTTTAGATTAGCCTTTTTCAGGACAGCAGAGGCCACCTGTCTTCGGCTTAGTGCGGCTTCCGCAAGTCGGATTCTCTGCTCCGACGAAATTTCCGCCTGCGAGGCCTTCCTTTGTAGACACTACTACGCCTCGGCGTTTTGGGATCTGGAGAAGGCCTATGATACCGCATGGCGATACGGTATCATGGAGACTCTCCAGACGATTGGGGCGAGGGACGCCTCCCACCTGGGATGCTGATAGGACTACTGCTTTACGTTTTTACCGATCCTTTCTTCGTTCAAAGCTCGACTACGGATGCAAGTTTTATGTAGCCGCAACCCAGCGTGAATTGCGGAAGGTGGACTCGATCCACCACACCAACCTTCGCCTAGTAACCGGTGCCTTACGCACATCGCCCATTGAGAGCCAACTTGTCGATGCTCTGGAGATGCCACTCGTTCTGCGCCGTGCACAGTGCATTATTCGCCTGTACGCGCGAGCCAGACGCCTCCCGCGGTCGCCAACAGCTCACTCTGCATCTGCAGCTGATCTCGACGGTACCTATGCCACCGAGAGACACCAGTCATCCTAATCCTTTGGGTTTAGGGCTACGAAATACTTTTGAGAGCTTGGTTTAGCTCTTGAACCGGTGGCGCCCCTGATTCTGCCCAGGATGCCACCCGGGAGCGTACCGCCCTCAACAATTTCTCGCCATGCCTCTGCTCCCAATGCTTCTGCAGCGCTGGGAGTATTGCGCTCTGCCTTTTTGGAGCATACTCCGTGCACGCTGAAACCGTACGGATGGCTCCAAGTCTCAAGAGGAGGTCAGTTTCCATGCCGTGTCCCCTCTTTTTGAAGTCAGCGGGGCTCTGCCAGGCGCTGTGTCTGTCGCCACAGCCGAGCTGGTTGAAATCCACCGCTCGGTAGGGGAAATAACGCGACGTGCCCGGATTGTGATTTATAGCGACTCACAAAGCGCCTTGAGTGCTCCCGGAGCATTGGAATCTCCGCATCCCTTAGTTCGCGATATCCTGATGGCACAGTTTTGGCGAGCCGGGCGAATGTCCAGATTGTCTTCTACTGGGTTCCTGAACTTGTGGGAATTGCAGGGAATGAACGCGCCGATGAGGACGCCAAATAGTCCACGAAGACTAGTTGACTAAGACAGCGTTTCGCTCTTTCCCACACCGACTCCATTGAAGGTATACGAGCCAGCCCTCCGGGCTTCTTGGTAAAGAAGATTGGAGACGGCCGAGACGAACTTTTAAGTTGCGTGTCATTGCGCTGCGACAGTACCCATGGACCTATCCTCCAATTCCGGACGGCTTCAGGTTGCTTTCTGTCGTCTCTGAATTGGGCACACTCGCGGGACGCACCGCCATTTGATGGAGCGCTCGCTTGCCCCCTACTGTGAAGACTGCGTTTTCCTCCAGACTGTTCGACACATTCTTTTGAATGTCCCAGTCTGGGCGATCTTCGCGCACGTTACCTGTCTCTTATCCTCGGGACCGGCTCGTGTACAGAGACTTGTGGACTATATGGCTTTGGGGAGGTGGCTCGCCTCCACTTTATTTAGCACTTTCTTTAGGTCGCTCATTCCTGTACCGAAGGGAGGTGGGCCTATCCTCGATGCCGGAGTGCGCTTGCTTCTTTGATGCCTATTCTTGTTTTTTTGTTTTTATTTGTTGCTGTTGTTCCTTTTTTTAGTCTGTTTCTTAGCCTTTGTTCATTTTCTTATTTTTATTTGTTATATATATATATATATATATATATATATATATATAATTAGGTAAAAGGCCATGTTGTATGCATGTTCTATTGAAGTCCACAGCTGTGGCAGCGTTATTAATTTTAACTTGTATTTTGTTAAAATTCCTTACAAGTTTTTTAACGGGGTCTTCAAGACGAGAAAAACATCCGCGAATGACATTCTTTATTCCTAGACGTCTTTCGACTGTGTTAGGTCATCTTCAGGGAATGAACAGAAATGGAATTATGAATGAATGATGTATATAGAAAGAACAGAGGGATCACTGTGTGACACAGGCGATCAGGTAGTCGTAGAGGAAAAGGGTACGGACATAACTTGAAAAGGGATAGGAAGAGTTGATAGTGTAGGGGTGCGAAGATGTATAAGAGAAAAATTTCGTTCCAAAAGCGAGAATATAAATAGCCCATTAAATTACCAAGTTAGCACGGACTTGGCCGTAGCGTGTCGGCAGAGTGCTGGCCTCTGGATTCAAAGACCCGAGATCGATCCCACAGTCCACAAATTTTTACGGAGAAGATCCCAGAAGAAAACGGAAAACGCCTTATGGACAACTCAAGAGAAAACCGATGTCAAGGAAAACGGAAAGAAAACGACTTCAAGGGCTAACTCGTCTCAACTCATCAAGAAATCATCACGTCATCAAGAAGCAAGAATTAAGAAGAAAACATCACCTGATCAAGAATTTGGAAGGAATCATCACACCAAGATAAATGCAAGTTATTATGAAGATACATCAAGAAAAGAATTACGAAGATCAACTACTAACCCATCCAACTTAAAAAAGAAAGAATCGCAGCCAATAAGAATATATAAGAGTCAGATCCATGGAAGTCAGTGTTTCAAGGGGCAACTTCAGTCAAGAAGAAAATAAATAGATTCGTATATAAAATCTTAGGATGGATAATGATATGTAAGAAATATAAAATATGGCCCTCTCCATAATAGGTCGGGGGCTAGACACCGATGTGTGGTATAGTTGGGTGTGTCTCGGGGTGTTCGTGACTGGACGACGGTTGTGGGGTAATTAGGAAGGAGATCGTGTCTATATAGTCGGAAACGCGTTATTCATGATGCTCTTAACTTATGTGTAGAACGGTATGGGTTGCGGGTGGTCATGGGCTGTGGGGTATCGCAGTGCCATCGCAACATACAGTCTTGCGTGTAGTGCGGTGTATATGGGGTCTCTGGCGAGTTTCCCCGAGTTGTTTTGTGAGTGTATGTATCGAGGGGTGCTAATTTGTTGTTGTTGTGTATTGTGGACATTCTCGCGTACATGGGAGAGCGGCAAGCGCGCTTCATAGCAGAGTTCTGAATTCGCTGAGCCTTCTTCTGCCACGTGACACTCACAGCTACGAGTGACAGTGGGGCGTACGAGTGTTTTATATAGGTGTAACTGTAGTTTCTTCCCCGCAGGGTAGAACCTGCGCATCATTTTGTTTGTGCGTGCGGCTCTTGCTTGTATTATGTGCGGGTGTATATTGAACCTAAGGGACTTGTCAAAAGTTACCCCAAGGATTTTTTCTTTTGTGTGTAGTCGAGCCTTGTTGGGTTTAGGTGGTTCCTGTCTGGTGTGTGAGATAAAATTTGTAGGTTATGCATGTAGTGAGAGTGTCATCTGTATTTTCTGGGGATTCGTGGCAATCAGCCATTTATCCTCATATTCTGTCTTTTCGTCTAGTATTATTTGTGCATGGTGCGCGATCTCCTCTGGTCCACGGCCGCTGACGAAGATGGTGTCGTCATCGACGTAGGACACTGTGTAGGTGTGACAGCAGTTTTCGGGTGGGCGTGGGGTGTCGTTTGTGTACATGATGTAAAGTGTGGGTGCCAGTACGCTTCCTTCGGGAACGCCTGAGCGTGGTGAGAAGGGTTGTGAGAGTGGTATTGCTGTATTTTATGTGGCATCTCCTTTCAGTTAGGTAGTGCGAGAGGAGCCTTCTGGTGCAGAGAGGTAACTCCGTATTGTTGGCGAGTTTCCAACGGAGTCCCTCGTGCCACACCTTATCAAAGGCTTATCTACGTCCTTGCTGATGGAGAGTGTCTTTTGTCGTACCTGGCGGGTTTTTTTTGCATTCTTTCGTGAACGATGGTCGCAGACACCTGAGTGGACCGGCCCCTCCTGAGCCCATATTGGTGAGGGGAGAACCAGTCCCTCTCTTTCAAGTAGTCCCGTAGGCGGCAGTTGATCATACGTTCGAGTTATTTGCTTAGGTGCTCTAATAGAGCAATAGGCCTGTTATTGTTTGGGTGTTTGGGGTCTTTGTTCATTTTGTGTAGATGTATGTTGTGAGAGTCTTTGAATATTTTGGGGAAGTGGCCTGAGGCTAGTGAGGCGTTGAATAGATGAGTAACTGTAGAGTAAATGTTGCGGGGAGGTTGTGTATTAGTGTGGCTGATAGTCCGGAGGGGGCGGGTGCGCATTTTAGTGTTGTTTTAATGTAGTGTTTTGTTTCCTCGACGGTGATAGGAGTGGTTAGTGTAGATGTGTAGTCGAGCAGCCCCATTTGTATCAGGGGGTCGGGCCTTAGCTCGTGAGCATGGGCCCGACACCACTCCTGGACTTCCTGGAAGTGCTCTTGCGCGTGTGGTTTGGGTGGGTTGTGTGTGTGTGTGTACTCTGTCCCAGTGGGACCATGGAGGGTGATGGGTTTAGGTGGATCGGTGCCTAGCATACTTTTTACGCGCCGCCAGAAGAAGGGGTGATCAGTGCTATGAGTGTCGTCCGCGATGCGGACGACCACTCACCACTGTCGGTTCCTATTTAGTTGCACGCACTGTAGGATGCGGGCACGTAGTTGAGTGATGTGTTGTCTTGGGCCTCTGGTGTAGTGATTTTTGTACTGTGTGATGAGTCTCTGAGTGTGTATGGAATATGTGAAGTGTTTTATACATGTGTAGGTCGCGGGCTGTGGTTATAGTGTTCGTGATTGAGCACCAGTGGTTGTCTAACTGATCTGGATTAGTGTGGTCCAGGTCGAGGTTTTGTGGTGTGTTTTCTGTTAGGTCTCTCTTGAACTCTTCCCAGTTTGTGTTTTTGAAGTCGAATAGATGTGGTGTGGGTATAAGTATGGAAGATGTGGATATGATAAGGCATATCGGTATGTGGTCAGAGAGTACGTGAGGACCCGGTGAGATGTGAGTGTAGATGCGTGTAGCGTGGCCGTTGCGGAAGACCACGTCCGGAGACGTGGTTCCTCCGCGAGTACCGAAGAATGTGGGTAAGGCCGGGCCGATGTGCTCGCAGCGATAACGTGGCAGGGCACCGGCCAGATACCTTCCTGCATAATTCGTGGTATTAGAAAGGAATGTTGGGTGGAAAGCGTTGAGGTCCTCCGCAAAGAAGATAGGTAGGTTGTGGTTTGATAGAGCCCGGAGTGGGACTTCCATGTTTAATTGTAGACGTGGTGGTCTGTAGTGCGTGGCCACTAGGATGGGGCCGGGTCTTTTCTGTACCTTGCAGGCTAGGTCCTCCGCAAAGAAGATAGGTAGGTTGTGGTTTGATAGAGCCCGGAGTGGGACTTCCATGTTTAATTGTAGACGTGGTGGTCTGTAGTGCGTGGCCAATAGGATGGGGTCGGAGCTTTTCTGTACCTTGCAGGCTATAAAAGAGTCATCACGTGTTTGAATGAGGGAGTGGTGTATAGAGCGCTTTATTAGGTAGGTGCAGCGCTTGTGGATATAAATAGGTGTGGTAGCTCCAGTGCGGAATCTGTTGTTGGGAGGGTGTAGACTGGTCGAGTTCAAGAGTATTATGCCAGTTCTTTGTGCGTTTAGGACTCAGTTTGCAACAGTATGGCGAATACCGTGCCAACTGCGTACGTTTAATTTTATTATGTTGAGGCGACCTATTGACGTGGGTGGAGTGCGCCTGGGGCTGATTTAGCCGCGACCGTTCCCCTCTCCTTGGTTATTTCCCAGGAGGCGTGTGGAGCGAGTACCTTCATGCGTGTCGGCTGTGGTTTAATGGGAGTGGAGAGTTTGTCAGTGGTGTTATTGGTTGGGCAGGCCGCAGTAGAGGGGAGAGTGTGTTCTGTGGAAGGAGTGTTAGAGATAGTGGGAAAGTGGGTGGTGGTCGTGGAAGGATGGTTGGAGAGAGGAGAGTCTAGGGGGGGGGGATGTAGTAGCAGAGGAGGTTGGGATGGCGAGGAAGGAAGAGAGAGGGGGGGGGTGGCTTTACGCGTGGTTGTGTGTGGCGGAGGGTTTCGTGTTTTTTTTTTGTTTAATGCGGAGTGTTGTGGAAGGTGTGATGGGCATGGGGAAGGTGGTGTAGGTGGCGATTGTGGTATCAGTGGGAGTGGGGGTGGAGGTTGTGAGAGGGGGGGGCAATAGGGGGGAGTTGAGCCTGCCGAAGGAGTGCTGGTGGTAGGAGGAAGGAGAGGAGGCGGTAGGAAGAGAAGTGGGAGCAGTGGGCAAAGGGGCAGGTAAGGAGGGTACAGTGGTGAAGGTGGGGGGGGCGGGGTGTGAGGGGAGGTGTTCGTGCCCACCGGGCTGGGAAGGAGTGCGGGTCTCCTGTGTGTATGCTCGTTGATTAGAGCGAACACCTTCTCGGGGAAGGTGATCTGTTCTAGCCTGTGCGAGGCGTCACCCATCGACATGTTTGCCACCGTTGAATGCAAGGCAGCCAGGTGTAGCTTTGGGTGTGTGGTGTGGGGCAGGGGTGGGGGTCTCTGGGTGTAGGGTGTTTGGGTGGGAGCGGGTGTCGGAACATGTGGGTGAGTCTGGGTTGCTGCTAGGGTGTGTGTATTCACAAATTGCTACATTGTATATAGTCTTTCTACGTGAACATAAGTATTACAAAAATTGGCCAATCGTGGCGCGGGAAATTTTTAAAAGGAAACTAAGCGCTACAAGAAACATAAAATTGGAAGGCTCAGATGCCAGGAATCTGGATACACCGGACGTCTAAACAAGAAAGGGAAGAACTTGAAGAACCTTATTGACAGGGGTATTGTTGCCCGCACTGGACCCGACTTACCCACATATATCACCGAAACCTGTGCGGCCAAGCTCACAATTTTCCTACAATTACTATATCCAACCCGGCCCACAAATCCCAAGCGACCACGTGTCGTCATCATGATAAAAATATCCCCAAGCCCAATACAGATACCCGTCAGGGAGAGAAAATGCTTCTCCCGAGCGAACTGGGAAGAGTATCGTACCCTTCTCGGTGAGTACAGACCTCAACCACTCGAAGAAGCCACCCTGGAGGAGATCGACCAGGAACTGGCGAGGTTAACGGAGGAATTGGTGGAGGCGGAACGCGCAACAGTACCCAGAACAACCTACAAAACGTTACACGCACTAAGGTTGACACAGGAGCAATATGACCTAACAGATGATTACAAAAGAATGTATGTGCCAGTCATTCTAATTTCTTCAAATGGAATTAAAAGTAGACGGTTAAGAACACTTAAAAACTGAAATGAAGACACATAACAGAACAACAAACAGCACTTTGAAATGACCTCATAGACAAACTAGATGAGGAAGTGGATCCCCGAACATTTTGGAATACACTACTGACAAAAACATACTCCTTAACAAAAACGACGAGACAAAAATAGACGCAACACAAACGGAAGAAGAGTTCAGAGACTACTGGAAGAATGTATTTACCATCACACCCGAAGAGAACGAACACTTTTACCTAGACTTTGCAGCACACATTCACGACGAACTAAACCAAGAACTAGACAGGACATACCCCTTCAACAATACAACTGCTGACAGAGAGATGCCTGGTTATGGACGGAAGGTTACGGAAGAAGAAACCCTAACGACGCTACGTACCTTCAAACAGAGAGCACCAGGTAACATCTTAGAGTGGCTGGTCAATATAATGAATGCGGACGAATGGAAGATCACTAAGATGATCTTCATTCCAAAAGCCGGACAACTGCCAGACACACCAGCAAACTTCAGGCACATTTCCCTCCTCGAAGTGGCAGGGAAGGTCTTCGAAAAGGTCTTTGCTAATAGACTCCATAACCAACACCAGCATGGATTCAGAAGAGGGGGAGGGACTGATATGGCGCTAGCAATCATCACAGAAAAACTCGCGAAGATTGCTAGCCAAAAGGGTATGCTGACCTGGTGCTCAGGGAGGTTAAGAAGGCAGTTGGCAAAGTATGGAGGACTGGGCTTCAGTACAAAATACTAAGACTAGGACTAAGTCTAAGACTAGAGAAAAATTATATGTGACTACGGGACCAGACTTCGAGCTAACTGCAGGCGTACCGCAAGGAGGGTGCCTAAGCCCTCTCCTATAAAATATATACACCCTCGATCTACCCTATCCGGTCAGGGAGGACTCGCTGTACGTCCAGTTCGCTGACGACATCTCTTAGATCATCACTGCTCCCTTCAAAAATTCTGAACTCATGACACAAATTACAGCCAAAGAAATCGACCATGTCAACAGGTACGAAAGAAGATGGAAAATCGCCAATAACACCCAGAAATTTAAGCCGATACCACTCTAACGTAGGAAACGGGCCCATATCGAAACAGACGACACCTGCATTCCATACAGCACTAATGGGACAGTACTAGGACTAAAAATAGGTAAAAATGGATACGGAAGCCACGTTGCTCAGACAGCAGCGCGAGCGAAGGTCGAGCTCACCAAGCTATTCAGGTCCTAAAACCTGAACATGACCAACAAAAAGAAGATCTACAACGCGCTCATAAGATCGAAGCTGCTGTACTCACCTATACCTATCAACAATAGTTCCAAAAGTAAATTACGACTCCTCCAAAGGGTACAAAATAAAAGTGTACTCTTAATCACCAACGTTAGGAGGAGAGAAAGAAGGAGGCAGAGAGACCTACATCAGATGATCCAGATGACCCTAATTAACTTGGAACTGCAAAAAAGAGCCCGAAAAATCTGAGAGAAAGTCCTACGGCACATGATGGACGAAATCAGACAGACACACATTGACATCCTATTGGAGGACATACACAAAAGAACACTAAACTTCATCAGTAGTAAAGCACAGATGGAAAGGCAAGAAGAACCAATCTACACATAAGGCTGTGCATATGAAAAAACGACAAACAATAAACTACGCAAAGAATATACAATAAGAAGAAAACTAAAAATACAAAAACGAACGACGAGAGAAATACAGGGTAGGGCAGAGCAACTTGCTTATTTTAATTTGGCGCCCTGAAACGATGGTTGCTCCGAGGAGGGTGGGAGTAGGCACATTCTAGAGGGCGGGGCGTAAAGTTGTACTGTAGCTCTGCGTCGCTTTGTTCAGTTAGCATCATGGAGTGGACGAAGGTGCAGCGCGCGTTCGCTGTCACGGCATACTTTTCTACCAGTCACTCATCATTGCCACGCAACGTGCATTCCGTACACATTTTAATATTGCGCCCCGTGGTCGTGTTCGTGGCCGGCAGTCGATTGTTTCATGGGTAAACAACTTCAGGGAAACTGGTGATGTGAAGAAAAAAAAACATTGGGCTTCCATGAACAGCAAGGTCATCCCAAAACATTGACGCGGTAAGGCATTCTGTTTTGCGCTTCCCTCAGCGCTCTACCCGTAAACATGCAGCTGCTGTTGGGTTGTCTGCTCGTTCTGTGAGGCGAATCCTTCATGAAGAGCTAAAATTTCATCCCTACAAATTGGCTGTGGCGCAGGAACTCAATCCACGCGATTTGGTTGCTCGAGAAAATGCATGTGAGGCGCTTCTTGGCATGCCTCACGACACACTTGTTTTCTTCAGTGATGAGGATCACTTCCATCTTTCGGGATGTGTAAATAAGCAGAACATGCGTTATTGGAGCCCTGATAACCCCAGACAACTTCACTAGCGTCCCCTACATTCACAACGTGTAACTGTTTGGTGTGCAATATCGCGAGTTGGAATAATTGGTCCATGTTTTTTTTAAGAAAATGAACGGGCAGCTTCGGTGACTTCTGACCGTTTTGTCCACATGATTCAGCAGTTTTTCCTGCCAACACTCAACCAGATGGATGTGGGAGATGTATGGTTCCAACAGGACGGTGCTACGGCACACAACGCGTGTGTCAATGACTGTTTTGCGGCAACACTTCCCAGGACGCCTCATCTCCTTGAGGGGCGGCGATCTGCACTGGCCAGCACGGTCGCCTGATTTAGCACCCTGCGACTATTTTTTTATGGGGCTATCTAAAATCACTTGTTTACAACTATCGTCCTAGGACCCTGGCTCACCTGAAGAACAACATTCGTCAAGCTGTCGCCCACATACCCGTTGATATGCTGGAAAGAGTTGAACGAAACTTCCGAGTTCTATTAACGCAGTGTATTGAGAATAATGACGCCATCTGCCTGATATTATCTTTAACACCGATAAAACATAAAATTTAAATGTTGTACTTGATGAGGTTCAAAGAATTAAATATATATCTGCATCACTTTTGTTTTAGTTGAATTTCTAAATAAGCAAGTTGCTCTGCCCTACCCTGTACAAAAGCTACAGAAAACACCTACAAAGGCTTGAACGCCAAAAGAAACTACCATATTCTACATGAAACAAAATGAAACCACACAAACAAACATGCAATACCCTCACAACCAAGAACAACACAAACAAACATGCAATACCATCACAACCAAGAACAACACAAACAAACATGCAATACCATCACAAACCAGGAACAACCCAAACAAAAAACAAAAAGAGTACGCAAAAGAACATGAATATAAGATCAAAAACAGTGAGAATAACACAAATTTCAGATAAACGCCTGCGATTCCCTATCACCAGGGATTTTCTACCCTTCGATCTCCCTTTCGCCAGGGAAATCTATTCTTATCTATCCATCTCCTACAATTTTATATATATATATATATATATATATATATATATATATATATATATATATATATATATATATATATATGACTGCAATTTTAATCTTATATGTGTGTATATACTTTCCTTTCACAACTTATTATATCCAATATCTGACTATTTGTCGCTCCGATCTAGTTCTCTGGTAAAGGAGGCAAAGGAAAATGTAGGTTTGAAGACGTGCTTCTTTTAACGGCGGTCAACTCGGAGACACCGAGATGTCGGGAGTATGGTTTCCGGCTGAAGTTGCACATTAATTGCCAGTTTCTTCATTTAAATAATGACGGCTTCGGCCATCCGCAATCTTCTGCGGTTTTGGAGTCTCAGGATGATGGAGGTGTCCTTATTCAGCTTTTCACGGGTTAGGGTAGTGCCATGAGATTGGGCGTGTCTTTTAATCGCGCCATCTTGAAGGTGAGCTGCCAGTCGCCTTGACAGGGTTGTGGAGGTCACGCCGATGTACTTTGAATTGCGGTGTTCGCACTCACCGACTTTGCACGAATATTCGTACACGACGTTAGTCTCGTGGAGTTCGATCGTCGGAGGGAGACAGCTGTTCTTCATACAACCTGGTCTTTAAAAAAATATGTATAGATGAGAAGCTGCTCCTAACATACACCGATATATATATATATATATATATATATATATATATATATATATATATATATATATATATATATATATATATATATATATATATATATATATATATATTATTTGTTTTTTAATCTAGCCTAGTAGTAGGCTGTGGTGTGATTACGGTGACTTTTGCCCTTGGAGGCAGTCGCCAGATGGGGCTCCTAAAATTAAAAAAAAAATGTAGTTATTAATAGCTTCCCATAATCAGATGACCTCTGCTCGAGGATTAAACCAATCCAATATTATATTCCAGGAACATGCTGCGGGACATTCTACCATTCGACCACATCAAGTCCTTAAGTGCCAGTGAATGGAAGCGAGTCATTGTCCAGCAGTACAACCAGGATGCCGGTAAGGCATCTGTTACCTCGATTTAATCTCTTTTAGTTCTTAATTGCACCAGGGACGAACTCTTGATGAGCCGAGGTCGGGGACCAGGTAGGAGGAAATTAATCAGAGGAACCCAATTTTGGAAGGAAATGAATGAAGGCAAAAAACCTTGTGATGCTATTGAAAAGAGTAACCCCCCACCCCCACCCCCTCATCTTCCTCCAATCTGACCTACCTCCCTTAGAGAACAGAAAGGGGGCACAGCTTTCGAAGAGTAAAGCTGCCTCCCCTCCCTTCCCTTACCACCCAAGTAGTTAAATTGCCTTATGCTCTTCCACCCATTCTAACCACACATTTTCATTATGAATCACTTAAAACTTGCCTGCCAGGTTTGTCCTTGAGGGTCGTTACAATAATCCAACAGGATCAAGGATCACAAGATAAATCTTTACCTGCCCTGGTGATATGCCCTGAGATCAACGTCATTTTGCTATTTCTTCAGAAATAAAATACTGATTCTATTACATGAGGACCAAGGACAAAGAACGGGAAAAGGACTTAGACTTGCACCCTTCAGTGTGGAAATTAGATGAGGACCAAGGACAGAGAACGGGACAAGAACTCAGACTTGCACCCTTCAGTGTGGAAATTAGATGAGGACCAAGGACAAAGAACGGGAAAAGGACTCAGACTTGCACCATTCAGTGTGGAAATCAGATGAGGACCAAGGACAGGAAACAGGACAAGAATTCAGACTTGCACCCTTGCACCCTTCAGTGTGGAAATTAGATGAGGAGCAAGGACAAAGAACGGGACATGGACTCAGACTTGCACCGTTCAGTGTGGAAATTAGATGAGGACCAAGGACAAAGAACGGGACAAGGACTTAGACTTCAGTGTGGAAATTATTAAATATTATAATGTCACTCAATCCTCAATCATAGCCGAAAATGGAACTAATCATGGCCTACTAACTCAGCCAATCTGGAGAAGATTTGCGGGGGGAAAGGTTTTGTTTGACCTCAAAAATAGACAATTAAAAGGAAATCATGCCCCCCACCCCCAATACCCATTCAGTTGAGTAGATCGCATCCTTAGGATCCTCTTCACCACTCCACTGAGGGAGTGTCTCGTGTGTACTATTACTATAAAATCTGTGATTTTCCCCCAAACCAAACCTCCAATAAATAAATTAGCAAGTAAAAGAAGAGGAGGCTAATAATTATTAGTACTGTAGCGTACGAGAAGTGCAGGCGAGCGGCTTAAAAGCTTTGCTTAAATGAGTCTTTTTTGAGACTCAGGATGGCCGAGTGGATTCACCGCTGGCTAACAGTGGTCCAGTGACGCGGGAAGTTGTTCGCAACTCGCCTACGCTACTTTCGTTCTTTCTTTTTTCTTTGCCCCCTTTCCTACTTCCGGGACTCGACCTAAAGTATTCTATCCCAATCGCTTTTATCTCTTGTATGAATTGGAAGATAATCGTTATCGCATTGCCCCTCGGATTGTCCTACCATTGAAACCTCCCTCTGTCACAATCTACCTCATATGTAACACTCGTTCACGGCACACTTTATAGAATTAAATTAATGTCCCTGTTCAAGGTTCATACCATAAACTCTAAATATCACACTCCACTCTATCATAAGCCTCATTACTAATATCTTTTTCCCACATTTACATTTTCATTATCCTCTTCTTCACACATACTCTGTCAAAGGCTTCAACCAACACTCCAATACCCTCTCACTCTCACCTACTAACATTAGATCATCAGCACATACCGACATAGGACCTTTCTTCCTTGTTGTCTATTAGCCTTATATCCCTGTTCTTCAACTCCACTCGTACTTCTCTCCCATAGCATTGATAAGGATGTTAAACAGCCACATGTATCAAGTAAGAGGGGACTTGATTTGAGGTCTTCAAGTTGGTGGGGGGAGACGTAGGTGAGGTTCTTATTTTTAGCTATGGGTTTAAGCTGGACAAGCTTAGGTTTAGGAAGAGGATTGGTATAAATTAGTTTACAAATCGAGCGGTAAATGAATGGAATAGGCTCTCTAGTCATGCGATAGAAATGTCCTCCCTGTGGAGTTTTAAGAATATACTGGATAGTTTGAAAGGTGGTACTGAACTGAGTCAGCCTAACGGGAGCTGCCTCATATAGGCTATCGATTAGCCTTTTGCAGACTCCTTTTCTTATGTTCTAATACAAGATTAGATGGAAGTTTTCTCCGAGATGTACCATTTAGTCAAGAAAACCAAACAATTAATCTTAAGTGGTAGAAACTCCATATATGCAGTTCCTAGCCCATCCATAGCGTGATACATTAAATAAATCGCCCGAATTTCTGTTGACTTACACCTCCTAATTATAAGAAAAAAAATAAGGGTTTTACCAAGCATCTGCATTCATTTACCAAGATGCCTTTTATTTCTCAGAATGGGACCTACTGATTAACGTGGTATCCGAACTACGGACATCTACGATCTCGAAATACATCTTTGAGACAAGACTCGTTCCCATAATTGTGAGAACAAGTTGAATCTGGAATATTTCGTCTAACCAAAAAGAGAAAAGAAAATCGCACGCATTTTATTTTGTTACCCTTCACAAAATAGTTTCCCAGCAATTTCAGAGATCCTTTTGATGCAAAATAAAAGTTTATCTATGCCTTTTGAATAAATTTCCTAAAGGGTTCCATATCAAAGAATCTTTCATTGAGAATCTGATATAATCTAAAGAGATAAAAAAAAAGCAGCAATCCGTAGACAAAATGTCAGCTGAGTATGGCAGATGAGACAGGTAGCTTCCCACCTATATTATTCACTAGATCATTTACCTTTTCTTTAGGGTATTAGCTGGTGATGGGGCATCTTTCCTAATGCCAAACATTATATTTCCAATTCTGGGCTACTCTGTCAGTGCCTCGTGTTATGGAGATCCAGGTGAGTAAACCCGCTTTAGAGACTCCTTCCGAGGCCTCTTTTCAGGATTCCAGTTGTTCCCTTAAGTGCAATCGTTTGGATTTGTCTTGCACTTGGGTCGCCAGATATTTCGCACTGCGTATGCGATGTGTAGTTGTGCATTTTCTGGCAGAAACGCCACTCCCTTTGCATTTGACCAACACTGGATGCCTTCGATTTAGACTATCTGATTCTCATTGAACGATTCTTTAAGGATGCACTTGGAGACAACAGGTTTTTTTAACTAAGGAGTTTTATTCAAGAGGCGTAGATATACATCTATTCTGTTTGGGAAAGGATCTCTGAAACTGCTGGAGACTATTTTGTATAAGGTAACCAAAATATTGCATGTAATTTTCGTTTCTCTTTTGTTGGTTTAAAAACTGCGCAAACTTTTGTGGTTACCTGATGCATATAAAATACATTAATTATATCAGTACACATTTACTATCCGAACACCTTTATATGTCTTTTCAATACAATAGTTAATTAGATATCCCCAGGAAGCATTCATGACTGAGCAGCCATTAAAACGGCTCTTAAAATTGGGACCAATCCGTGTTGGCAGGTACGAGTCCTGAAGAAGCCAAGATCCAATTTCTGCGAATCATCCACCGGTGGCCAACATTTGGGTCTGCCTTCTTCGAGGTCAAACAGACAACAGACCCTAACTTTCCCGAGCAGCTTCTCATTGCCATCAACAAACATGGCGTGTCATTAATACATCCTCAGAACAAGGTAGGCAGCTACTACCATCATTCTGTTTAATCGAATTCGGAAGTTTGAGGTCAGCATGTAATATAAATAGCTACCAGTGGCGTGCAGTCAATGGAAGCAAGGGAAGCAATGCTTCCCCTAATTAAGGAGAAAAGAAAAAGAAATTACACTCCAACAATTAATATAACAGCAGAATCAATTTTATTCCCACATTTATGCTTGCCTATACTTGTATACGCCATGCGGTGCCGTTCACTTTCAATCGAATTGGCGTTAGACCCTGATGAGCCTGACTGCAATAGAAGAAATGCATCCTTTTCGTGGAGATTTCTACTCTTTTTTTTTCTCTTAATTTCAATAATAATTCTGCTTTTTGGTGCTTTTGAATTAATAGTTTAAAAGATGTTTTGCTTTTCTTAGCAATAATATACAGTCATTAGAGTTTTATGATTTTTATCTAGATATTTCAATGCCGTGTTAGAATTAAGAAAAAAATAACCTATTTATATACAGAAAAGGAAGGAAATTTGGATCTGCGGTCATCAGCTTGCATCTGGTAATCCTGTCAAGTTGCTAGAATCTAGAAAAAAGCAACAAAATGTCTAAGACACATTTACCTAACTATTATTTTGCACTGAAGCTTAAACAATTTTTTAGGTTATATTTAAATACTGGTTCTAGGAAAGAAAGCAACTAAATAGCAAAAACTCTTATATCTTAAGCATTTTGTTAATATTTCCGGGATTCTGGCGGGCCTTCGATAGTCATTAATCACCCTTCGTATTTTTTAGATCACTTGCCCTGAGGCGGTGCTTAGATAAGTTTGGTATATTGTTTTTTCATTTTTTAAACAAATGGATGCAAATAAAGTTGGGAGAAATTGTGATTTGCATTACTAAAAAATTATTAAAAAGGAAGTTCAGTGCGGTGACTTATAATGAAAGAAACTATTATTAAAACAGGTAGGCCTCCACCAAAACAGTGTTACACTCGCAAATATAATGCAGGCCAATATGATAGAACATCTTGGCTAGATGGTTGTGCATACTTACAAAAGCTATTTTAAAATTTAAAGTGAGTAGCTTACAATTTTATAGTTATTTTAAAGAACAACATATTTACTTTAATTAACATTTATTTTGTAAAACTTGAATTGCTTCATCTTCAAAAGTTACCGCTCGCCACTGATCGGTACCCCCCCCCCCCCTCAAACCAATATGGGTGTCAAGCTATAAAAAAAAGAATACTGGTATTTAAAGAAAGTCTCTTGGTTGGGTTAATGAAGATTGTAATGAGTTGCTGGTTTGGAGTTCTTCAACTGTGGTTCATGCTCTTAAGTTTTCATGGGGTAAATGCATAACTAATCTTTGTATTTAGGACAAGAGGATACCCATACCCTTCAGAACATATTAAAGGTGAAATATCTGGGTATGGGTCCCTGATCAGAGAAGCCACTTTACTGAAATCTCTCTCTTGCGAAGGCATAAACATGTGTTAGAATAAGTGACGTAGCTGAGTGTAGGAACCCTACAATAATCAAAGTTAGGTTGAGGAGGGCGTCTGGAATGAGTTGGAATTAGGGCGGATGGATTAGGAATGGTGCAAGGGGTCGGGATGGAATAACAGGCTTTTGGTACATCTAGCAAGAATGAAAAGAGAGTGCACATGAGTTAGGCAAAGAAGAGAGGATGATTGTAAAACTATAATTGATCTCGCGTATTAAAGTTATGGGGGATAGAAGTATGGGGCTCTGATCATGTGATATCGTTGTGTAAGGTTGGATTAGTTAGTGCGAGGCTGAGAAAATGTGAGATGAGAGTTAGGAAATCAAAAGTGAAACGACGTCTACAATAGTGAGACAAGAGAGTATGCAAAACTGCTTGAAAACAGGAGGATGGAAGCTTGGTTTTGGTACGGTTTTGATCTCCAATTTCCCTTCTTTTATAGGCTTTTTTGACTGTGGACCTATATATTAAAGTGGGATTCTAACTGTAGCGTGTCGAGAATGTGCAAACGGTGAATTTAAAAGTTTCTGTTTAATGAGTCTGTTTTGAGTCAGTATGACGCGGTCGATACGCCGCTCGCCAACAGTGCTCCGGCGGCGCAGTAAGCTGTTCGCAACTCGTATCAGTCTACTTTCGTTCTTTATTTTTCAGCCACCTCCTCTTTCCTACACCCTTATACCTACACAGCCACGGGTCACTACAGCGTATAACAAGCACCACAAAGCCTACCTTAATGGCGATTATTCGATTACTGACCGTACGCGATGGGGTTTATCCTCACTTAACTAGGTAGCAGTGTTCACTAGCCTAGATCGTGAAGGAGTAGAGCAAATATCAACTTTGGGAGACGGTAAATGGGAAACAAGTGTCAAGAAGTAATGGGTAAGTAGTACAAATTTTATCTATGGGTGTATTAGAACAGGAAAGAGCAATGCTGAAAGATAGAATAATTATGTAGGACTTGCATTCGAGAGAAAGCGTCAGTTGTATTTGCGATGCTTGATAATCCAAATAAACATTTCCACTAGATGAGTATGAATGCATATAATGCGGAAAAAAGTAATGTGATTGAGTAATCAAAGAAAGAGAGTAGTGAATGATGCGTTCAGAAAGAAGATGAAAGCGGATCTGGATTTGAATCAGAAGGTATTTGGGAAGGAGTAGAAAAAAAGCGAGAAATAAAGGGAAAATAGGAAGGTACTTTTTCGACGAATAAGATAAAAGTAGATAATGAGCGTACATTGATGAGATTTTGGGGTTTGCAAGAAGTAGTATGAGTATGAATGGCTTCGAGGATGTAAAACTGTATGATGCACTAGTATTTATATAGGAAGAGATGAATGACCCTTCATTGATGCGTTTGGCCCTCTCTTAGCGAAAACAAGGCAAAGTTAGACGGGGATTGGAGAGGAGAGCGCAAGTGGAGCTCTAACTTGGGTGAAGGGGGACGAACACTAGAAAAAAATGAGAGTTTTAATAAGAACTGGGAACTTTCGGACAAAATGCTCTTAAACCGGAGTAGAGGAAAAGGAAAGGAGTGACAGGGAATGAAATAAAAAGGGCATTTGACAACCAGGTAGGTTACGGCGAGTCTGGTATGGTAGTTAGTTTAAACGAGGAGATCCTCCGCAAGGGGGAGTCGGATATAGCGTGGGCACCCATGGTGCAGCTGACATTTTGAGGCTTGCGTACCCCTCCCCCCCCCACGGTCCCAAGCCAGCGGATTATAGATTTAAATGAATATTGTGGCGATATCCAAGATAACTAGATCAATATACATAAAAACCTATATTTCGTTATTCAAGGGAATGAATAGTTAAATGCTAAGGTGCGTCTAAATTTGCAGAAAAATTCCTTCGGCCTACTCTGGGCGACGTTGGGAAACGTGAATTAAAAACAAAGAGTTAATAAAATATATATTATTGAATAAACAGTTAGATAAATAGTAATTTAGATTATAGGTAATTGGTAATTAGATTGTAAGTAAATTGGATAAATAATAATTTAGATTATAAGTAATTTGTAAATACGATGGGTGGTCAATAAGTTTTGCCTTACGGATATGAGGAAAAGTGTTTTATTATTTTTCAATATAACTACCCTCGACTTGAATGCACTTGCGCCACCTGTCCCTGAGGCTTCGAATTCCCGACTGCTGTTCAATCCACTCCTGGACGGTGAGCTGGACATCTTCATCGTTCCCAAACCGGCGTCCACGCAGTGCAGCCTTGGAGCTGGCGGAATAAAAAGTAGTCGCGAGGGGCCAGATCTGGACTGTAGGGGGGATGGTTGAGCTCCTCGAATCCGCACTCGCTCAGGGCAGCTTGTGCAACTCTGGCCTTGTGGACTTTGACGACGTTGAAGTCAATCATGAGGCGTGAGGTTTCTAGGGACCCAACGGGCAGAGACCTTGGTCATGGCGAAATTGTCGTGGATGATGTTGATAACACTTCCATGTGATATTCTAAGTTCTCGCTCGATTTATTCGACCTTCACCCGTCGATTTTCGATCATCCTCTCCACATGGGACACATTGTACTCGTTGGTCACGTCTGATGGACGTCCCTGGACGGGTGTCATCTTCAAGGGACTCACGACCATGGCGGAACTCCTTATTCCAGTGAGCAATGGTTGCATAGGAAGGGGCGGTGTAAGTGTACATTGCAACCATGCGTTCATGGATCTATTTTGCATTCTTGCCCTCCTTGGTCAAAAATTTGATCACTGCCTGGTGCTCAATCTTCTCCATTGTTGAAAAATTTGTGACTGACGATCTGCGATCAGCTACTGCTTCTTAAATAGACGAGGCAGGAGCGTGCGGCTGCAGGTCCTGACTTGTTCTAACACCCCCACAAACAGCCATCCCCCTTCCTCTGTTTTGCCCTACCGATTCGCAAAACTTATTGACCGCCCCTCGGGTGTGTATATATATATATATATATATATATAGTTGAAATAAATATTTACATTTGTAAGGGTGTAGACCGCTACAGGATATAAGATTTATTCATCATCAACCAAGCATCTATTGCGGGAGGTGGATTCGATCCACCACATCTGTCTCTGCGTGGCTACCCCATGCATTCCGCACGTCGCCAATAGACAGCCGCCTTGTCGATGCTGGGGGAGATGCCCGTTCCTTTACGCCGAGCACTCTGTGTTAGCCCGCTCAAGTTTAGCGTCTCTTCCGGTCACCAATGGCTATTGTTTTGTCCGCGGTTAATGTTAACGGCGTCTATGCCGCCCAGAGACTTCAATTATGGCCTAGGCCTTTCGAGTTTAGGTCCAGGAAACTACTTCGAAAGTTAGTTTGGGGCTAATCTCGGACTGATGGTTCTGCCCAAGGTGCCACCCTTGAGGATACCACCTTTGAACATGTGTCTCCACCCCTCTGGTCCAAAGTTTCTACACTACGGGGAAAATTGAATTCGTATTACCCGGAGCACATATCGTGTCACAGTGAAGCCGTGTCGGTGTGTCCGGATGGCTCTAACTCCGAGGGGAGAGTTGCCGTCCATGCCCTTTCCCTTCGCCATTTGAAGCCAACAATGCTCTTCGGAACGCTGCCTCTATCTTCACGGCCGAACTGACTGCAATACACCGCTTGGTACTGGTGATTCGGCGCCGTGTTTGGTCCAGATATCGATTTATAATTCATAGGAGCTCTCAGAGACATCGTTACCCCCGTGTCCCTAAGTTCGCAGTATGCGTGACGCCATAGCTATTACAAGTCGGTAGGATCTCAGGGGCCCTTTTGAAGGCCCCTCTAGAGGTAGAAATGGACTCGTAGATACCCCCGACGAATAATGACTGGGTGGGAGACACACCCAAGCTAGAGTCCGCCCCCCTGTGCAAGATCCTCCTGAGGTGGCACAGGCTCACGAGGACTCACGGTAAGAGGAGGACCTCTTCCCAAGGTTGGGGCCACTTTATCATTCAGAAAGATAAGGCTAATGCTGGCTCGTCAGTCTTTGGGGCCCTTTCTGATGGAGAAAAGAGGGTTCTTTCCCCACCCTCCTTTCGTAAAAAGAAGAGTCAAAAGGAAAGTAGTATAAAACTAATGGGTTGTTTCGATGATGGACGGGTCCCAGGCCCTTTTCGCAGGCGACCAGGCCAAGACTCTCACGCACAGCCTCGGGGTGACCTCAGGCTGGGAGGGTAAGGCCAAACAGCAAAGTTGCAGGTAAGGTGAGCGGAGGCTCTATGACGGCTTGTACTCTCATCGAGAGACTACCGGTCGTTTTCGAGCCCGGTTGCTTTAAACGCTTCTTAGTTATCCGTTCCAGTGATGACAGTATGTTGGCCAAAGGTCACAATTTCTATCAGAGCGTGGGTTTAGCTAGGGTAATGAGTAAAGAACTGAATGTCACCCGTTCTTAGTGGATTTAGCTAGGGTAATTGGTAAAGAACTGAACGTCACCCGTTCTCAGTGGGTTTAGCTAGGGTAATTGGTAAAGAACTGAACGTCACCCGTTCTCAGTGGGTTTAGCTAGGGTAATTGGTAAAGAACTGAACGTCACCCGTTCTCAGTGGGCTTAGCTAGGGTAATTGTAAAGAACTGAACGTCACCCGTTCTCAGTGGATCCCTTCTGGCGAATGCAGCGGCCAATATTAGTGCTCTTCGGACATTATTTTCGCCTGTACAAGTGACACCGCTCTCTACCATGAATTTCGAAAGAAATATTTTATGTGAGGAAACTCGTTGACCACCCCTTGGAAGACATCGCAAAAGAGTTAGCCCGACCAAGAGGCGGTCTAGATAAAGCGTATGATGAGGAAAGAGAGGATGGCCTCGAACCACCCCGCTTCACTCTTTGTCACGTTCGATCATGACAGGCTCCTTGACTCGATGCGTCCCGGTTGGTTTCGTTATCGCATCAAGGCTCTCGCACCACTGCTGCGGAGGTGGTGCTACTTCCGCCGGTTCATTCGACCACACAAGTCATTGGTGCAGACGCGCAAAGCCTGGTCTACCTGATATATGTGCAAATTGCTCTAATATCTTAGGCAATAAGGCCATAGTGTGTACGCTCAAATGTGTTTTTTTTACGGCGAACCGCACCCTCCATGCTCGACTCAATGTGGTGCGTATCTTCTAGAGAAAGTGTTCGTGGCCGTTCAGAATATGTGCTAAATCCCTTGTCGAGAAACTACGGCGGATTTGGTCGTGTCGCGACCTTGGACATACTCATCTAGGCCTACATGCAGAGTAGTCTCCGTGTCCATTTGGATCCTTTCTGCGGGTTCTACCCCTCTTCCTGGAAGGTCGCCCGATAGAGCTGGATACCACTGCCACCCTCCACCCCTTACCCCTCGCGCGACCTTTCCCGTAAGACGAGGCGGTGTCACTACTCTCGAGTCGTCAGACTCAGGAGACAGACGCTTGAAGTTGAGCGTGAGAGGGTCTTCGGGGATTTATAAGTCTGTCCCCCGAAAAGAGGAGAGCACTATAGGGGCCTCTCCTCTCGTTCAAGATGAGCCATTTGTCTTTACGAGACCATGTTGGCGCGTGCCACCTGCCGACCCTCCCGATATGTAAAGGTTTTGCCACCCGACCACCACGTGATGGTGTCCGGCCAATTTGCTCCTCAATTTACACCTGGTATGATTTGCCCATTCATCTTATCGCTTTAAATACCTCCTTTTAGGATTTGGGGTCATCCGCCGCATCATGGCACGATTGCTGAGGCCCTTTCTACTCTTAGAGGATCTTAACTGTTGGCACGCCCACGATTAATCCCCGAGGTCAGATCCTTGTCGATTTGATCGAAGGGGTGGAGATTGGTCTTCCTTAACCTGCATGAGTTTACGCATCATTGGCCGAGAACTGCTCATTTTCCTACCTTGATCTGCTCTTGTGCTCACCGGATTACAGCCTGACTTTGTCTGGGAAGTGTTCGATGACCTTCATGGTAGTGACCACTTTCCCATCCCAATATCATTTACTAGGCAACTTCTGCCTGAGAAACTAACCCGTTATGACTTTTTGGAGGAGGCCGGCCTTCTCGCCTATATTTAAATAGGTTTTTTGTTGTTTTCTTTGTAGATCACACGTTCCTGCGCCGGGGGGGAAGCGGACCTCTCCCCGACGCCGGAGCTTGCTTCCTGCTTGTTGCCCTTTTCCTTTTTTTTATTGTTATTGTTGTTGTTTTTTCATATTGTTATTTTAAAGTAGCCTAGTACTAGGCTATCGTGAGTACGGCGACTTATGCCCAAATAGGCAGTCGCCAGATGGGCTCCTAAAAAAAAAATAATAACCCCGGGGTGCTTGGATAGGGAAGGACACACTCAGGTTTTTCTATCTCACTCGAGGAGTTTGGGTCTCTTGATGAAGTCTTTGAGTTCTCCGGCAACCTCATCGACTTGGGCCTAACTACCATTCATTGAACGCCTGGTTGTTTTCCACGCCGTCCACTTTCCCAGTGGTGGTTTGAGTGTGAGACGTGCCTCAGAGAGAAGCGATATGCATGCATGCTATATAAGCGCCGCCCGAACCACCTAACCATGGTGAATCTCGTCGAGCTAGGGCTAGGTTTCGGTATGTTTCGAAGTACACACGCTGCTCTACTTGGCGGGCATACTAGTCTTCACTTAACGACATGACACTTCTTGTGGAGGTGTGGAAACGAGACAAAAGGATTAGCGACAAGTTCTCACAGGAGATACACCCCACCCCGTCCTCCAAGAAAACGGGACCGCAATCTCGGGGCCCACATCCGTAGATGTTCCGCTAGCATTTATGCACGCCGTGATATCGCTAAAGGCCTTCGACTGACTGGACTTTATATTCACCGTCATGTTTACGCTCTCGCTTCATGCGCGGATACTGCCCTTAGGCTGGAAAATATCCCTACTGCCATGCCTTATGTCACCAAAATCCCTGGGGTCTCCTAGATCCCTTGCCTGACACAGGGAACTTGCCTTAGAACTACCTGTCCCCCTCCCCTCTCTCCGTGACCAATCTGGTTGAAAGGTTGGCTCGGGGACTTAGTGATTTAGCAAAACGTATAGAGAATGGATCTCCATAGAGAAATAAAAACAAAATCCTATCGCATCCTCGTCACCCAACACAGCTCTGGTACAATAGTGATTTAAGATGTTAGGTGGAGCTAACCTGCGCCACCAAAAAAATGGTTGTCCTGCAAGTACAATTAATTATAGTAAATAATGAAATACAAGTTGATGCATGGCAAATGGCTACTGTGATCGCTTTTCGCAAACCGGGAGAGATATCTCTTTCCGCCTAATTTCTCTACCTTCCGGCGTGTATAAGTTGATGGAGAAATTAGCAACTGCTACATTAGCATTTTTATCCTGGACACTGGGTGCCACTTGTCCTGTGCTCAGTGCGGCTTCCGCAAAATTCCACTCCATGTTAGATTCTCTACTCTGACTGGAAATGTTATCTGCGAGGCTTTTCTTTATGATGGCATTTTGAAAAGGTGTTCCTTGATCTGATGACGGCCTATGACACTGCATGACGATGTGATATTATCGAGACTCCACACCATTGGGGCGAGGCGACGCCTCCAGGCATTGAATCGCATCTCTCTTTATGTGGAAACGAACAATTTTCGTTTTCTTGTGCAAAGAATAAGGTGGTCCACTTCTGCCGCCATCCACGGCTCCTCCCCGACCCGGACTTGTTCTTAAACGGCGTTCGTCTTGATGTGATAGATCCGCACAGTTTCCTTGGTCTCGTTTTCGAACGGCACCTCGCCTGGCAGGCCTATATCCGCCGCAACCTTAGGGTTTTTTGTACCAACGATATTGACATATTTTGTTCCGTGCTATTGAACATTAGGAGTTTTTTTGATGGGGCTACTGCCTTGCTTTTATACTTAACCATTATTCTTTCGAAGCTAGACTACGGATGCGAGTTTTCGCATTTTCAGTCGAGCGTGATTTGCGAAAGGTGGACTCGATCTGCCACACCAGTCTCTGTTTGGGCACCGGTGCCTTACTCAAGTCGCCTATTGAGAGCCTACTCATCGATGCTGCGGAGATGCTGCTTGACCTGCACCGTACACAGTGCATTTTGCGCTTAGTCGATGACTCATATCATCTGTGCTCGATATTGACGGTGTCTATCTTGCTGAGAGACTCCAATCCCGACATAATTCCTTTTAGGTTTAGAGCTATTAAACTCCTTCGAGAAATCGATGTATCTCACAGGTAGGTGGCACTAATGGTTCTTTCCCAGAAGATACCAGCTTTGACTATTTGTCGCTATGCCTCTGCTCCCAAATTTCTAATGTCGGGAGTATTGCATTCAACCATTTTATAGCACACCTCGTGTCACCCTAGAACTGTGCCAGTGTACGTAGATGGCTAAAAATCCAGAGTGAGTTGGCTTATTCGCCGTATTCCACTTGTTCTAATTGGCGGGGCTCTACCACCCGCTGCGATCATCTTTACGGGCGAGCTGATTGGAATACACCGTTCGGTGCGAGATATAACGTATCGTGCCAGGTTCAGTGTCCCGATAGTTTACGTTGTTGCGACAACGTAAAAATAGCACGCTTATGAGTGAGTCCAAGAATCCGTTAGAACCTGGCGAGCGGACCAGGGTTTCACGCTTTCCCAAATTGACTGCATGGCAGGAATCGGGTCAGCACTCCGGGCTGCCTGGCAAAGTTCGGAGAGGGCCGACAAAAACCTAAAGGTGTGCGGCAATGGGCCGGGGCTGTTGCCGTGGAGAACCAACCTTTTAATGACTCTATGGCCTCAGGTAGGCTTCTGTCGTCTTCAAATTAGGCACACTCGCGGGACGCATCGCCATTTGATGAAGCGATTCCCTGCACTATACTGCGACGACTGTTAAATGTCCCAGTCTGGGTGATCTTCGCAACTGTTACCTGTCCCCGTATCGGAACGAGCTGAGTCGCTATTTATTGTCCCTCGTACTAGGATCGGGCTCATACACACCAGACACCGGTTTTATAGAGTTTTTGGAGGAGGCGGTCTTCCTCCATACAATTTAAATTTGCTTCAATTGTTGACTGCTCACTTGGAACCCTGAGCTGTTATTTGCTTCAATTTATTTTTTAGTTATCCTAAAGATAACGCATCTTTGTTTTCGCTGGTTTTGCCCTCGTAGGCTGCCGTCAGACGTTCTTAAAGTTTAAAATAAAAACAACCCACCGTCGCGCGTCTATTCTCACCCATATATGATACCCGTCTCTATCACCTGAAAACATGCTCGGTCACAACTTCCTACTTCCACACTGCATATACTGTCATCTCTATCTTATTCTTTACTTGGTTGATTTATAGCGCCTACAGCGTCTCTCATGTGTTCCTTGAGTAGCACGATAGATGGACTGCTGTATTTTCTGTCCATTTCACAGTAATAATTCATATTATGCAAAGGTTTTCTATTTTTAGCCGGTGTCATTGAAGGTTTCACTTCTCCTAGGAAATGCATTTTGTAGATGGTTATTATTTTAATTTTGTCTTCAATACTTATCCGTGATCCCTCTGTTGTACTCCTTGTGTTAATCTTAATTTTCATAAAAAATAACGCAAGGATGCGCTGACCCCTTTTTGTTAGCAAGTGAATTATGTTGAAGTCTTTGGGTCTATTGAAATTACTTATGTTTGTAGTTTCAAGGATGATCATACATGAAGTTATATTTTATTCTTAATTTACGAATACATACATTATACAGTTTTAACATGAGTTAATATTGTTCCCTATACGGAATAATTTTGGTTTCATAATTTTAAATATAATTGTTTATCTTAATTATCTCAGCTTATAAACTATGTTCAGGTATAGTTGCAACATTTGGTTGAAATAATTCTATAATTTATTTGTTTTTAATTAATCAACCAATCGCAATGTGACGTCATTCAGTTTATTTGTTTTTATCTTTCCTGTTTCCTTTCGGTTTCTGATGGACTACACTAACGATAGGACCGACCTAGTCTTTACGACTTTCTTGCACATTCCATGGTCAAATAAAATAGTAATAACTGATTAAGAATATTTTTTTATTCGATATCTTCCTTTTATTCATACCTCCCTACCCATATTTTTTTTTTTTTGGGGGGGGGGGTTAGTTCACAACTCCCTACACATTCTGCTACATCATTTAGTATTAAAATCATTTCACATTTTCAGGAAATTCTCGTCACACATCCCTTTACGAGAATAAGCAATTGGTCATCCGGTAACACCTACTTTCATATGACTATTGGTAACCTGGTTCGAGGTTCGAAGCTCCTCTGCGAGACTTCTCTTGGCTACAAGATGGATGACCTTCTCACGTCCTACATCTCCCTCATGCTCACCAATATGAATAGACAAAAATCCGTCCGAGGAAAATGATTCATCTGTCTGAAGAAGGTGAGGTCCAGGGAGATGGTTTTTTTCTTATAGGGTGATCATTAATAACCACTCCATGGCCATTGCCATGATTCATTGCTATAGGATGGGGGAAAATACCAGATAGAATCCAGAAACTACCCATAGCCTCACAACTATACCCCTACTTCAGACCCTGACTAGTTTAGATAGAATGAGGTCCTAGGAATCGATGGAAGTTATGTTTATGATTAAATATTTTCATAGTCATAAGTTTTTTTCATTTTTAATATACACAATAAAATCAGACATTATTTTCGTTCCAAGCTGATTATATATATATATATATATATATATATATATATATATATATATATATATATATATATATATATATATATATATATATATATATATATATATATATATATATATATATATTATACGCTGACCTTTCCCATGATGGTCAATGGAGTGTGAGACGGCCCTCAAACAGAAGTGTTATGCCTACATGCACTATAAGCTCCACCCGAACTATTTCACTGTCGCTGAGTTTCGTCTGGCTAGGTTCCGGTATATTTCGAAGCACCCCTGCCGCTCTTCTTGGCGGGTATACGTGTTTTCATTTAACGGAAATAACCCTCTAGCAGAAGTGTGGAAGCGAGTTGAAAAGGATTCGGGGCAAGTTTCCTCAGGAGCCTCCCTCCTGTTCTCCAGGAGAATGGGACCACAATCTCTGACCCGCGTCCGTGGCAGAATCCTTCGCGACCGCTTTCTTCGCATTCTCTATCCGGTATGCTGTTCCGACAGCATTTAATGTGCGTCGTGTTGTCGCGGAAGGCCGCCGATTGGACATTATCTCCCAGAGGCGGAAAACCCTTGAACCACAGGTTTACTCTGAGTGAGTTACGTTCTGCTTTCGCTTCGTGCGCTGACACCGTCCCTGGTCCGTACGCTATGCTTCGACACCTGGGTGAGCAAGGAATGGCCTTTCTGTAAGATTTGTTCAACAGGATCTGGGAAGAGGGTATCCTCCCAGATTGCTGGCGAATCGTTACTGTGCTCGCTTTTTGCAAGTTGATGGAGAAATTGGTAAATGTTATATTAACCTTCTTTCTGGACAAAGGAGGCCACCTGTCTTCTTCACAGTGCGTCGTCCGCAAGTTTCACTCCACGTCAGATGCTCTGCTCTGCTCCGACTGAAGAGAGCACTACGCCACGGTGTCTTTCGATCTGGAGAAGGCCTATGATACCGCATGGCGATGCGGCACCAGGGAGACTCTCCACACGATGGGGGCGAGGGGACACTTCCCAATGTTTATATCTGAATTTTTGCGAGATCATCGATTCCGCGTATGGGCTATGGGGGAGGGGAGCCCTCTCCGGCCCAATGGAGCAGGAAGAGGGTTTCCCGCAGGGAAGTGTCCTCAGTGTCACACTCTGCCCTGAGCATCAACGGCATAATTTCGGTGCTCTCGGAAGATGTTGTCGCTACGATCTACGTTGACGACCTTTTGATCTCCTTTGGCGCGGCCCAGATGCCAACTCTGGAGCGTCGACTCCAATAGACATTGAAACGCGTATCTCACCATGCCGAAGCACACAGGCTTCGGTTTTCCTTGGCCAAGACTAAGGCGGTGCATTTCTACCGCCATCCACGGCTCCACCCTGACCCAGACTTGTTGCTGAACGGGGTGCGCCTGGAAGTGATGGACTCGTACCGTTTCCTTGGTCTTGTATTTGACCGACGCCTCACCTGGGAGGTTCATATTCGCAGCCTTAGGGTCTCTTGTACACGCGCCAGGGATATTCTTCTCTTCGTGACGTTCAGCTCCTGGGGCGCTGATAGGGCTACTGCCTTACTTTTTTATCAAACCTTTGTTCATTTGAAGCTCGACTACGGATGCGAGTTTTATGCATCCGCAGCCGAGCGTGTATTGCGGAAGGTTAACTCTTTCCACCACACCAGCCTCCGCCTGGCGACCGGTCCCTTCCGCACTTCCCACATTGCGAGGCAGCTTGTCGATGCTTGAGAGATGCCGCGAGCCAGGCATCTCCCTCAGCCGCCAACAGCTCCCACTGCTTTCTCAGCTGATCTCGACGGTGCCTATGCTGCCGAGAGACGCCACTCATACCCCTAAACCCAAATACCCTAAGCCCTTCGGGCGTAGAGCCAGGAAACAAATTCGAGAGCTGCTCCTAAAGCTTCTGACTTTTTGGAGGAGGCTGGCCTCCACTATATTTAACTGGTTTTTTTGTAGGTTGCACGTTCCTGCGCCGGGCGTAGGCTGGCCTCCTCCTGACGCCGGAGCGTGCTTCCTGCTAGTTGCCCCTTTCCTTTTTTATTATTGTTGTTTGTTTTTTTTGCATATTGTTATTTAAATGTAGCCTATTACTAGGTTGTCGTGAGTACCGCGACTTATGCCCAAGTAAGCAGTCGCCAGATGGGCTCCTAAAATTAAGAAAACAAAGAAAAACGCTTCCATGGTGGTCACCCGAATGTGAAACGGCCCTCAAACTTGTAGCGTATGTAGATTCATGCGCTACAAATGCCGCCCGAATGATTTCAACGGTGTAAATTTCGTCGAGATATGGCTATGTTCCGCTATGTTTTTGAAGCCCGCCCGCCGCTCTTTCTTGCAGAAGTTTTGAAACGAGTCAAAAGGATTCGGGGTAAGTTCTCCCAGGACCCTCCTCCCTTGCTCCACGCGAGAATGGGACCCCAATCTTGGGCCCCACGTCCCAGGTATATATTATGTGAGTTGCGGTCCGCTCTCGTTTCGAGGACAGATACCGCTCTTGGTCTGGGCATTGTCCTGTATGCCATGCTTCGACACCAAGGTGAGCGAAACATGGCCTTTCTGTTAGATTTGTTCAACAGGATTTGGGCAGTGTCGAATAGCTATTGATCCGCATCTCGCGCTATGCTGAAGCGCACAGGTTTCGGTTTTCTTTAGTCAAAACTAAGGTGATGCACTTCTGCCGCCACCCACGGCTACACCTTGATCCCTACTTGTTTGTAAATAGGATTCGCCTTAGTCTTATTTTAGACCGAAGCCTCATCTAGGAGGCTCATATTCCCTCATTAGGGTCTCTTGTATCCGCTGCATAGACATTTCATTCTGTGACGTTCTGCACCTGATGTGCTGATATGGCTACTGCCTTACTTTTCTACCAATTCTATGTTTGTTCGAAGCTTAACTACGGATAAGAGTTTCATGCATTCGTACTCAAGCGTGTATTGCGAAAGGTGGACTCTATCCCCTACAACGGTCTCCGCCTTCCGCACGTTCCCCATTAATAGCCTACTTGTCGAATCTGGGGAGATGCCTCTCCCTCTGCACCATACACAGTACGTTATGCGCCTGTACGCGTGAGGTTGGCACCTCCCTTTTTCGCCAACGGCTCTTACTGCACCCGCAACCGATCTCGACGTTGCCTATGTCGCCAAGAGACGCTAGTCATCCTCTAAACACTTTGGGTTTAGGACGGGGAATCTCCTTCGAGAACTAAGTGTACCTCTTGGACAGGTGACACCCCTTGTTCTGCCCAGGACGCCACGCTGGAGGGTACCACCTTTGAATATTTGTCTTCCTCCCAAAGCTTCTACAGCGCCGGGAGTATTGCGTTCGGCCTTTTTGGAGCATACTTCGTGTCACACTGGATCCAATGTACACGGATGGCTCCAACTCCCAAGACTCCAACAGGCATTGAACCGCGTCTCTCGCTATGCCGAAGCGCACAGGTTTCGGTTTTCTTTGGCCAAGACTAAGGTGGTGCACTTCTGCCGCCATCCACGGCTTCACCCCGACCCAGATTTGTTTCTTAATGGGGTGCGCCTGGATGTGGTTGAGTCGCACCGTTTCCTTGGTCTTGTATTCGACCGACGCCTCACCTGGGAGGCTCATATTCGCAGCCTCAGGGTCTCTTGTACCCGCGCCATGGACATTCTCCGTTCCGTGACGTTCAGCGCTTGGGGTGCTGATAGGGCTACTGCCTTACTTTTTTATCGATCCTTTGTTCGTTCGAAGCTCGACTACGGATGCGAGTTTTATGCATCCGCAGCCGAGCGTTTATTGTGGAAGGTGGATTCGATCCACCACACCGGCTTTCGCCTTGCGACCGGTGCCTTCCGCACTTCCCCCATTGAGAGCCTGTTGGTCGATTCTGGGGAGATGCCACTCGCTCTGCGCCGCGTGCAGTGCATCACTCGCCTGTACACGCGAGCCCGGCGTCTCCCTCAGTCGCCAACAGCTCTCAATGCATCTGCAGCTGATCTCGATGGTGCCTATGCCGCCGAGAGACGCCAGTCATACCCTAATCCTTTTGGGTTTAGGGCCAGGAAACTCCTTCGAGAGGTAGATATACCTCTCGGGCCGGTGGCGTCCCTGGTTATGCCCAGGACGCCACCCTGGAGGGTACCACATTTGGCTATTTGTCGCCACGCCTCTGCTCCCAAAGCTTGTACTGCGCCGGGAGTATTGCGTTCGACCTTTTTGGAGCACACATCGTGTCACGCTGGTACCGTGCCAGTGTATACGGATGGCTCCAAGTCCCAAGAGGGGGTCGGCTTCCCCGCCGTATCCCCTCTGTTTGATGTCAGCGGGGCTCTACCAGGCGCTGCGTCTGTCTTCACGGCCGAGCTGGTGGCAATACACTACTCGGTACGGGAGATTACGCGACGTGCCCGGTTCGGAGACCGGATTGTGATCTATAGCGACTCACAAAGCGCCCTGAGTTCTCTCGGGGCATTGGAATCTCCGCATCCCCTGGTTCGCGATATCCGTGACGCCACGGTTTTGGCGAGCCGGGCAGATGTCGAGATTATCTTCTGCTGGGTTCCTGGACATGTAGGAATTGCGGGGAATGAGGGCGCCAAAGAGTCCGCGAGGACTCTGCGACCGGACCAGCGTTTCGCTCTTCCTTACACCGACTACATGGCAGGAATACGGGCAGCTCTTCGGACTGCTTGGCAAAGAAGATGGGAGACGGTCGAAGGGAACTTAAAGTTGCGTGCCATTGCGCCGCGACTGTTCCCATGGACCTATCCCCCAATGCCGCGGTGGCTTCAGGTTGCTTTCTGTCGTCTCCGAATCGGACACACTCGTGTGACGCATCGCTATTTGATGGAGCGCTCGCCTGCGCCCTATTGCAACGACTGCGTCATCCCCCAGACTGTTCGGCACATTCTTGTCGAATGTCCCAGTCTGGGTGATCTTCGCGCACGATACCTGTCCCGGTACCGGGATGGGCGGGGTCGCTACCGCCTGTCCCTTGTACTCGGGACAGATTCGTGCACATTGACTTGTGGACTTGTTGACTTCTTGAGGGAGGCCGGCCTTCTCCCTATTATTTAAGCAAGGTTTGTTTGTTTTTGTTTTTTTTTCCCTTTGGTTGCACGCTCCTGCGCCGGGGGGACCTCTCCCCGACGCACCAGCTTGCTTCCTTTCCCCCTTTTGGGGTTTTTTTTTCTCTCTAATTTTATTTTAAGGTAGCCTAGAACTAGGCCAGTTTTAATACGGCGACTAATGACCAAGTAGGCAGTCGCCAGATGAGCTCTTTAAAAAAAAAAAATTCCAACTCCCAAGAGCGGGGTCGGCTTCCAAGCCAATCCCCTTTGTTTAAAGTTAGCGGAGCTCTACCAGACACTTCGTCTCTCTTCACGGTCGAGCTGGTTGCAATACATGGCTCGTTACTAAAATAATACGTCGTGCCCGGTTCGGTGACCGAATTGGGATCTTTAACGACTCACAAGGTACCTTGAGTGCTTCAGGGCATTGGAATCTCCACATACACCGGTGTTCGCGTTATCTGTGGCACCACAGTTGCCGCGAGCCGGGTTGATATCGAAATCATCTTCTGGGTTCCTGAAAACGGGGAATGAGGGCGCCAAAGAGTAGGCGAGGACTAGGCGACCAGATCAGCGTTTATCTAGTCTTTGCGCACGTTACCTGTCCCGATATCGGTTGAGTGGGGACCACTACCGCAGGTTCCTTGTGCTTTGGTCGGGTTCGTGTACACAGACTTGTGGCCCAACGCCGTAACGTGCTTCCTTGTTTTTTTTTCCTTTTTTTTCGTTTTATTTTGCGAATTTTAGAATAGCCTTGTACTAGGTTATAATTTTAATTACCGTGACTTATGCCCTTAAAGGCAGTGACCAGATGGGCGAATTAAAAATAATCCCTCTGGAAAGTGTCATGTGCAAAGTCTTCTGTGTAAGATGCAATTCTCTTTGGGGTTTTTTTTATTGGGGAGAATATGATATCGCATGGCGATACAGTATCGTGGAAACCCATTGTTTTTTTTATTTGAGTTACTTCGAGGTCGTCGTTTACGTGTATGGATCGCGGAACCTTCTCTAGCTATCATGTCATTTTTTTTGTCGCCTACGAAGCAACCAATCGTGGGACGCATCCTCATTGGTTGGATTACTTCCCTGAACCTTTCTGTCAGGATTGTTTGGTTCTCGAGGTGGTTAGACACGTTTTGGCTGAATGTCCTAGTATCTGAGTGCTTTGTGAACGGTACCTGTCTCAGTAGCCCAACAATCCTAGGCTTCCGCCTATCTTGAGGTCATGAGCCCGCACTAGTGTATCTTTCCTCTCCTTACAACCAGGGGATGGGAATTGAATTAGTCAAATAAAACAAGTATGCCAGAACAATATATGCTAAAGTAGAAAACTAACGCGCCTATTTTCTTCAGGTTTCCAGGGTGTTCGCTGTCTTCATGAAATAACGGCTTTTTATAGTAAAAACCAAGTCTTTCTGACCTTTATACATTTTACCACTCATTGTATATTGAATGTTGTGAACAAGGTTGAATATTTTCCTCAGACACCAAAATTCTTGATTAAAAAATTAGTCCATTTGGGTTTTCACGCTAGTTTTAAACAAATACCAATATTTTTTTAGAATTTATTCAATTTACATTTTTTCTATTTGATTATCGTCCATTGGTTGTTGGAGTTTTAAATATTTCTATCTTGCCTCAGATTGCGCAGACAAAATTGAACACTGACGATATTTTATTTCTTAATAGATATTTAAAAATATGAACTTCCAGTTTGTTTTTTATTACTTCCAAATTGTGATGATTTTTATAACACAATTTGTGAATTTTTATCAAGATTCCTGAGAAATGGAAAAATAAATACTGATAATAGAGAACTATTTTTATATTTATTTTATGTATGGGTAAATTGAAAGACATTTAATGATATACATATTTGAAAATTGAAAAAAAAAACTATGCAATTGTATGAGCAAAATTTTGATTTCTTTTTATTGTATCAATTGAATTTCGTTAGGGCTACATTGTTATACTTGTATTAAAATACATATTGTTAATGTTTCTATTCGATAAATTTATTGATTTAACCCCAGTTAGAACTTTAGTGAATGAGTATTTTTTAAGAGTATGCGTTAAAAAAATTGTTTCAAAAATTATTATTTCAGCAAAACTCATCACCCAAAAGGCTCTGAAGGCAAGTCATAAATAAACCCGGTTGTGTAGGCGTGGTATATAAAGTGGTTCAATCCTTATAATTCCTCGCAAAATTTAAAAATGAACAAAATAAAAGAATGAGTTTACCCCCCGAAATATATGTTTGATTTTTCAAATCACTATTGAAAAAATAAGTGAATTTGGTGATTGATAGCTTTTATACTAAACTTAATAAAAAAATAAATGAATAAAAATATATGGTTCACCAGAAAGTCAAGAGAAAGAAAACAACAAAATTTTATGGAGCAACTCCAACATTTATTCTTCAAAATAAAGTCCATCATTCTCTACAATCTTCTTCCAGCGATCAGCCAGCATATAAATCTTTCTCAGATACCAGTCAGCTGTCTTTGAATAAAAAAAGAAACTAAACAAGCTTCCTTCACTCCATCAAAAGTGGTGAATCGCTGGTCGCAGAGGAAGTGTGCCATTGAGCGGAATAGGACATAGTCACTCGGAGCAGCATCGGGATTAAACAGTGGATGTGGAAGAATCTCAACACCGTCCATCTGTTTGAACTTCTCCATAGTCAACTTGGTAGTGTGTTGCCTCGCATTGTCTTGCTAAAACAAAGCTCACTTCGATTGATCAAAGCAAGATACGCCTTCTTTATTTTGTCGTACATGCAGTCTAGATGCTGGCAATACAGTTTAGCGTTGATGGCGAAACGTGGAACAAGCTCGAAATGCAGTACTCCTTGGAAATTATACCAGGCAGAGACCATGACCTTCTTGTCAAACCGATTCCGTTGTGGAACGGATGCCGGTTGTTTATCTCGCGGAACCTATTTCCGCTCCCGATCGTGATTAACAAAGTACACCCACTTTTCATCTGATGTGACAATTCGCCTCCAGAATCGGTCGTCCATTGGGTTATTGAGAAGTTGGCTACAAATCTCTACTCTATGGGCAGCTTGTGCTTTGGTGAGGTCATATGGATCCAATTGGAGCTTCTTGTAAACAAAATCTATTTGATGCAATCCGTTCAGCACAGTCTGATGGGATGAGATACCAACGACTTTTGCAAGATCACGGCTGCTTGGTTGATGGCTGTCAAAGGTTGATAGTCGGCCGAACCGGTTGAAACGTCTGTACCACCTCGAGACCTTCACCTGACTGACTGTACCTTCTCATACAGTATGACAAATTTCCTTCACAACAACTCTTGTAGAAAGTTTTCGCTTGTAACATTAGTTAATCAAAACTCTAATTCCACTTTCTTCCAAACTCATTTCTGTCAGTTGGGGCTTACACAAAGAGAAATGGTATTTGTATACTCTTTTTACACTATAGAAAAACATGCCTGGTTTTCACGGATAGGCGGCTCAAGTAAGCAATGCGTTTTTGAAAAAGAGGCTAGCGAGGAAAGATGGCTGTCAGATTTTGTTCGAAAAATATGGTAAATTTTTAATTTGTAATTTTGTAGGAATTCAAAGATGTTTGAAAAGAATCTAATCCACTGCGAACTTTTAATACTCTTTTTTTTTTATTAATAAACTGGTGGACTTTTTAAACATAAAATAGTATTTAATAGGAGAATTTTTCAAGAATGTAATCCGTTACTTGCGTGACTGACTGCGAGTTGCACACCAAGCAGTTGTCAAGAGAACATGCAGTACCTCATTTGCGTTGGGTATCATAAAGAGCGAGAAAAGAAAGCAAGAATTTGTAGATAGTCATGCGTATTTTGTAGCATTGCGCTAGCATTAATCAAGGACATATCCGAGGCAACAATGGAGGGAAGAGCAGGAAAGGTATAAGTCAAGCAGGTGGGGAGGGGAGGGTCTCTTTAGTACAAAAAAGAAATGCTCCATGAAAATCATTGTTGAGTCTTCAGGGGGTTGATCACTGTTAGGAATAAGTCTGCAGTAGAAATGAACCATCCCACAGGACGAAGATCTTCAATTTTGGCTACGAGAGGACTAATTCTGTTAGAGAATCATGATATCCCTGAACAGCCACCCCGCCACGCACATTTATCTAGCATACACAATATCAAACGTTCATTCATATAATCAGTCAATCTTTAACACCGCTTTCCCAACCCTTTGCACACCTTACATTCACTTATATTTTCTCCATTAATCTATTTCCATCGATTATTGTTACATTTCCATTCCACTTCAGAAAACATTGTTACAACTTTGCTTACACCTTCTTAGCATAAATATTTCTTACGGAGCCCCTCCTCATCACGGTCTTTCCTGAGTTGGCTGCGGACGACCTTTCACCTCTTCTTCGGTGAGGTCCGATTTTTCGATTCTCTTCTTTTGCTGATATTCACATCGGATTTCATTTTTCTGAGCTTAGTAACGAACGTTGAGCCATTGCTGACGAGAAAACAGCCTAACCGGAGAGTCTTGTAAATTTGTATTCACATTTAAAAAAAAAGATAAAATACTTTATTTTTTCGGGAGACAAATGCAAGTGAATGAGGGCTTAAAAACCTCGTTACTCCCGTCCATCGACCAGGTAGGAACCTGCTTGAGATGTCTGCCATTCATTAATTTCGTTTTAACTATGCTAGCCCCTTGGAATTGACATAATTAAGGGCTCATGTGAAAAGTGGTTTGGTAACTAGCCCACAGCGGAAGCACGAGTCATAAATTTTCCCGAAATGGGACTTAGCTGCAGCCTTAGGATGGATGAGGATTCTTCACATTCGAGGGACCGACCAGAATCATAGAGGGAGGTAACCCCCGTCTCTATGTACTTTGGAAGAAGTTATGGCTTAAGTACCCGATAGGTGATGGCAACAGGGTGGCGGCAAGCGATTCGACCGCTACTTTGATCAAAGTCTATCATGATTCACCCTCCTTGAAGTGCACAATTGAGATCCAGCCCACCCTCCATCCTCACCCATCATCCCGGCAGTCTGAGCGAGGGACCAACTGGAAAATGGGTGGGAGCGCTCATCTCAAATTTTCCGGAATCCACCGACGCAAACCAATACCTCCTTTACCACTTCACCTCATTCACAATACAAGTACATATTAATTACACTTTGTTTACAAAGTGAAAAAAATAAATAAAGAGGAAAAGGAAGAGGAGCAAAGATGATCATGGAAACCCTCACTAAGATGGTCCCCCTGATTACCATCCAAGAAATGAACACCCCGGAAAAGAGCAAGTGTTGCGAGACGCTACACGCTGAACTAAATGTGGCTCTCATGAAACTAATCGAAGTTTCCTCTATATTTATCGGCATTTGTGCCGAAACCAGAGATGTGGACAGGGTCCTATCAAAAGAGGAAGCGGAAATTCTGAAACCTTCGACCTTGAGGCAAAGACCTTCCCCGCATAAGTGGCAGCGAACCGAAGCGGAATTTGCCGCAAAATGGAGAGATGGGTCGGTGAACACTCACCCGACGAGCTTAAAGAGGAGATCGAGAAGTGCAAGACGTGGGCAAAAGTTCGCAAAATAATTCCGTGAGCGCACCCACGTATTTAAAATAACATTTACAGCGGCAGATATGGCAAGGAAGGCAACGACGGACGGGCTCCTGCTATTTAATGTGAGAATGCAAGGAAAAAACATCCAGCAAGAAAAACTAAATGTCATAACGATGTGCTTTGTATGCTACAAACTAGAACAACACACGACAGCAACCTGTCCCGGAAGAAAAAACTATGGTGCAGTGAATGCGCCACAGAAGGCCACCGATTTGATAAGTACGAAAGCACAAAGAAGTAGTGCCTTAACTGCAAGGAGGAGCACAGAACCATGACCCTGAACTGCCAAAAACGAAAAGAAATAATAAAAAAGAAAGAAGAGGAACGAAAAAGGCTAAGGAAATTACATACGCGAGCCCCGCCAATAAAAGAGAGGAGATACGACTAGCAAGAGCATCCCTATCGGAAATGAAGATTCCGAGCGACCTGAATGCAAAAAGTCTTATTTTCATCACGTATTGAGGTTCTGAATACATTAATGAAGTCAAATAACATGCTTTCAGTTATAATGCCCACGAATCCCGAATGTTCCAAGGCATTCAAGGAATTTGTGATCAGAAACAACACCCAAGTTATATCTGGTCTCGAGGCAACAGTCGAAACTCCCTCATCGAAGGAAGAAGAAAAAGAACAACATGAAGAAGACGACGAAGAATCCGCCTCTTCCGACAGTGACGAGGGCCCATGCACTCGTACACGAGCGACGAAGAGTAGATCGAAAATTCCGAGCCCCAACCGAAGAGTAAGAAACCTGAGTACACTAAAGCTGTCCCACAGGCCAAAACTAAGAGGAAACATCGTTAGATACATCATATCATGCAACGGAACGCACTGAAGATGTTGGAAATATGTAAAGACCAATGGCTGGACAACCAAAAGGACTCTTTACAGAAACGTATTTAGCAAAATTGATGCAGATGTCATCTTAATTTCGGGACACGGGATCGACACACGTAATTCGGAAATGAAGATCTGAAATTCGGAAGTGTTGATCACAAATTACTTTCAAGGGTGCTACGACGGAGCTGCGATTGTGATTAAAAAGGGATTAAATACAAGCAAGTAAGAAACCTTGAAAAATACTATCTCACGATTGAAGTCGAACTCGACATAGAAAAAAGGGAGGGGAGTTACGTGGACATTGTTTGTCGGGATGCATCAAAGACGTTTGATAAGGAGTAAAAGGGGAAATGCAGTACAAGATCCTACGGCTGGACCTAAGTGAAAACTTAGAAAAAGCTCTCTGTGGTCACGTCATGGAGAGAACGGCGTATGTCAGTTTAGGGTGCATGGACGGACCGAAGTTTCGGCTCAATGTGAGCCTCCCGTAGGGGAAAAGGGTCTGTCACCCGCTCTCTACTTGATATATACCGCAGATGTCTAGGCCCCTGCGAACATCCACTTACCTCAACATCCAATATGCTGATGATTTCAGCCAGATAATCCAGTGTCATTGGTCGGGCGTGCCTATGCAAGCTCGGTGGTCCTATTACTGTCACCGCTTCGGCCATACGAATCGCTATTGTAGACCTGCAAAGTCAGGGTCACCCGAAGTTTGTGTAAATTGCTCCAAGGCCGCACACGATAAGTCCAAATCGCGTGTGGCCAAGTGTGTCAATTGCGGAGAGCCGCACCCCCCCTTCTTCGAAGCAATGTGGTGCATATCTTCTTGAGAAAGAAATTCTGGCTATCAGGCCCAGGATCGACTCTCATTCCACGAGGCTAAGGGCTTAGTCCTGGCGAGCCGGCTCTGCCTGGGAGGTCTTACGCCTCAATGTTTAGAAAGACACCCTCTGCTCCTGGCCTATACATGTCAACGAGCACGGTTGTTTCCGCGCCCATTCGGAGCCCTTGTGCGGGTTCTACTCAACCCGGGCGCTACCCTGGTAAAGCCGGTGGCACAAAGGGTTGACAACCAGCCCCGGCTAAAACCAGGGCTTCCACCCCTTTTCCCACCGTGACCGTTTCCCGTAAGGCAAAACAGCCACGCGCCTCCACCGTGGCGTTCGACTCACATGAGGCAACACCCTTGAAGTTAGTCGCCTGGCCATCTTCCGGGGTTCCTAAAAGTGTCCCCGGAAGGAGGACAACAACAAAGGAGCTTAGGCTCATTCGCCCACGCTTAGTGGTAGGCTGAGTGGCTCGGGGACGGTGGATCTTTAAAAAGAGGGCCCCCCGCCTCCAAAGCCGCAATGTCCGCCTAAGGTTTCGAGGCAGAGGGAGGAAAAGACTCGCATGGTGAGCCTAACCTCCCCCAATAAGTCCTCAAAGGTGACAGCGCCCGTAGTTCTGACTCCGGGAAGCGTTCAGCCATTCCTGTGAGGTCTTTTCTTCAAAGAGGGCCTCAGCATCTCCTCCGAGATAGGCCTGGAGGGCATATTCCTTCAATGTAATTGCCGCGGATTCTGGGCCAACTTGGAGGAGTTGTGGAGGCTCGTCTCCTCCCGTTCCACGTTAGCTATCTTTTTGCAGGAGACCATGCTGGGCGCATGCCCCCATGCCCACCGTCACGGAGTATTAGGGTTTTGAGCCCCTACCACCACGGGATGGGAGCCAGGCGGGTAGATGTGTGATTTACACCCGGCATGATGTCTCCGTTCTTCTCTTCGTCTTAGATACCTCCTTTCAGGCAGTAGCTGTGCAGCTGCACCTAGAAAGGAGGTATACTGGTATTTCCGCGTATATTCCACCATCAGCCGACTTCGACGCGGTGGACTTCCACCGCGTCGTGGCACGGTTGCCGAGGCCCTTTCTCTTGCTCAGAGATCTAAACGGTAGACACCCCTTCTGGGGAGTCTACTCGATTAGTCCCCGGGGTCAAGTCCTTACTGCCCGAGAAATGCTTCATTTCCCTGTCTCGATCTATCTTTGTGTTCTCCGGATGCACAGTGTAATTTTGGTGGGATATGGTCTTTGACCTCCATGGTAGGAATCACTTTCCCATTCAAATATCATTTTCTGGGGCACCCACCGTCCCTCCTGAGCCCTCCCGGGTGGTGCTTAACGTGGACGGGGTGGTCCACATTTCAGGAAATTACTTATTTCTCTATCTCAGCCAATGAGTTTAGGTCAGGAGATGAGGCCGTTGAGTTCATCTCCGGCAACCTCATCACTGTGGGCCTAACTAGTATTCCTAGAAGGTCTGGCCGTTTAGCACGCCGACAACTCCCGTGGTGCTCAGCTGAGTGGGTGACGGCCCTCAAACAAGCGTTATGCCTATATGGGCTATAAGTTCAGCCCGAACGAGTTCACTGCGGTGAATTTCGTGGTGTTAGGGCTATGTTCTGGTATATTTCGAAGCACACCCACCGCTCTTCTTGGCGGGCATACGTGTCTTCACTTAACGGGAAGACCGCACTAGCAGAGGTATGAAAGCGAGTCAAAAGGATTCGGGGCAAGTTCTCCCAGTTCCCGCTCTCAAGTTTTCCAAGATAATGGGACCGTCATCTCGGAACACACGTCCGTGGGGGAATCCTTCGCGAACGCTCTTTTCGCATTTTCTAACCGGGATGCTGCTCCGCCAGCATTCAATACATATTGTGATTTCGCTGAATGCCACCAACTGGACTTTACTTACAAAGGCGGAGAACCCTTTAACGAGAGGTTTACTGTGAGTGAGCTGCATTACGTTCTCACTTAGTGCTCAGATACCGCCCCTGGTCCAGACAATGTCCAGTACGCCATGCCTCGACACCTGGGTGAGCGAGGCATGGCATTTTTGATAGATTTTTTCAACAGGATCTGGGTAGAGGGTATCCTCGCAGATTCCTTACGAATCATTACTGTGCTCGCTTTTCGCAAACCAGGGAGAGATCTCTAACCTCTTGCGTGTCAAAGTTGATGGAGAAATTGGTAAATGTTAGATTAGCCTTTTTTTCTGGACAATGGAGGCCATATGCCTGCTGCACATTGCGTCTTCCGAAAGTTCCACTCCACGTCGGATGCACTGATCCGACTGGAAAATGCCGTCTGTGAGTCATTCTTTCGTAGACAGCACTACGCAACGGTGTTTTTCGATTTGGAGAAGGCCTATGATACCACATGGCTATACAGTATCGCGGAGACTCTCCACACGATTAGGACGAGGAGACGCCCCCCAATGTTTATATCTGAATTTTTTCGAGATCGTTTATTCCGCGTACGAGGGGGGGGGGGGCTCTCTGGCCGAATGGAGCAGGAAGAGGGTGTCCCGCAAGGAAGTGTCCTCAGTATCAAACACTTTGCCCTGAGCATCAACTGCATCACCTCTGTGCTGCCGGAAGATGTTCTCGCTACGCTCTACGTGGGAGATCTTTCGGTCTCTTTTGGCGCAGCTTAGATGCCATCTCTGGAGCGTCTATACCAACAGGCATTGAACCGCGTCTCTCGCTAAGCCGAAGCGCAAATATTTCGGTTTCCTGGACGCCTGAAGCGTCGGTGGGTAGAGCAGCCTTCAACCGGCGCCGGAACAAGCGATCTACCAAAAAAAAACATTCAAATAAAGTAGATGAGGCCAGCCTCCTTCAAAAAGTCATTTAGTCTACAAGTCTGTTTGAACGAACCCGTCCCGAGCATAGGGGACAAGCGAGAGCGACCCCCACTCGACCTGGTTCCGGGACAGGTAACATGTGAAAAGATCATCCAGACTGGGACATTCAACAAGAATGTGCTTAAGAGTCTGGGGGACAACGCAGTCTTTACAATAGGGCGCTGGCGAGCGATCCTTCAAATGGCGGTGCGTCCCGCGAGTGTGTCCAATTGGGAGATGACAGAAAGTAACCTGAAGCCTTCGCGGGATTGGGGTGTAGGTCCATGGGAACAGTCGCGGTGCAATGGCACGCAACTTTAAGTTCCCTTCGACCCTCTTACGTCTTCTTTGCCAAGTAGCCAGAACAGCTGCCCGTATCCCTTCTATGTAATTAATTAGAGGGAGAGCGAAAGGCTGCTCCGGTCACCGACTCTTTACGGACTCTTTGGCGCCATCATCGGCTCGCTCATTCCCCGCAATTCCACATATCCAGGAACCCATCAGAAGATAATTTCAACATCTGCCTGGCTTGCTAAAACTGTGGCATCACGGATATCCCGAACCAGGGGATGCGGAGATTCCAATGCCCCGATAGCACTCGGGGCGCTTTGTGAGCCGCTATAGATCACAATCCGGTCTCTGAACCTGGCACGTCGCGTAATATCCCGTACCGAGTTGTGTATTGCCACCAGCTCGGCCGTGAAGACAAACCCTCTAACAAATCTAACATAAAGGCCACGCCTCGTTCACCCAGGTGTCGAAGCATGGCGTATAACACATCGTCCGGAGCATGGTTGGCGTCCGAGCACGAATCAAGAGCGGAACGCATCTCATTCAGATTAAACCTATCGTTGAAGGGTTCTCCGCCTCTAGAGGTAAAGTCCAGCCGGCGCCCTTCCAAGACATCACGACCTGCATTGAATGCTGGCGGAGCAGCATCTCGGCTAGAGAAAGCGGTCGCGTAAGATTCCACCACGGACGTGGGGTCCGAGATTGAGGTCCCATTCTCCTGAAGAACGCGAGGGGGTTCTTGCGAGAAATTGCCCCGAATCCTTTTGACTCGCTTCCCCACCACTGCTAGAGGGTTCATCCCGTTAAGTGAAGACACGTATGCCCGCCAAGAAGAGCCGCATGCGTGCTTCGAAATATATGTGAACCTCGCCCTAGCCCAACGAAATTCACCGACAGTGAATCGTCCAGGCGGCGCTTATATCGCATGTAGGCATGGCGCTTCTGCTTAAAGGCCGTCTCACATTCGGTTGAACACCAGGGGAGTGGTCTGCGTGCAAAACGGCCAGACCTTCTACGAATAGTAGCTAGGCCCGCGGTGATAAGGTTGCCGGTGAAGAACTCAACGGCCTCATCTACCGACCTAAATTACTTGACTGAGATAGAGAATTCAGTCATTTCCTGAAATGCAGACCACCGCGCCCGCGCCAAGCACCACCGAGGTGGCCTCTCAGGCGGCAGTTGCCCTGAAAAGGATATTTGAATGGGAAAGTGATCACTACCATGGAGGTCATCGACCACCCCCCAATCAAAATCAGGCTGTACATCCAGAGAGCACAGAGATAGATCGAGGTAGGAAAATGAAGCAGTTCTCGGGCAGTGATGCGTAAACTTAACCACATTTAGGACAGCCATCTCAAGTTCGTCGATCAGGTCGGCAAGGACTTGACCATGGGGATTGATAGAGTAGTCTCCCCAGAAAGGGCAGAGTTGGCAAATCCAAAAACCCAGCTCTAAAAAAAACGGAATTTATTACCGGGTTTGGTGGGAAATTTGAAAAAACACGGGTTTTGTTTTCTTTTCAAATTTCACTTTTTTTCAAGAAATAAATGATACTTATCATTATTTTATTCAAAGTTCATATTTATTTTTTATAATTTCAACAAATATGTATCAAATTAAGATTATTTATCCGATACCGACTCATAATTCATCTCTCGTTCTACAGGTTAGGCTATCATGGATACCCAAAATTCTCGACCAGTCATCTGTTACTGTGATCTTTTCTTACTATATAATTATTAAACCAATTAATTATTAATATTATATAAAAAATAGAGATAGCCATTCTTTTTCTATGTTATTCTAATGCTTGTAGTATTTGTTTTTTTTAAAAAACCCAATACATGCTACAAATACTCCTCCCCCCAAGAGAGTTACTCGCCCATCCAAAAAAATTCTAAACTTGGAATATAAATTTTTAATTCAGATACCGACAAGGTCTCCTAACAACGCGGTCAAAACGTGTCACGGTACCATGTGGCTGATTTCGATCATGGGACACAATTGACAGAAGTACCAATCAATTACGACGAAACACTGTCGTGCGCGAGGGCAGGCGGGGCGAAGGATATCCGTTCTGTTCCCCCCAAACTGACGTCTAGCGGGGGCTGGCCGTTGTGTGACTGGCTCTCCGCTGCTGACGAGGGCCCCTGCTACAAAAGAGGAGGCGGCAGCAATCGGGAAGGAGAAGTAGGTGTTGGAGAATGGTTTTTACGAGGGTTTGGAAGAAAAGTAGAAGAAACCACTGGATCACTAACCGTCATAATGGGAGGAGAAGACGGTGGCTGTTCAAGGTGAACGGCCTCTATAAAGGCGGGTTTCAGGCGATCGATAGAGACAGTATCCTGTTTGGTGCCAAACTGTAGTACAAAGAATTTCAGCTTGCTGGAAATGATGGAAAAGGGTGCGTCATAGATTGGTTGCAAGGAAGAGCGAGTTGACTCGCGACGGACAAAAACGTGAGAACAGGTTGCCATCCCCTTTGGCACGAAATGTTTCTGATGATCAGGCACTCTTGTGGCGGTCGGTTAACTTCAGACATCGCCCGTACTAAATTACATACGTATGCATCAGGATAAACATAAGGTGGTAGAGGACGGTTAGAAGAAGAAAAAATGACCAGGAAGATGAATTTGAGTACCATAGACAAGTTCTGTCGCAGAGCAAGCCAAATGCTCTTTAAAGGATGCACGAATACCCAGGAAAATTAAGGGTGGTTTGTTCACCCAAGTGATGTTGGGATCAGTGGAGCGTAAGCTTGCCTTGAGAGTCTTGTGCAACCGTTCGATCTTTGCGTTGCTTTGAGGATGATAGCTAGTGGTATGTAGACGAAAAGAGCCAAGCACTGAGATTTGTGCATCCCATTGGTGGGATTCAAATTGGCTACCACGACCGGTCATGATCGTTGAAGGAACACCAAAACGAGCAGCAACGCATGCTGAGACGAAAGCTCGAGTTACAGTGGAAGCTCTGATGTCCCAGATAGCAACTGCCTCTGGCCAACGAGTAAAACGGTCGATCATGGTGAGAAGATAGGTTTAACCACGCGAGAGGGTTAGAGGGCCTACCAGATCGATGTGAACGGCGTCAAAACGTGCCAATGGAAGATGAAAAGCAACGTTGCACGGCAAATACGCGGGTCCATTTGGCCACGTCGACGTTCATACCTGGCCACACATAACGTTGTATAATGAGCTTGCGAGGTGCTCGAATGCCAAGATGGGAGAGACCGTAAGGTTGGTAAAAATGTGCTGACTTTAAGCAACAGGAATGAGTGGACGAGGATAGTCAGGCAATGAATAGTCAACCAGGATGCGCTTGATAGGACTGTCCTGCAAGTCAATTTTGCGAACAACGAGTTGAGAAGAGTGACACGGTGTTTGCGGGTCTTCATCTTGTTCCTGGGCGAGCGCTATTATCGCATTATCGATGGACGCAGTATGGGAGAGTTGCGTGCCCGAAATCGATAAAATGCGAAAGAGAGCGCTCGGCACGACGTTTGATGGACCAAGCGCGTAGTAAATATCGTTTGTCACCTGCAAGATAGGGGTCAAGATGACGGGAATCAAAGGCAGAGTGTACAGCAGAGGTGCTACTAAGGCTAGCGCACAAACCAACGGCTTTTGGTCGGTAAAAATAGTAAATTCACGCCCTTCCAAGTAGTGGCGGAAGGCGAGTTAAACACTAAGGAGTTCGCGGAAAAACGTACTGTACCTCTGTTGAGAAGGAATAAGTGATTTGGAGAAGAAAGCGAGGGGTTGCCAAGACTCACCAACCTTCTGCTGCAACGTCGCACCAACCTGGGTAGTGGACGCGTCCGAAGCAACGCTACTAGAAGCTCATGGGCAAGGATGGGCCAGGGAAACAGAGGAAGCCATAGCCTCTTTCGTGCGTGAGAAAGCGTCGCACGCTTTCTCCAGGATAAAGGAATGTTCTTTTTGGATTTTGCAATCAGATCATAGAGAAGTTGCATAATGTTAGAAATGTTGGGAATGAATTTGTGGCAAAAGGTTACCGTACCACAAAATCTACGAAGTTGCTTGAGTGAAGAAGGTCGGGGAAAATCCCGAATAATTGCAACTTTATCCTCGAGAGGACGAATTTCGTCAGGGGAAATGTGGTGTCCCAAAAAAGAGAGTTCCATGACACTAAAAAGACACTTAAAAGTGTTAAGAACGATACCATACTCTTCTAAACGAGCGAAACCCTGACGAAGGTGAGAGAGACGTTCCTTTAAAGACGAAGATGCTATCAGGAGGTCGTCTATGTGGCAAAATACGAAGGGAAGCCCTCTCAGAACCTGATCCATAAACTGTTGGAAGGTCTGACCACTGTTACGAAGACGGTGAGACATTCGCTTCATGACGAAGGAACCGAATGGCGTTGTGATAACCGTCTTTGGGACGTCATCTGGGTGAATAGGGATTTGGTTGAAAGCACGAACCAAATCGAGTCGAGAAAAGATTGAACAACCGAAAAGAGCAGAATTAAAATCAGACCGGTAAGGAAGAGGATATCTATCTGGAATGGTACAAGCATTGAGTTGCCTGTAATCCCCCACATCCGTTAACTCACCTGCCGTAGACTTTGGCACTACGTGAAGCGGTGAAGCGCAGGGAGAGGTAGATGGAAAAGCTTTTCCGGCCTCCACCATAAACTTGAACTGCTGCTTCATTAGAGCAAGTCTATCCGGGGCCAGCCGACGGGGACGTGAAAATACAGGCCCTCATGTCGTCTCTATCCTATGAACCACATCGTGCTTAAGAGACTGTCATTTGAAGGTGGCAGACTAAGGCCAAGCTATTCCCGCAGGAGTTGTTAGAAGTGTAGGCAGTTGTTGGAAGACGAACAGACAGGAGAGAACTCTGGGAAGGAAATAACGAACCAGAAACGGTCAGAGTAGTTGTTCTGTCGACAAGCTTGCGATTGCGAGAATCGACCAAAAGGTCGTGAGACGAAAGGAAATCGACGCCTAAAATTGGAACGTCGACCTCGGTGACGATGAAGGTCCATGGAAAAACACGATTTAACACAAAAGAGAGCTCGAGGTTACGCCTTTCATATGTCTTTATATCCGAAGAATTAGCGGCTTTAAGGACAAGGTCAGACAGGCAAGCTTTGTCGTCCGGAGAGGTTGGAATGACACTGCATTTAGCACCGGTGTCAACCAAAAATGAAAAACCGGAAAGTGGGTCGTGAATACTAAAAGGAGGATTGACCTGAGAAAAAACTGAGTTTGCAGAGGTGATAGACCCACGAATCACTTGCGATTTTAATTTAAAGGATTATGCTGTGCTGATGAGCTTGCAATTTGGGTAAGAGAACCCGTAGAGTTTGCTGATTCTGTGCGTTTGAGGATGGTGAAATTAGGGTATGTGTAGGAGTTGGAGTTGAAAAACGCACATAATTTTGGTACGTGCATGGGTGTAAGCATTTTTCTGCCTTTGCACCAAACCTGCAATGGTACCAGCACCAATTTGAAAGTTGGGGAAAATTACCTTGAGCAGCATGATTTGTCGGAGGGTGAAAATTTTGCGAATAAGGAGTAGGTGAAGAACGAGGATTAAATACGTGTTAGAAGCTACAAGGCTGTACACAACGTACGGCGTTTTTGCCATATTTAGAATGATACTAGCAGAGACCCTGAGAATTATCGTCAGGATAGGCGGAATTGGGGCGAGAATGAAAATGATTCTGCCATGCCTCACCTCTTGAGCTGGAGTTCCCTCGTTGGATTCTTTTTCAGGAAGAAGAACGGCGTCGGACACCCCCTCTACCCTGCTCACGACTGTGCTCTCACTGCAGCCCCCCGCCCCCCATCCTTGTCGCACCTTTATGGCTCGAAGATCATTCTCTATCCTCTCCAACACAGCAGTAAGATCCTGCGCCGGGGGGATGACTTACGTGCGAGTTCTGGTCGATTGTCTGAAGAATCCCTTGTTAAACGAACCTGTGAAATAGACACATTTGAACATGGCTTTTGAGAGATTGAAATTGATCCCCAGCTTAGGTATGGATCATTAAACAACTCATCGGCTGCCGTTGCCATTTGCTCCACATTAGTGGGTGGTGTCATTAGGATGAGTGGCCTAATCTTTTCAGGAATCCCACGCATAAATATTTCTGTGATCAGGGAGTCGAAAAATTCTAACTGAGCTCCCTTAGTTCGAATTAAGTCTTTTAAATGCTCCAGAAATCGCGTGGGGCGCCGGTCACCCATCTCCTGAGTATTTAACAGCATCCTTAGATCTTCGACTTGCGATCTCCCAAACTCCTCCCTAAAAGCCTCTTTTAATTTGTCCCAAGCCCCAATTCTACCACTTTCTAGCAAGATGTTTTTAAAAAGCGAAAAGATACTTAATGGTGAATTTTGAGTGATGCATAAAATCGGGTTTTGTTCAGAGATGGCGTGATGCATCATTATACAATATTTTCTAACTATCATTTTCCCTTCTCCCACATTCTCTTTTATGCTATTCCGATTCTGATTCGGTTATAAATTAGAAGTACTGGACATACGAGATTGTAATTCCCTGTCAAATATAATTGTTGACGTTACCTTCCCTTACTGGTAACCTAAATCCATATTATGCAACTAATCCCCCATAAGCAATCAATATATTTCAATATATTGAGGACACCTTACTCGCATCGCTGGGATCAGTCTACGCCCAGCCGAGTCCAGTTGGCCATCGTGAGTCTAAAAAATACATAGTGAAACATAGCTCATAAGCTGTTAGCATGCAATCTCGCCCCCCTACACTTCCAAAGATGAAGCTTATGTTGTTAAAAGGCGCTGCATAGGCGTTGCCAGATATAGGCTGACTAAATCTTAAAAATATAATATGTTGCCAGATCATACAAAGTAGTAATACACAGAAGAAAGTCTTACTTACTCGGGAATACGATCGACGTCGGCAACGTAAACAAACCTTTTCCAAACAATTACTCTACTGACTGGCGCTGGTAAACCTTACTCCACACTGCTTCCCAACACCTTAATATACCTTGGAACAAATCAGGACCACCTAGCCAACCTCAGGATCTGCCACAATGATAACCTCACCCAACGCGCTTTTCGCCAACTGCCGGCGAACTGGCGTGGTTTCTTCTTTCTCTGGTGGCCCAGACAGTTCATTCCAGCATTGCCAAACACAACATTCTTTGGTGTGCTTCCTATAACTACACACCCCCTTGATCTTAAGATCATTACTCAGGCCACCAAAATAAATCTATTAATTAATTACTAACTTAAGAATAACCTTTAGATTAAAAAAAAAAACAAATTAAGGGACACTTAAGCAACATAGTCTTCCATTCAGAGAGGGGCTCCCCTTATTCTCTAGGGATATCACCGTTCACCATTGTCTGCATCGTTCCCTTCTTCAATACTTACTTGATATGGTTGAGAGGTGATCCTCACAGCCGTGGTGTTCCACCGCTACTTCCGACCTCGGCGTCCCTCAATGCCAGATCCACCCGATCCGGTAGTGAGTTTTATTTGGCTCTGCAGAGTGATGTGTACCCCAGGACTGGAGGTTCGTCCGGGATCCTCTTCAGGAAGTCATCGAGTTGGCACTTGAATTTCTCTACATGACAGCCAGTGGGGTTCCTTATTTTTGGTGGTAGGTATTTGATGATTTGGGGGCAACTATAACTTAGGCTGGATGAGAGGAGTGCTCTTATTCTGGTCGGTGCGTGTTTTGGAGGGGTTCTTTTTTTACACTTGCTGCCTGTTCTTAGGTTTTGATATGCCTGTGCTTCCAGTTTGCTTGTGTTAGAGGGATTTGGGGCTAGACCTTCTAGGACTTTCCAGGTTTAGATGGCAATATATCTTTCTCGTCGTCTTTGTTGGGAGTACATATTCAACTTCTTTAGTCTGTCCCAGTATGGATAGTCCCTTAGTCCCTGGATTTGTCGGGTGTATGATCGTTGGACCGAATCGAGTGCCTGGATATCTTTAGCCCTTTAGGGGGACAAAAGTTGACTGCAATAGTCCAGTACAGGTTGGACAAGAATCCTCTATAGGGTCATCATGCAGTCTTCTTCACGAGAGTAGATTGTTCTTAGTATCCATCCTGCAATTCTGTTAGCCTTCTTTACTGTTTCTGTGATGTGATGTTGGAATATGCGATTATTGCTTAAGTGGATGCCTAGACATTTGACGTGGGGGCTGTCGCTAATTGTTTCTTTCTCTTTGGTAAAAGAGAGGTGTTGTGGATCTCCATGTTTACTCCGCTTCTAAGCAGTTGAAATTTTCCATCGTTAAATGCCATGTTGTTCTCTTTTGTCCAGTTGTATATTTTGTCTAGATCCTCTTGTAGACAGTCTACATCTTCTTTTGTTTTTATGACTTTGCAGACGTTAGTGTCATCGGCGAGGAAGGCAACCTTCGAGTGAACAATGTCCTTATCTATGTCCCCGATTAGTATAAGAAATAGTAAGTGTCCCACTACCGTTCTCTGGGGGACACCACTTATTGTATTTTGTTCTACTGATATTGTTCCATTCGTTGCTACCGATTGGGTTCTGTTTGTAATAAAGTTGTGGATCCACATACCAATCTTACCGGCAATGCCCAGTTGTTTCAACTTGTGGGATAAGATTCCATGATCCACCTTGTCGAAGGCTTCTGCAAAGTCTAAGAAGACTGTGTCTACATTAAAGTTTTCTGTCCTACAAAGTGGACGTCGGTAGATGTTAACTGGAACTATAGATAGCTTTGGGACGTGGAGAGCTAAAATTTAAGTTACTCCATTTGAGTGGGAGTGTAGGACCATAGTGTCTGTTGCTAAGCCATTTCTGACGTATGTTATGGTGCCTCCATATGATCTGTCTTTTCTGTCTGCTCTAAATACTCTGTAGTTTTGTAATTGAATTTCGGTGTCATTTATATCTTCATTGAGGTGGGATTCAGTGAGTGCTATATAGGTATAATCTTCGATGTGTGATAGGTCAGCTAGGAAGGGTATTATGTTTCTATTGGACTTTGGGTACAGGTCTTGAATGTTTACAAAGAGGAAACATTCTAGTGACCTTTTATTATGCTGGTCCATGGGACCATAGGTCTTGGTACTGGCAGTTGGAGTTAGTTCATGGATTTCCCTATTTGGCTTTGACGCAAGAGCCCTTGGGCTTCTACTACTTTTCTCAGGTTGATTATAGCTCTGGCTGGTTTCGGTGGTAGTTTGCTCCATGTGTTGAGGGGTTCTGAATCGCTGTACACCAAGAGAGGTGTGCTTGGGTTGTTGACTATTTGCTGGCTCTGTCTCTGCCAATGGTTCTCAGCTTGTGGTGGCTCTTCTTCACTTTCCTCTGCATCTTCGGGGGAACGTATGAACCTTCGTGCTTGTCATTTATCTGTATACTTTTGTATGGATGGACTGCTCTACGCACATTAAGAACATGTCTTGGCATACCATCTATCGACACATTATTTTCAGAGCTAATTCCTGTAACTACTCCATTTTGCCAATGAGATGTACAACGAGCATGCGCTGGTTTCACCCAATCTTCATCTCCCAGTCTTATAGACAGGGCCAGCCCAAGCCTTTATGGGGCCCTAAGCAGAATTTCATTTGGGGGCCCCTCTCAACCACCACAACCATACTAGATGCTTGATCATTTCATACGCTACACTGTCAGTGTAACACATTCACTATCATCTGCATTATTCGCAGTTTGTTTACATTATACTGTCATTCATGTGTCATTCTGGCTCTTACCAGAATGATGCATTAATGCTGACTGTTGCACAGTGGCAGGAGTCAGCAGCAGGATTAACTTATTATTGTACCAACTATGCAAATGATATAAAAATCGAATTGTCTGTAATACCTGTAATACCATTTCATTAATATTATTGATTGTTTTTCTTTTATTTATAAATGTTTTATCATGTCGTCTTGACATTTAAAGCGCTCGTGGGGCCCCCTGATAGCGTGGGTGCCCTAAGCGAACGCTGAGTTCACTTATGCCTCGGACTGGCCATGTTTACAGACGAAACCTCTCCTTTCTCAACCTTTGGTGGCACTGCTGCAGGGTGTCTCCAATCGTATCGGAATACCGATTTCTTGGGCACTGATTGTTCAACTTGTCCAGACCTAGAGGACATGTTATATCAAAACACAACCTCCAACGGGCTAATACTACCTCGTTCTGCCATCACCTTAATCATTCTATGATGCCTCTTTACTATCCCATTGCCGCCTGGTCGATATGCTGCATTGTAAAAACGGTGAGCATTCCACTTGCTGACTCCGACCGGAAAACCGTAGCATTGTCCATCAAAAGCTCGTCTACTGGCCCTTTTCTAAAAGCAAGTTATTCATTACTGAAATTATACAATCAGCAAATTACCTATTAATCTCTTTCCAGATGAAAATCTCCCTGGTCCACAAACTACGATGGGCAGATATGCCACCTGTCTATATTGGGGACATCTACAGCTAGCCTTTTCCAATTCTCCGTTGCCCCGATCTCTCTTCTACGAAGCACCACAGGAGCAGGGTAAATCGTTAGGCAACTCTCCCAGCTTCTGGCCACCTGCTGCACCGCACTTCTGGTTACTGTGGGATCTATCTTGCTGGCTAAAAACAGTGAACGGTCCACTTCTACATGATGCATATCATGAATCTCTTTCAGGTCAACTGTTGCTGCACATATGGTTGAATCTCTCCTCATGGGAGAGACACCCTTTCTTCACTCGACTTAATGGATCGGCTTTATTCTTCAAATTTAGGACAAGGGTGACTACTATCCTTAGTTCAAACTCCTCACTCAGATTTTTCAGAATGCCCAGGCGTCTCTTGATTATCATTTCTGCAGCCCCTTTCGTTCAGATTTTCTTCTTCTCTGTAAGAGCAACTTTCACCCATCTATACACTGTTGCGGAATCTGTCATCAGGTTAATCTCTCTTAATCCCCATCTCAATGCTAAATTAACCTCTTTCAAAATCGCCTTCAACTCTGCTACATTTATATGATTATAATCACTTTCCTTTCTTAGCCAGACAGCATCCTCTATTGCACACCCGTCGATCTCAAATAACACCACAAGAACGATACCATAGCATCGCACCACACAAGATCACTGCCTATCTTCAGAACATACCAGCTGCCATTTACTGGATCTGTCCTTCTGACTTCATCCAACACTTTTTCTATCATACGCATTGTGTCCTTACATAAAATCATCCCAATTTTTTCCCTCCACTCTTCTCTTAATATAGCTACAAGCAACTCGCAGCCATCCAGCCAGGGGATAGTGCCTGACCAACTTGCCGCATACAGAGAACAACTCCCTCCTTGTAAAATTTTCCACTATGCATGGCAGCTCATTACCCCTGAAAGAAATGAGCTCACCTTTCTCATTCCTTTCAAGTTTAAGTCTAAGTGTTGCTTCTCCATCCAGAGGCTCTGGCGGCTTTGTAACCTAGATGCTTGATCATTTCATACGCTACACTGTCAGTCTAACACATTCACTATCATCTGCATTATTTAGATGGCTAACTAATTCTTTAGCAGACACCTGTGACCCATCCACCAAGATGTCATCAATATATAAGCTTGTGGCAACTGTATCCTCTCTGACTTAGAGAAAGCCGTTTTCAGGATTTTTGCCATGGTGTGTGGTGCACAGTTTAACCCAATGCCCAACCGCGTCAAGCAAAAGCTTCGCTCTTTATACTTGACTCGTTGATATTTCCATAATTCACTTGCAACATTTATTTGCAGATAAACAGATTTAAGATCAACAAGAGTCGCATCTCCCTCCACCTACTTTCATTCATGCACAATCTCACTGCACACATCAGTCACCTCATCTCCGGTGTGACTCTTTACATATGCATTCAACTCTCGATAATCCCAAACAGGACGTACTTTTCTCTTAGTCGGCTGCTCAACTGCTATTAGCGGCAGAAACCCACTTTCAACCTCCTCCTTCCAAGGTATAAGGATACCTTCATCTATCCATCGATCTACCTCTTTTTCAAACTTTTCTCTTTTCCACTGAGTCAACTGTTTGTCGCACCAAGAGATTGAGTTCTTTAACACAAGTTCCTTATCTGCTTTCCAATACCATCAAATCTCGCTGTGAAATCCTTATCTTCAATTAAACACTCATTGCCTTTCACTTCAAACCTTCTTTGTTCTTCTACAGCAACCGACAAACAATGACCCCCTCTGAATCGCACAGTCTCTTTACTGATAGTAACGCCCCCAGCCGTTCAACAAGGTTAATCCCCATCACCATTAACAATTTCATCAATCACTACTGCTTGCACTTCATAGTGCGTGCCACCGACCACCAGCTCAATCCAACATTTGCCTTTGCATTTGACTTCTCTCCCGTCAACCGCAAACATAAGACTCTATCCCTCGCAGCAGTCCACCAGCCGATACTTCGCCATTATAGTTGAACACCTCATATCAACCCCTTAACAACACCTCAACAACTGGTAGTATATTTGGCGCCTTTATTCTGTTGAGGGGGTAGCTGCTGGAGCATCATCACCCAACTTCGCGTTTCTCTGCTCACATTGCATGGCCATGTGCTCTTCTTTCCCAGACCTAAAGCAAAGGTTTGGGCTTCGCTCCTTGCATAACCTTGCCATGTGTTGTCCTCCAAATCGAAAACACTGTCCTTTAAAAGTCCGCGTCTCACTTGCTCTAACAGCTTCTTTACCCATACTCTGTTGCTTGCTTACTTGGGTTATTAGGTGATCGTAGCTCTCTAAAGGTAAAGGAAATTTAGAGCTGGATTTAACTTCTTTATTCGGCGGAAGCGTGGAATTGTCTTCAAATAATGTACAGGAAATAACTGCCTTCTCGATCTCCAGTCGATCTCTTTTTCCTCTTTTTTTACAAAATGCTACTCTATATATAGTTTATCTGGTTGGTAATAAACAATAGAAAATTTGTCCAATCAGCGTTATCCTGATTTTTAAGGACAACTTATTCTCTCATGCATAAGCGTTACGTTAGCTGATTCTCCAGTACCAAATGGATCAATCCGCGTTGAGACAAATTTTTAAGAAAGAGTTTGTGTTTACTGATTTTCAAATATAAGAGTTACTGAAATTCGATCAAGATTTTTATTTTTAGCTGTTTAGAATTCTTGGACGAAGTACATTGGCTATTTACATCCCGCTACCAGGTAATGGAGGTAAAGGTTTCGGGAAATTTATAATTAAATGAAGGCTTAATAATCTCAATGCTCCCTTCACAACACTTATTGATTTCCCTTTACATGGAATGATATTTTGGTTTACTGTGAACCCATTATAGAATTGTATAAAACTTCGAAATGTTCATTTTTTAGGTTCTTTTGAGTTAAATGCAATTCTATAATGTTATCTAGCACCACAGGTTATCCTTGGTAAACCCTGCCAGGCTATCCAATTTCCTTATTTATCATAGACATAAACATTCACCTGTTCACCAGTCCCCCTTATGGTATTTGGTTATTAATGGGATTTATTTTTGGTTAATAAATCAGCCTAAATAGCGTTTCGAAAACCATTACCATAAATTTGCTTGATGAAAATAGTCGTCTGCTAGTTTTTAGGCCTACGACTTAAGTGAAATATATTTTGAACTTCTGAACTAGGTTTGTAAGAAAAACAATTAAACAAAATAATATATTCACAGAATTAACGAATGTACAATGAGAATTGAATTAGGAATACAATGTAAGACACGGTAAAGTAAATATAATAAAGTAACTGATTTAAAGTAACAAGATGTAAAGTAACTAATATGTGAAATGAAGTATTGTGTGGAATGCAAGTGAAAATGAAGGAGACTATGATGGACTGAATTGAAGTCTGAAATGCGAGAAGTAAGTAGAATTAGGACCTACTCTCAAATTGCAGTTTGCAGAGAATAAGTGTGAGAAGATTTATGACTGACCTTGATTGAAAGTAAAGTTGAACCGGAATGGATAGTGACACGAACACAAATGAGAGAGAATTCGTGTTATTTCAAAAGTGGTGAAATGCGTGTGTTGGTTTATGCGTGAAATTCTAAGAGATGTTGTTTGAACCAGTAGTACATTAAATGAAATCAATATTTCGTCACCGGATATTTGAATTATTAAGCGTTAAATAAAATAATTGAATTGCAAAAAGTTATGGATAAATTAATTGAATGATTGTATTGACAAAAAGTTAATTAAAATAAATGAATGAATGAATGAATTATTAAGTTGTACATAATTTGCATGAATGATTTAATTGACAAAAATTAAGTAAAAGAATTGCATGATATGAATTATATATATAATAAATGATGATAAATATATATATATATATATATATATATATATATATATATATATATATATATATATATATATATATATATATATATAAGTTTCCCAGAAGGATTTTATTATAGGAATGCCCAGAGGGCATTGCTATACACCTCATATTCACTAACTTCCAATAAGCCACAAACGTCCCATTAGTAAATTCTCCCTTCAGCCTGGTCTCAATCTTATTGACGTCTGCTTGTTCACTTTCTTTCATCTCTAGATATATTGCTAAGGCAGCACCTTCCAAATATAATGGCACGAAACTTGCTATGTCCGTTATATTTTGCAGCTTGGCCAGTAACTTTACTTTCTTCAACCATACCATAATGTCACCCTCTCCAATGAATGACTTTATCCAACCAGTGACCCTTTGAACTTCCCTTCCATTGTTGAGGCCTAGATAGCTTGTTACCAGATTATACAAAGTAGTAATACACAGGAGAAAGTCTTATTTACTCGAGTTGCAGCGTGGAAGACGATCGATGGTATCAATGTAAACAAACCTTTTCCAAACGATAACTCTACTGCCGGCGCAGGTACACCTAAATCCTCACTGTTTCCCAATACCTTAATATACCATGGAGCAAATCAAGACCACCTAACTAACCTCAGGATCTAGCACAACGATACAACCTGACAATCAATGCAATTTTCTCCAACTGCAGGCAAACCGGCGTGGTTTCTTCTTTCTCTGTTGACCCAGACAGCTTATTCAAGGATTGCCAAACCGCAACATTCTTTGGTGTACTTACCCTATAACTACATAATAGAGTGGCGAAAACCAGGATATGACAAATTTAAGTACAATAAAAAGATATTTATGTTTTAGAAACAATAAAATATTATTTGAAGAATAAATTATTGTCACTTGGGACGACAATCCGTTATATTTAGTTAAACTGAAAAATGTTAATTTACCATGGTAGTAACCAACACACACACACACACACAAATATATATATATATATATATATATATTTATATATATATTGTAACTTATCCAAATTTGTGTTAATTCAACCTAATCAAAATATTCTACATAAATAATTCCTTGTAATCTATAATAATAATAATAATAATAATATATTTTGTTATAAATCCTCGCTTTATTTATTCATTCCCAAACTATTTCCCTTAAAAGTCGTTAAGCCTAAACTCGCCATTCGCCGAGAACTGGAATTTTCTTCAAAATAATTTTATTCAATAATTCCCAGAGCGCTAACAGCCCTGAAGGGCGCATTATAAATACCTATTATTATTATTATTATTATAAGTTAGTGTGTATTGTGATATCTAGGCTACAGTTTTATGTATACACACTTCTATACTCTATAAAATTGGTGCCCGTCCCGTTGTATTTCTAGTTACAAGATTTCATATAAAATATTCGCCTTTGTAATCAAACAGGGACCATTATGGGTTAAACTTTCAGTTCGGAAACTTTCTCCGTTGAGTTTCATCGTTTTTCCTCCGTTTATTTTTTTTCTCAATCCATTCAATAATTGTACATCCTCCTTTTCAAATTCAATTGTATTATCTCACATTAACGTAAATACTAGTTTAAGCTTTTTAATATTTATCAACCCCATATTTTTCTCGGAATTTCACGATATCCACAACTCATAATAGTTAAGAATCACGATAGTTACATCAACAGCTTCGTTGACAACTCACACCATTACGACATCGCAGGCTGGCCTTACTTCCTCCACCAATACGAATATCTCTAATGTTACTTCCGCAAGCATCCTCCATCATTGGTCCAACATGCAAGAAAATCAATCTCGATTTCCTTCCTTCCTCGATTGTCCTCCAAAAATATGATCCGGGCAACCTCATTGCCTGGTTAGAAATATCAGAGAGTATAATGATGCATCACGCCATCTCTGAACAAAACCCGATTTTATGCATCACTCAAAATTCACCATTAAGTATCTTTTCGCTTTTTAAAAACATCTTGCTAGAAAGTGGTAGAATTGGGGCTTGGGACAAATTAAAAGAGGCTTTTAGGGAGGAGTTTGGGAGATCGCAAGTCGAAGATCTAAGGATGCTGTTAAATACTCAGGAGATGGGTGACCGGCGCCCCACGCGATTTCTGGAGCATTTAAAAGACTTAATTCGAACTAAGGGAGCTCAGTTAGAATTTTTCGACTCCCTGATCACAGAAATATTTATGCGTGGGATTCCTGAAAAGATTAGGCCACTCATCCTAATGACACCACCCACTAATGTGGAGCAAATGGCAACGGCAGCCGATGAGTTGTTTAATGATCCATACCTAAGCTGGGGATCAATTTCAATCTCTCAAAAGCCATGTTCAAATGTGTCTATTTCACAGGTTCGTTTAACAAGGGATTCTTCAGACAATCGACCAGAACTCGCACGTAAGTCATCCCCCCGGCGCAGGATCTTGCTGCTGTGTTGGAGAGGATAGAGAATGATCTTCGAGCCATAAAGGTGCGACAAGGATGGGGGGCGGGGGGCTGCAGTGAGAGCACAGTCGTGAGCAGGGTAGAGGGGGTGTCCGACGCCGTTCTTCTTCCTGAAAAAGAATCCAACGAGGGAACTCCAGCTCAAGAGGTGAGGCATGGCAGAATCATTTTCATTCTCGCCCCAATTCCGCCTATCCTGACAATAATTCTCAGGGTCTCTGTTGGTATCATTCTAAATATGGCAAAAACGCCGTACGTTGTGTACAGCCTTGTAGCTTCTAACACGTATTTAATCCTCGTTCTTCACCTACTCCTTATTCGCAAAATTTTCACCCTCCGACAAATCATGCTGCTCAAGGTAATTTTCCCCAACTTTCAAATTGGTGCTGGTACCATTGCAGGTTTGGTGCAAAGGCAGAAAAATGCTTACACCCATGCACGTACCAAAATTATGTGCGTTTTTCAACTCCAACTCCTACACATACCCTAATTTCACCATCCTCAAACGCACAGAATCAGCAAACTCTACGGGTTCTCTTACCCAAATTGCAAGCTCATCAGCACAGCATAATCCTTTAAATTAAAATCGCAAGTGATTCGTGGGTCTATCACCTCTGCAAACTCAGTTTTTTCTCAGGTCAATCCTCCTTTTAGTATTCACGACCCACTTTCCGGTTTTTCATTTTTGGTTGACACCGGTGCTAAATGCAGTGTCATTCCAACCTCTCCGGACGACAAAGCTTGCCTGTCTGACCTTGTCCTTAAAGCCGCTAATTCTTCGGATATAAAGACATATGAAAGGCGTAACCTCGAGCTCTCTTTTGTGTTAAATCGTGTTTTTCCATGGACCTTCATCGTCACCGAGGTCGACGTTCCAATTTTAGGCGTCGATTTCCTTTCGTCTCACGACCTTTTGGTCGATTCTCGCAATCGCAAGCTTGTCGACAGAACAACTACTCTGACCGTTTCTGGTTCGTTATTTCCTTCCCAGAGTTCTCTCCTGTCTGTTCGTCTTCCAACAACTGCCTACACTTCTAACAACTCCTGCGGGAATAGCTTGGCCTTAGTCTGCCACCTTCAAATGACAGTCTCTTAAGCACGATGTGGTTCATAGGATAGAGACGACATGAGGGCCTGTATTTTCACGTCCCCGTCGGCTGGCCCCGGATAGACTTGCTCTAATGAAGCAGCAGTTCAAGTTTATGGTGGAGGCCGGAAAAGCTTTTCCATCTACCTCTCCCTGCGCTTCACCGCTTCACGTAGTGCCAAAGTCTACGGCAGGTGAGTTAACGGATGTGGGGGATTACAGGCAACTCAATGCTTGTACCATTCCAGATAGATATCCTCTTCCTTACCGGTCTGATTTTAATTCTGCTCTTTTCGGTTGTTCAATCTTTTCTCGACTCGATTTGGTTCGTGCTTTCAACCAAATCCCTATTCACCCAGATGACGTCCCAAAGACGGTTATCACAACGCCATTCGGTTCCTTCGTCATGAAGCGAATGCCTCACCGTCTTAGTAACAGTGGTCAGACCTTCCAACGTTTTGTGTATCAGGTTCTGAGAGGTCTCCCTTTCGTATTTTGCTAGATAGACGACCTCCTGATAGCATATTCGTCTTTAAAGGAACGTCTCTCTCACCTTCGTCAGGGTTTCGCTCGTTTAGAAGAGTATGGTATCGTTCTTAACACTTTTAAGTGTCTTTTTAGTGTCATGGAACTCTCTTTTTTGGGACATCACATTTCCCCTGACGAAATTCGTTCTCTCGAGGATAAAGTTGCAATTATTCGGGATTTTCCCCGACCTTCTTCACTCAAGCAACTTCGTAGATTTTGTGGTACGGTAAACTTTTACCACAGATTCATTCCCAACATTTCTAACATCATGCAACCTGTCTACGATCTGTTTTCAAAATCCAAGAAGAACCTTCCTTTATCCTGGTCTTCCGAAGCGTGCGACGCTTTCTCTCGCACGAAAGAGGCTATGGTTTCCGCTGTTTCCCTGGCCCATCCCTGCCCATGAGCTTCCATAAGCGTTGCTTCGGACGCGTCCGCTACCCATGTTGGTGCGACGTTGCAGCAGAAGGTTGGTCACTCTTGGCAACCGCTCGCTTTCTTCTCCAAAGAAAGTATTCCTTCTCAACAGAGGTACAGTACGTTTTCCTTAGAACTCCTCACTGTTTACCTCGCCCTTCGCCACTTCTGCCAATACTTGGAAGGGCGTGAATTTATTATTTTTACCGACTATAAGCCGTTGGTTGGTGCGCTTGCCGCTAGTAGCACCTCTGCTGGGCACTATGCCGTTGATTCTCGTAATCTTGACTTCACCCTGCACATGAGAAACGATATTCGCTACGTTCCTGCTTCATTAAGCGTCGTTCCGGACCTTTTCCCTCGCATTTCATCGATTTCGGGCACGCAACTCTCCCACACTGCGTCCATCGATCATGCGACAATAGCACGCGCCTAGGAACAAGATTAAGACCCGCAAACACTACGTAACTCTTCTCAACTCATCGTTCGCGAAATCGACTTGCCGGACCGTCCTTCCGGGCGCATCCTGGTTGACTGTCGTCCACTGATTCCTCTCGCTTACCGTCGGCACAGTTTTTTTTACCAAACTCACGGTCTCTCCCATCCTGGCATTCAGGCAACTCGCAAGCTCATTACACAGCGTTATGTGTAGCCAAGTATGAACGCCGACGTGGCCAAATGGACCCGCGCATGTTTGCCTTGTCAATGCGCAAAGGTTTACCGCCACACAACGACCCCTCTGGCTGCTTTTCCTCTTCCATCAGCGCGTTTTGACGCCTTTCACATCGATCTGGTAGGCCCTCTTATATTTTCGCGTGGTTGAACTTATCTTCTCACCATGATCGACCGTTTTACTTGTTGGCCAGAGGCAGTTCCTATCTCGGACATCAGAGCTTCCACTGTAACTTGAGCTTTCGTCTCAGCATGCGTCGCTGCTCGTTTTGGTGTTCCCTCAACGATCATGACTGATTGTGGTAGCCAATTTGAATCCCACCAATGGGATGCACTAATCTCAGTGTTTGGCTCTTTTCGTCTACGTACCACTAGCTATCATCCCCAAGCAACGCCAAGGCCAAACGGTTGCACAGGACTTTTAAGGCAAGCTTACGCTACGCTGATCCCAACATCACTTAGGTGGAAAAGCTACCCTTGATTTTCCTGAGTATTCGTGCATCCTTGAAAGAGCATTTGGCTTGCTCTGCGGCGGAACTTGACTATGGTACTCAAATTCGTCTTCCTGGTCAATATTTTTTTTCCTCTGACCGTCTTCTACCATCTTATGTTCATCCTGCTGCATACGTACGTAATTTAGTACGGGCGATGTCTGAAGTTGAGCCGACCGCCCCAAGAGTGTCTGCTCATCAGAAACCTTTCGTGCTAAAGGGGATGGCAACCTGTTCTCACGTTTTTGGCGTCGCGACTCAACTCGCTCTTCCCTGCAACTATCTATGACGGACCCTTTCTCGTCATTTCCAGGAAGCCGAAATTCTTTGTACTACAGTTTGGCACCAAGCAGGATACTGTCTCCATCGATCGCCTGAAACCCGCCTTTATAGAGGCCATTCACTTTGAACAGCCACTGTCTTCTCCTCCCAGTATGCCTGTTAGTGATCCAGTGGTTTCTCATACTTTTCTTCCAAACCCTTCTACAATTTCTTCTTTAACACCAATTATCCTTCCCGATTGCTACCGAATCCCCTTTTGTTGCAAGAACTCTCGTCAGCAGCGGAGAGCCAGTCTCACAACGGTCAGCCCCCGTCAGACGCCAGTTTGGTGGGAACAGAACGGATGTCATTCGCCCCGTCTGCCCCCGCGCACGAGTGTTTCGTCGCAATTGATTGGCACTGCCAATCAATTCTCTCCTCATGATCGAAATCAGCCACAAGGAACCGCGACACGTTCCGGTCTCGTTGTTAGGAGACCTCGTCGGTATCTGGATTAAAAATTTATATTCCATTTTTAGAATTTTTTTTGATGGGCGAGTAACTCTCTTGGTGGGGAGTATTTGTAGCAACAGCTCTGCAGCTACCTACACACACACACACACACACACACATATATATATATATATATATATATATATATATATATATATATATATATATATATATATATATATATATATATATATATATATATATATATGGTCTTTCAGTAAGGTCGCTTGATTTTTAAATGTAAATAAAACAAGTTGTGTGTGATATATACACTCAATTTATTTTAATTGGAAGTACATTTTATGGCATTAAGTGTGGAAGATGACGTCGTTCAAATGTCTGCCGCAGTTTTGCTTGGTGGAACGTATTCGGGAAGCACAATTTTTGATGACTTTGTCGCATAAATCTTGTTGAATTTGCTGGATGGTGTTCGTTATGTTGACTTTGAGGACATCAACTGTTTGCGGATTATTCGCATAGACCTGCGATTTAAGGTAGCCCCAAAGAAAGTAGTCTAATGGCGTTAAATCGCATGATTTCAGTGGCCAGTTGACGTCGCCGCCGCGTGAGATGACCCTGCCCCGGAATCGCTGGTGCAAAATATCTATCGTGACGTGTGCAGTGTGGCACGTAGCGCCGTCCTGTTGGAACCACATGTCGTCAGTATCCATGTCAGGCATATAACCAAGTTGAGGCCGCAAGAAGTTGCTTCTTATCGATCTGTAGGGCTCGCCGTTAACGGTTATAGCAATCCCATTTTCGTTCTCAAAAAAATACGGACCGATGATTCCGTTAGACGAAAGTTCGCTCTAAATAGTGACTTTGTTGGGATGCAATTGTTGCTGGTGTATCTCATGTGGATTGTTTTCGTCCCAAATCCGACAATTTTGCTTGTTCACAAATCCATTTATCCAAAAATGGGCCTCGTCGCTGAAAATGATTTTGGGGGGGAAATTTGGGGCAAATTCCAACTGCTCTAGATCCCAATCAGCCAAAAAACGGCGGTGTTTATGGTCGTTTACCTTAAGTTCCTGGGTAAGTTGGATTTTGTACGGGTGCAGACGCAAGTCCCTACGCATAATTCGCCAAAATGAAGTCGGAGAAAGGGCAAGTTCTTGTGAACGACGAGAAATTGACTGCCTCGGATTTTCCCGTACACTCTCATTTACGGCAGCGATGTTTTCAGCAGACCTTGCGTTTCGGCGACGTACGGGTGTTGGCTGATTGTTGATCAACCCTTTTGCCTTTTTACTCGGCAGGACGATTGTGGCGATGATAGAAATCACGTAATGCGCGGAACGTTTGTCGAACGGAGCACTGATTTTGATAATAACAGTTGAGGATTTGCACACGTTGTTCAACGCTATAACCTTCCATTGTGATTTGCCAAGTACTACTGAACAGTTCACAGTGAGGTTGCCAGATGTCGCTTTAACAACATGGCCACTATCGCCTGACAAAGCTCAAGCCTCCTTGTTGAAAGACCCTTTAATATATATATATATATATATATATATATATATATATATATATATATATATATATATATATATATATATATATATATATATATATATATATATATTTATATATAAATTGGCAACATTTACACGCACGTACTAACGCTTCCAAATATTCCGCATGGGAGACAAAAATTTTCACTCGTCTCGCCATCACGAAATCATCGAGGACAGTTAAATTCTTTCTCCATTTAATCCTAGGTTTTACAAACAAAAACACTCTAATTCCTTATATTTCCTTTCCAGACTTTCATACATTTCCTCTTTTAACCATCGTGGCGAAATTAAAATCTGCTCGTGAAGCCTACTTACGTAATCTGTTTACTGATAATAGGAATGATCCCCGTACCGTCTTCTGCCTGCTATCCCGTCTTACTTCCCCAGCCCAGGTCTCCCCACCCATTAGCCCTGCTACTCTCTTGAATTTCTTAGCAGATAAGGTCACTAACCTCCGTGCCTCCGTGCCTCCGTGCCTCCGTGCCTCCGTGCCTCCCTCCCTCAGCCTTCTGTCCCGGCTCCTGCCATTCTCCCTGACTTCCCGCCTCAGCCACTTATCGTTTTCCCCGCTGTGACCGAGTCGGAGCTTACAGCCCTGCTCTCGCGTTCTAAGAAATCGGGCTCCCCGAAGGACATTTTTCCGCCTAAACTGTTATGTAAAATTCTGCCTGCTATCCTCCCAATGCTTCTTCACCTGTTCAACACTTCACTTGCAACTGTTCTTGTTTCCTCTTCCTTCAAAGGTGCCCACATCTGTCCGATTCTTAAAAAGCCTCAACTGAACCCCACTGACCCTTCCAATTATTGCCCGATTTTTCAACTTCCTTTCCTCTCTAAGGTTCTGGAGAGAGTGGTTGCGTCACGCATCAACAGTCACATGGTGGCCAGTAACATTGATTAAACCTATCAATCTGGTTTCAAGTCAGGTCACTCCACGGAAACCGCCCTTCTCAATGTGTCCGATTGCCTACGAAGAGCCGTGGACAGGGGTTGTGCCTCCATCCTCGTTCTATTCGACCTCTCCTCTGCCTTCTATACTATTGACCATACCGTCCTACTTGATCGTCTCCACTCTTTCCTCTGCATATCAGGCACCGTGCTTGACTGGTTCCGCTCTTACCTCTCGTCTCGTACCCAATCCGTTGTGATTGACGACGTTTCATTGGACTCTACCCCCATTCGCTTTGGAGTGCCACAAGGTTCTGTCCTTGGTCCTTTAATATTTCGTATCTACCTTCTCCCTCTTAGTTCCCTTCTCCGTAATCTCGGTCTATCCTTCCACCTCCATGCTGATGACACTCAAATTTTCGTTTCCTCATCCCCCACGTCTCTTGTCTACTCCATCACTGACCTCCTGGCTGCCTACTCCTCCATTTATGACTGGCTCTCTACCAACTTCCTAAGGCTTAATCACTCCAAAACTGAGGTCCTCCTAGTCGGCACCCCTGCTCTTGTCAAAAAATCTAAATCTCTCTTTCCCTCGCTTAATATTACCTCGCGGTAATACTATCATTTTCTCTGACTGCGTTAGGAATCTGGGTGTTGTTTTTGATGAGTATCTCTCCTTTAAGCCTCATATCCGCAATGTCAGATCCCGTACTCACTTCAAGATACTTCTCTTCACATTTAAGGCCCTAAACAACAAGGCCCCGTCTTACCTCTCTTCTACCCTCTCACCACGCCATGTCCCTCGGGCCCTTCGGTCATCACATGCACCTCTTTTGAATATTCCTCGTTCATCCCTCTGCTCAATGGGGGACTGCTCCTTCTCAATCTGTGCCCCTAAGTTGTGGAATTCTCTTCCTGCTGAAATCAGGTCTTCTCCCTCTCTTACCACATTTAAGCGTCTCCTGAAAACGCACCTTTTCAGAATTGCCTTCTCCCCCTCTTCAATTTCCATTGAATTTCCATTCTCATTTCAGCACAACGTGCGCTCTGGGAAGGCCTCAGGCCTTGAAGAGCGCATTACAAAAGACTTATTATTATTATTATTATTATTATTATTATTATTATTATTATTATTATTATTATTATTATTATTATTATTATCGTGATTTTAATTAGTTACAATTACATTTACCTACCATTCGTGATTCTATTATCTACCATTAAAATTACACCCAAATTATACTTTCATACAAATGATCTATTCCGTGATTCCTGATTCAAATTAGCTACAAATTACATTTACCTCATTACCACTCACACACATTGTCTAGACAAATATTATTATAATTACCATTCAACTAATTGTTCTTGTTATTATTGCTCATTGTTATTATTCCCATCTTCGTAACTTCAACTAATTACCTCCGTACTTTAATTCGCGACGAATTATATATATATATATATATATATATATATATATATATATATATATATATATATATATATTGTAACTTATCTAAATGTGTGTTAATTCATACTAATCAAAATAATCTACATATATAATTCCTTGTAATCTACAATAATAATAATATGTATTTTGTAATAAATCCTTGTTTTATTTATTCATTCCCAAACTATTTCCCGTAAAAATCGTTAAGCCTAAACTCGCCATTCGCTGAGAACTGGAATTTTCTTCAGAATAATTTTATTCAATAATTCTCTCATTTTCATTTATCGAGTATAAGTTAGTGTGTATTGTGCTATCTAAGCTACAATTTTATGTATAGGCACTTCTACACTCTATAACATGAAAACGAAACTAATATTAAGACACTAAATAAAAGAAATAAATTCAGAATTTAGATACAAATAATGGAATACAACACACACACACAAAAAATAAACTTAGCCTTTTCCTTTCAACACTCGCCGCGTTGTTTCCAATGCTTTGGTCGCCCAAGAACACAGTAAATACATAAGTAGCTAAAATTAAATTAGTTTATAACATAAATTCAGTCGATGCGTTTTACTGCAGTACGCAATTAATGAGAATATAAAAGTAAAAACCTCAAGTTAATTTATTGTTCAACTGCTGTAAACATTTGCTTTCAACAAAACCAATTGTTCAAAGTTAGAATCTGAGAGACGACTTCGTTTTTGGCTATGAACTGTAGATAAAGGAAAGTAGGAAAGGGGGCAAAGAAAAATAATGGCATAGGCGAGTTGCGAACAGTTTCTCACGTCGTTGGGCCACTGTTAGCCAGCGGCGAATCCGCTCGGCCATCCCGAGTCTAAAAAGACTCATTCACACGAAGATTTTAAGCTGCTCGCCTGCACTTCTCGTACGCTATAGAACCATTCCAGCAAACGAAAACAACCGTTCCACTGGTGCAGAGGAAGGTAGCATGGTGTTATACCTCTTGAATATCTTCTTTATAGCAGGATACATATCTAAAGAGTCGAGTGACTTACTGGTGTCCTGCAAATAATTGAGGATTTCTAAGTCTTCCTTGTTGTTAGGAGCAGAGAATGAGCCGTCCATAGTTTGGAAGAAATCGTCTTCAGATGATGAGTCTGAGTTTACCAAAGTATTGCCACTGCTGTCAGAATTACAATTTCTGACAGCCATTTGCAGCTTGTCTTTTACTTGAGAGATGATTGCTTCAGGGTCGCCGAAATTATGCGCTTGCAACAATGAAATCCATCTAGGTTTGAAATATGGATGGAATACTGAGGTCAAAACGGCATCGGTTACCTCGTGACTTAATGACAAACAATGACCAAATCTGGCATTAAAGCCAGAGACGACTGCTGCCAGTAATGGTATACAGTGTCTCAAGCACAGGTCATTTGGTTGGATAGGCTCCAATCTGTCGAGGGCATCTTGAGTCACTAAAAGCGTTGGAAGAAGACAACCGTAGAAGCATTCTTTTTCTGCCTGTAATTTGTTGAGGGCTGCTGCAATTAGTTTTAGAACTGACAAATTTTCTGAAAGAAATTCCAATTCATTATCTCTGAGGATGGGTAGATTCAGATCTTCAAGAGGTACATTTTCATCATTCTTATGTTTATATATTTGGCTTAATGAGTCATACATTGAGTTCCATCGGGTGACGCATGGCTACCTAAATTGTACGCCAGTTATTTCCTGATTTTTTTTCTGCTAACTTGGGTTTACCAGCAGCATTCCACAGCGCTGAACATTTTCCCATTGCAGAATGCTTTATCTTTTTTAGGCCAGGTGATTTCAGTCTTTTATCTGCATCAGTTGTTGCTACCAAGTTCAATGTGTGGGAGGCACATCGAATATGGGATGATAATTTCGCTGAGTCCTCCCCATGCTCTTGAATGTTCAGGAAAGTTTCTGATGATAACCTCTTCGTCATTTTCTTCATCTGCTTCATCTTCATCAATGTCGTCAGTATGATTCTGAACAAGAACACTGAACTTTTTAAAGCATTTCGCCATGTTCGATGCATTGTCGGTGACTATAAATACAATTTTTCGATAAGATAAACCATGCTCAGAGTTGATCCTGTCTAATATTCCAGCAATTTTATCAAAACTATGTGTTCCACGAAATCTTCGGCATGCCAGTGCAGCTGATCCTCGAGACAAGTCATCATTGACCTGTAATGTAAGATTATAAAATAAATGTTTGTATATTATATTATAAATGAAGACTCACTAAATTAATGATTAAGGAACACATGTCAAATAATTGAAAAGATTATACTATAAGTCTATCACCAATGGTCAATTTATCAATTTTAAAAATAATATACTAAATATCATATACCCAATGTGCAGTGTGTAGCGGTTTACACTCCTACAAATGAAATATTTATTCCTAACTATATATAATTTCAAGAAGAGTTGGTAACCCTGACATAAATCGGGAGATTGCTAATCCCGCTCTCCCAAGCGTCTTAAAATTAAGCCATGAGGTTCATTCGCTTTGCTCGACTCCTTCGGTAAACAGGTCTGTAAATATTTGAATCGTAATTGTTTAGCTAAAAATTTCCCAGAAGAATCCCGAATTAATGCGTGATTCTTTTTTCATTTATAAACCCATTCAACTCCGTTATAATCTATTTATCAACTATTTATCAAACTATTTACCAATTACTTATAATCAATTTATCAAACCCTTTAAAAACTTTATCCAATCAAATTACTTATAATACAATCCATTTAACTATAATCCAAGTTATAATTCAATTTATAATCCAATTTATTATCCAATTTATAATCCAATTTATAATCCAATCAATTACCATTTATAGTTTATCAATCTATTTATCAAACTATTTACAAATTACTATTTAACAATTATACAATCTATTTATCCATTACTTATAATACAATTACTTATAAACTATTTACTAATTTAATTGCAATCAACCAATTACTATCTATCAATTATATCTTTGTTAATTACTATTTACTAATTACCAATTATCAATCATCATTTGTTATACTCTAATTGCAAACCATATTTATCAATTGTAAATCCATTCCCATTAACTCATGCAAATTTAATTCATACGCGCAATTCTCAATACAATCATAAACTATTACTGTATAAATTCCCCTTTAAATAATCTAACTGTTTATTCAATAATATATATATTTCATAACTCTTTGTTTTTAATTTACGTATTCCCCCAACCTCGCACAGATTTAGGCCTAAGGAATTCATCTGCAAAATTTAGATTTGCGTTAGCATTTAACTTCATTCGCTTGAATAACGAAATATAAGTTTTTATGCTTATTATGATATGAGCTATCTAGGATATTGCCGCAATATTCATTCAAAATCTATAAATGGTGCCCAGAATAGTTTAATTATCTCCCATTCATTCGTTCGCAAAATTAAATTAATTTTCACTGTTGCGTGTTATATTTTCACTCGGTTCCATTTTTTTCTCGCGTGGACTTTTATTTTTCACGAGGGACTCGACACGTGCTGGTTTTCAATCCTTAGTTGACCCTAACATCCTTAAGTGATCCCTTAGTAATTTCGTAAAATTAATTATAATATAAAGTAATAAATACAAAGCGTGGCCAATTTTCAATATTTTTTCCGAATTTTTACGTTCAAGCGCGTGAATTGAATTTGTGCAAACACACACACACACTTATTTTTCTGTAAATGGATTATAACGGAGCCCCAAGCTACGTCCCAACTTCAGGCACAGTAACAACGACCCAGGCATCCTCCCCCGCAACAACAACGACGTATTCATCCACCTTCGCCCCCCACGCAAGCATCCTACCTCATTCGCCTCCCACTCAACAACGCCTCTTCCCCAATTCCTCTTTGGTTCAGCTTCCTCCATTCGACCAAAAAAATCCCATTGGCTGGTGGAAAATGGTGGAGCTCATCCTCCTACACCAGGCACTTCCTGAGGACCATAGGACAATCGTCGTAGCTCAGAGATTAGGTCTAAGTATTTTTTCAACTTTTAAGAGTATACGCTGCTTGTGGCGGTATTTCATGGTCTTGGGGAAGGTTCAAGAGGGCGTTCATGGAGGAATTTGGAAGGTCACAAATTGATGACCTGCGTATCCTTCTTGATACGCAGGAGATGGGTGACAAGCGCCCCACGCACTTCTGGACCATGTCAAGGCCCTGGCACATGCCAAAGGAGCACAGCTCGACCACCTCGAGCCACTAAAACTGAGATATTCATGCGTGGGATGCCGGACCAAATTAAGCCCCTTATACTAATGTTCTCCCCAGCGAGCGTGGAGAAGATGGCAAAGGCGGCTGACGCCTTGTATAATAATCCATTCGTCAGCTAGGGAAATGCAGGCACCAAGACGTTTAACGATATAAATTCGGGGCGTAGCACATCATACAACTCTAATATTAAACACCACTCACATGTATCCATTTCTCAGGTTAGGTCACCGGCCGAGACTCCTCACCACTGGCCAGGACTCCCTCAAGATGAATCCTCCCAGGCTTCTGATCTTTTATCCGTTCTGGAGAGGATTGAGATGGATATTCGTGCCCTAAAGGTGCGAATAGGTCTTCACCGATAGCAAAATCGTGAGCAGGACGGAGTCAGACGTCGTTCCTCCTCCCGAAAAATGCAACACCAACGAGGAAACAGCAGCACAAGAGGTGAGGCACAGCAGTTTCATTTCCAACCTAGACCTAATTCCCCCTATCCTGACGACCCTCAGGGTAGCTGCTGGTACCATTCTAAATATGGTAGCAACGCTGTCCGCTGTGTTCAGTCTTGCAGCTTTTAGCGTGCATCAATTCATGCCCCCAGCTTTAACCCTCATTCTGGTCGTGCTGCTCATGCTGCTATCTTTCAGCCTTCAGGCTTTTGTTGGTATCACCTCAAATTTGGCTCCAGAGCAGAAAAATGCTCTGCCCCATGCAACTACCAGCAAAATGCTCAAACCGCACCTCAGTTTCAACCTACCTCACCACCTCTGATTTTACAAAGCTTTACGGGTTTCCTTACCCAACTTTCACCTTCAGTACAGGGAATTTCGCGTTAATATTTAACTTCATTTCCTTGAATAACGAAATATAGGTTTTTATGTTTATTGTAATCTGAGAGCTATCTAGGATATTGTCGCAATATTGATTCAAAACCTATAAGTGACTCCTATGAAACTGCGGTGATTGGTTGACCATATGTCGCATGTAACACACTCAGGGTCAACATACTTCCAGTTTTGCTTGTATGTCTTCCTTCATTGTACTGGTTGGTGTTGCGATAGATCTAGCCAAGGTGAGTCTCGATGGGACCTGAACAGCCGGATTGACGTCTGAAAAATATTTAAAAATTAAAATTAGCTATGAAAAATATCAAAATATTTAGCTAGGCTAGCGATAGTCCAATGTTCATACAAATAAAATGAATAATTATTTTTAATCAAAGATTAGCTATGAAAAAAATTGCTAAATATTTAGTTAAGCTAGCGAAAGTCAAATGTTCTCACAAATAATATGAATAGATATATTAATTATTTATTTTGCCCGATTAGCAAATAATTGCTACCATGTAGTTTAAATCGATATCTACTGATACAATGATTTTAAAACTTTCTTTGTTATGTTTTTTTTATCGCCTGATGTGCCTTTTATTTCAATTTAATAAATTTATTATTATTATTATTATTATTATCATTATTAATCAAATATTAGCTATGAAAAAATAGCAAAATATTTGAGTTATACTAACATGAAAGAAGATCCTTAAATTCATGTAGTTTAACTAGGCTCAGTGGTAGGAGCCCATTAGCCACAGGCGAGAGAATCTTCTTTTCATGGACATCTATAGGTTGTTAGGTGATTATTGCGCCAATACACTAGATAGCTCAGGTCACAATATTAACCCAAAACCTACATTTTTGTTATCCAAGGGAATGAAAATTACTACGCGAAATTTCGTTAGGCCTAAATGGTCGACGTCGTGGGAATACGTGAATTAAGAACAAAGAGTTACAAAAAATATATATTATTGAATGAACAGATATGATTAAAAAGTGAAATTATACAGTTTAGGATTGGATTAAACTTTACGTGGGTGAATTAACTTTGCATGAGTTAATGAGAATTAGAGTACACATATGATGATTGATAATTAGATTGACAAATATTAATTAGATAATAGTTGAATGTTAAATGAGTAAATATTATAAATGTATGATAAATATTTATATGGATAGATAAATAGATTATATGAGCAAATAGATTATATAGTTAAATGGATTGAGTCAATATTAAATAGATGGCGTAAATATTAATTAGATTGGGTAAATAGCTTACAAATTGGTTTCTCGTTACATGGTATGCTAAATAGATTATATTGGATAAATAGATTACAATTTGGTAAAAGTTAAATGGTGGTAATTATTAAGTGGGTAAATAGATTGATAATTTATAAAAGGTAATTGGTAATTTGCTTGCTAATTATTAAATAGATTGTTGGTGTGATAAATAGATTATATGTACAAATAGATTATATGGATTAAACTGGATACATAAATAGATTAAATAAATAGATTATAACAGAGTTAGGAGGGTCTGTAAATGAAAGAAGAATCACGCATTAAATCGAGATTCTTTCGGGACATATTTAACTAAAATTTACTATTCAAATATTACAGACCTGATTCCGATGAGCCGAGCAATGTGAATGAATCTCATATGTTTGATTTTAAAACGCATTAGAGATCGGGCGTACTAATCACACGATTAAAGTTATGGTTACCAACCTTTCTTGAAATAATATATATATATATATATATATATATATATATATATATATATATATATATATATATAGACCGCTACAATACTACCCCACCGAGGGAAAAGCTCGCGCAACATAAAATCTTAGTCTATATAGCGGCGAGGCCTCCTTACAACGCGTCCAGAACGGGTTATAGTGCCAATTGGCTGACTCGGATTGTGGGTCAGGTGGTGATTAGTACTGCGACTCGATTGATGCGGGAGATTGTCGCGAGAGAGTACCAGAACGTCGGGTGACGATTGTTCTGGACCTCCCGAAAAGGCTACTGTCGGGAGTTGCGCGTTGATCGCTTGGTGTTCTCTAACTGCTGTCGAGTGGTCCTGCAATAATAGTGAGACGGCAGCAGTTGGGAAGAAGAATTGGGGGGTGTAGAGATGGTTGGCGGAGGGTTTGCGAGTAAAGAGATAGGAGGAAAAGTTGCAATTTGGTTTGAAAGAGCCGAAGAAGGATTCGGGAGTGGAGTTAGTTGGTTGGGAAGTGTTGAAGGAATAGTTGGGTGCGGAAGGTAGGCTGGGATAATCACTGGACCTATATTAGTGGAAGAGAAAGGTAGTGGCTGTTCCAGATAAACGGCTTCTATGAAAGCGGGTTTAAGCAGATCGATTGAAAGTTACAAGGATGTGCGACTGGAATCGCACCTTTTTGTGTTTAATAGGTCTGTCCTTAGAAGGAGGCAGACATAGGCTTGGGAACTCCCGCAAAAGTAGCTGGAAGTGAAGGGCAGTTGCAGGGAGACGAACAAAGAGGAGAGCGCTGGTAGAAGGAAAGAATGAACCAGTAATAGTTAGGGTCGTGTTCTGTCGATAAGCTTGCAGTGACGAGAATCTACCAAAAGGTCATGAGCGGAAAAGAAATCGAGACCCAAAATTGGAATGTTTACGTCGGCTATGATGAATGACCATGGGAAAACATGACGAAACCCGAGAGAGAGCTCGAGGATACACCTCCCATAAGTCCTTATCTGATGAATTGGCAGCTTTAATGACCAGATCAGAAGAAGTGCAAGCTTCCTCGACTGAAGAGGCTGGAATGACACTGCATTGAGGGTCAGTGTCAACCAGGAAGGATAAACCCGAGAGTGGGTCATGAATACTAAAGGGAGGATCAGCCTGAAGAGATGAGGTTGCAGAGGTGACAGACCCACGTGTCACTTGCGAATTCCGTTTAAGATCCCTGTGCTGAAGGTGAAATATTGGTAATGGAACCCGTAGAGTTTTGTATGTTGAGGTGGTGAAGTTAGGGTAGGTTGAGATTGGGGATTTTGATGGTACTAGCATGACATTGAGCATTTTTCTGCTGTTGCGCCAAATTTGAGGTGGGACCAGCAAAAGCCTGAAGGTTGAAATATAGTAGTATGAGCAGCGCGACCAGTATGAAGGTTAAAGCTGGGGGCATGAATTGATGCATGTTAAAAATTGCAAGGCTGAACACAGCGGACAGCGTTGCTCCCATAATTAGAGTGGTACCAGCAGCTACCCTGAGAGTTGTCAGGATAGGAGGAATTAGGCATAGGTTTGAAACTGCTGTGCCTCACCTCTTGTGCTGGAGTTCCCTCGTTGGTTTTTCCTTTTTCGGGAGGAGGAACGACGTCTGACTCCTCCGTCCTGCTCACGATGTTGCTCTCGGTGAAGACCCGTTTGCACCTTTAGGGCACGAATATCCATTTCAATCTTCTCCAGAACGGATAAAAGACCCGAAATCTGGGATGATTCATCCTGAGGGAGCCCTGGCCGGCTGTAAAGAGCTCTGGCCTGCGACTCAACCTGAAAAATGGATATATGTGAGTGTTTATTTACATCGTTAAACGACCCATGGCCTGCATTTCCCCAGTTGATGAAAGGATTTTTATACAGGGCGTCAGCCTCCTCTGTCAATTTCTCCACGTTCGATGGAGATGACATTAATATGAGGGGCTTAATTTGATCCGCATCCCGCACATGAATATCTCTGTTATGAGTGACTCGAGTTGGTTGAGCTGTGCTCCTTTGGCATGTGCAAGGGCTTTGAGATGGTTAAAAAAAATGTGTGGGACGCCTGTCCCATATCTCCTACGTATCAAGAAGGATCCGCAGGTGCTCTATCTGCGATCTTCCAAATTTCTCATTGAACGCTCTCTTGAACCTCAACAAAGAACCAGAAATTATCCTATCCAGCAAAATATTCTTAAAAACGGAAAAGATACTTAGAGGTAATTTCTGTGATACGACGATCGTCCTATGGTCCTCAGGAAGTGCCTAGTGTTGAAGGATGAGCTCCACCATTTCCCACCAGCCAATGGGATTTTGCGAGTCGAATGGTGGCAGCTGAACCATAGAGGGAGTGGGGGGCGAATGCGAGAGAATGCTTGCGTAGGGGTGGGGGGCGAAAGTGGTCGAATAGGTCATCGTTGTTACTGTGACCGAAGTTGGGGCGTAGCTTGGGGTTCCATTATAATCCATTTATAAAATATTAAAAGTGTGTATGTGTGAGTGTATATGTGTGCATGCACAAATCCAATTCACCCGTGTGAACGTAAAAAACTGGAAAAAAAATATCTAATTCTGGTCACTCTTTGTCCTTATTACTGTATTTATAACTAATTTTATGAAATTGCTAAGGGGGAACTACTACTAACCAGTCTTCCTTACATTAAATTTGCCTAGGCCTAAGTCCCATCTTTATTTTTTTATTGTGTATCTATATGCCTAACCTACTGTAATATTCCAAAGTTTTAAATAGGTACAGGCTAGTTTAGAACCTAATTAGGTCTATAGAATTTCTTATTTTATTTAAGGCGTAGGCCTACACCTATTGAGCTCAGGAAAAATTCAAGAATATATACTTAGGGGCTAATTAATTTATAGGAGCAGGTTCAAGGGAGATTGTTCCATGTTCATTTACCTTCTTAGTATCAAACTTATGTTTAGGCCCTAATTAAATATTTTTAAATTTTATTATACAGGGTAGACTGGTTGGTATTACTTAATCATAATAAAATGGGTAGGTACCAGTACCATACCAGTATAATTGGTTAAAATTAAATAGGCCTATATATTTCTAGACTCACAGTAGGCCTCACATCTGCTAGTTATGTTAATGTTGATATTTACTACTTAGTTACTAAATAGTACTAACTCTGAGGTGCCTCAGGAGATTGCTTGTTGAGTCGAGGCCAGCAGACAGAATTGTAGTTTTCTTTCTACATTGCATGCAAATAACCTTGATATTGTTTCCAGTTTTTTCGACAATTTGAAAATATTTTCGGTTCAATAGCACAGACTGAACCTTATTACCAAGATTTTTCTCTAAATATATTAAATACTGTTCTGATGACAACCTAGAATATTTGGTTCCCTCTGGAGCCGGTTGAAGATTTAAGATTGCACTCATCAAATACTCTCTCCCTGCCTCTGAGCGAGCGTGTTTGTGGATAACGTATTTAAATTTTGTTTATTTTTTTATTTGTTATTGATGTTTGTTTTCTCTTTTCAGAGAAAAAAAAATAATAGTTTCCTTGCTATAATTCTTTTGTCAAAAAGCCACTCTAGTATTCTGATTATTCCTTTTGTTAGAGTGGTTAGGATAACAAATTTTTAAAATTTAAAATCGAATTCGTCACGTCCTTTAACTATAATTGGTTGGACAGTTTAAAAAAAAGAAAGAAAGACGTACGCCAAAAAAAATTGTGCCCACACGAGTGGCAGCCGGCAAGACTTTTTCCCGGGGAACGCCAAACCCTTCTTTGTCTCTTTGTTTGGTTGTAAGTACTTTTTGTAAATATTTTTGTTGTTTTTTTGTTTGCTTAACTGATTCTCTCTTGTTTGTTTAGATGAACTTTGTTTGGTGATAGGACTGCATTTTTTGATTGTGTATATATTGTAATTGTAAATTTATTTATCTCATATTTTTTTTTGTTCGTGTGCATAATAACGAGATCTCAAATATAATTACCCGATATTTTTGTAAATAAATGACTGTACATACAATCCGTTTCATTTCTCCCTCGATTTTTCAGTCTGACTTAATGTAGGAAGCGGGTTGGAACGATTGGGGTTAGAGTGTAGGTTCGTGGCCGGCTACATTTGGCGCCCGAATAGGGACGCGAGATCTCGAAACCGGGAGCGTGACAGGATTGGATTGCAGTCCGTCATCGGATTGAACGTAGTTGATGGTTTTTTCCCTTCTTCTGTCTTTTATTACTAACCTGGGAGGATGGATTCTGTAGAACAGGGCCTACATGATGGGATTGTGAGACTGAGGCTGGATTTGAGGTAGAAAGAGGAGGAATGTACACTATTGAGGAGCGGGATTGAAGGATTGAAAAGTGATATGATGAGTATGGAAGAGAAGACGGACAAGATGAAGAAAGAAATGGACGAAAGACAAAGGCAGGTCGACCAAATGATGCAGTGCCTCTATGACATGATTAAGGGGCCAGGACCGGCCCCAGGACCGGCCCCAGGACCCTCACCCTGACCCTTGCTCCGACTGCAGGGAATAAGACTAATGGGATCAATGGGAGTGTTTGCGAGTATAGAGAGGACAGGATGATTGTGAGTGATAGGAAAGACGGAGAATGGAAGAGAGTGGAACACAAGAGAGGATGGAAGACTGGGTCAAAGGGAAAGGATCGGAAGGTGAGAGGGGAGAGTGTGGACTAGTTGTATTCGGATGAAGAAGAGAGTCAATGTATGATTGGGATGAGTGAGAATGAGAGCAGCTCAAGTGAGAGTGAAGTGAATGTGGGGAAGGGTATTTTGATAAGGGAAGTGCCAAAGGTTGATAAGTTTAGGTTGCATGGTGGGAAGAGTGTGGATGAATTCTTCAGGGAATTTGAGCGTTATTGTAAGCTCAAGTATCCGTAGAATAAGAGATATTTGGTGAATGCATTTGGCGAGTGTTTGGACGGAAAAGTGCTAGAGTTATTCCGCGTGATCACGAGGGTGGGTGAGCTAAGGTATGAGGTGGTGAAGAAGCGATTGATTGGGCAAGTGAAACGAATGGAAGAGATTGTGAAGTATAAAAGGATGAATGAATTTGAGAAGGCTCGCATGGGGAAGATTTTAAGTATGAATATGTATGCGCATAGGCTTGAGACTATGGCGAGAAAGAGGTATGGTGATGATGGAGTGAATGAGTGTAAGCAACTGTTGAGGAAGTTCCTGGACACGATCCCGAGAAAGGTGAGTGAATGGTTGAATGGGAAGAGAAAGGAGAGGATGAGACTGATAGGTGAACGGTTGGCGTGGGAAGATGTGTTGGGGCTTCTGGAAGATGAGCGATTTGATGAATAGAGTGATTTGGATGAAGATGGATGGTATAGTGTAAATGTTGGGGGTAAGAAGCCCAGGAGCTTTCCTCCACCGCAGTAGTTTGGCAGCTATCGGAATGCCCTGAGGGCTGCGCCAGCTAAGGTGATGTCGAGCTTCCTGGGCCGGCAAACTGGATGGGGGCATGGAAGATGGGCAAATGGAAGGCGACAGATGGCTAGTAAGCGCGTGAATGGGTATATGAGGGAGCAACCGAGGTATGTCCCAGCAAATGAGAAGCCGAATGGCGTGAAAAAGATCGTAGAATTTCGTAGGTGTGGAAGGAAGGGGAATATGTTGGCGGAATGTAGATGGACGTCTAGCGCGTGTTTTGGGTGTGGTAAGAATGGGGCCTATGGTAAAAGGCTGTCAAGAAAGTGTGAAAGAATGTTTTGAATGTAAAGAGAGGGGACATTTGAAGAGAGATTGTCCGAAGTTGAATGGTGAAGCGACTGCTGGGGGAAGTATGAAATATGTTTGTGGTATTTGCGGAAAGGCTGGTCATTATGCAAGGATGTTGTAGCGGGCCGAAAGCAACACTAACCCCGCGTTCCAACCTTATCCTAGAATTTATGGACCTTGAGAGCCCTGAGGAAGAATTGATACGATTTAATATACAGTCCTTTACTTTACACAAAAAATACAGTTCTAATTACAGTTTATATTTACAAAAAAATAAACACCGGTGCGCATTCAAAATAGATATTCTATACAAATTTCAATTCTTCCAACCGAAAAAAAAAATATATGACAGGCTACACAACAAGGTCCACACAACAAAACAAAAAACAACACCCAAATGAGAAGGGGCACAGGGCTATCACTTGTGCGCTGGGAGGTGGTGTGGTAGTAGTAGTAGTTGTCCAATAAGAAGGGGTACGGGCTCGTCAGCCAATCCAGGTAGGAAGTGCAGGTAACGCCCTCCGTTTCAGGGTTGGTCTGGGCGGAGCACTCGCCTCGAGGATTCCTCTCACAGTCCGCTGAAGAACTTTGCTATCCCTCGTTGTTAAAATTAATGTTGAGCCTATAAGTATTTTAGCAAAGAACCAATCTTACCTAGGGTAATATCCCAATGCGCTGGACAAATCAATTTTAGGATACTCCTAATTTTACAAAATTATATAAAATATATCTCTGAAAAGAGAATACAATCGGTTATTATTCGTATTCATAATATAAAAAATCGGAAGGCAAATTATACCCACACACTCACCAGGGGTAGGAAAAAGATATATGTAAAGGGGGAGGGGGTGGGAGAATGGCCTTACAGACACACACACACACCGCTCCCCAACAATGTGTCGTGACCAGTGGAAGGTATGTAGCTATTGTGCAATGGAAGGACATTTGAGTGAGAGGTGATGGATTAGATTGTGAGCGCAAGGAGTGAATGGAAAGTCTGAAGCGGGAAACTAAATTCTAAGAGAGTACCTGGTGAAGTATCCTCTGGGTGCATGAGTGCAGGTAATGTGTTGGTAAGTCTGTCTAGTGTGAAAGTGCTATCTGGTAGGAAGTATGAGTGTCTGAGTGTCAAGGTTGAATTGAACGGGATTGAGTGTTTGGCTTTGATAGATTCTGGGTGCAGGACGAGCTTGGTATATAAGGACGTGTATGACAAGCTGAGTGGTAAAACCCTCCTGTCAGAGTGTAAAGGTAGTTTGGTAGGGATTGGTGTTATGAAAGTACCTGTGATTGGAATAATAAGGTCACCTGTTCCAATACATGGTATGTTGATGAATGAGTGTGAATTCTCTGTGATTGATAAGGTGAGTAGTAAGTATGGTGTGATTTTGGGGTATGATTTTATGAAATTGAACCGTATGGTTGTGCATCCTACGAGTGATCAGATTGAGAGAAAGATTGGTAAAAATGGGGTGTATAAGTTATATGTAGGGAAAGAGGGTAGTGTTTTGAGGAGTGTGCTTACCAGTATTGAGGTGACTGCTATGGAGAGTGTAAGGCTTGTGAAGGGTGAAAAGGTGTCTGTTAAAGTGAGTTGAAGTAAGGAGGTGAGTTTGAATGTGGGTGAGAACTCTGTGTTATTTGATGGAAATGATGCTTATTATAAGGTAAGGCGTGTTGCTTGTGTGTTTGATGGCTTGATGAGAATGAATGATCCTTTAGTATGTGTGCAGGCGGAGCCCAGAGAGAAAAAGCAGGTGGGGGGATCCAAGTCGGAGATTTTATGATTCACCTCTCCACTGTCAGTGAGGTAGGTATGGATGATAGCACGGATGTCAGGGTAAATGTTGCGAAAGAAAAGACGTATGAATGGACGTATAATGAAGTGTAAAGGATGGTGAAATTGGATGAATGTTTGACTGAGTGTGAAAGGGAGGATGTGTATCGAATGCTGTTTGAAAGAAAGGGGGTCCTCAGTAAGGGCGATCTGGATTTCGGGGTTGCGAAGCTCCCGGAATTCAAGATTGTCCTGAAGGAGGACACACCAATCTATGAGTGGCCGAGACATTTTCCGCGTCCGGTTGCTGATGAGATTGAAGAGCTGCGTGTGGAATTAGAACGATTGGGGATGATTGAAGAAAGTAAGAGTGCATGGAATATTCCGATTGTGCCTGTACGTAAGCCGGATGGAAGATTGCGTCTGTGTGTGGATTATCGAAAGGTGAAGGAAAAGACTGTGAAAGAGAGGTTTCCGATGTGTGTGGTATCTGAGTGTGTGTATAGTATGCATGAAATTATAGCAATGCCCTCTGGGCATTCCTATAATAAAACCTCCTGGGAAACACAAATATATATATATATATATATATATATATATATATATATATATATATATATATATATATATATATATATATATATATATATATATATATATATATATATATATATATATATATATATATATATATATATATATATATATATATATATATATACATGAATTATTATGTCAAATTCATATCATGCATTTTTTTTACTTAACCTTGTCAATTAAATCGTTCAATTATTTTACTTAACTTTTGTAAATTAAATCATATTTTATGTACAACTTAATAATTCCTTTTTTTTCTTAACTTGTCAATTCATTTAACGTAATAACAACATCATCTCTTAAAATTTCACACACAAACAAACAAACACGTTTTCAGCTCGACCAAATGGCACACTATTCTCTCCCATTCGACTCCCGCCATTCTCCGCATAAAGGTCGGTAATCATTCCTACTACAATTAGTCATTTACCTCCAAACAAATCGCACTTAGTTTAATTCCACTTTCTCTCACAATTCTTTGCAAACGACCATACGAGAGTGGGTCCTAATTATATTTACCTCTCATATTGCAGCCCCTAATTCACAGTCCATCATAGTCCATATTATTTCACCATATTATTTCATATTTATTTGACGTACTTCATTTCTCTTCACATCTCGTTACTGTAAATCATACTTTACCATATCTTACATTGTATACCTAATTTAACTTATCTCATTGTACATTCGTTGATTCTATGAATATATTTATATTTGTTTAATTCTTTTTCTTAAAACCCAGTTCATTATTTCAAAATTTATTTCGCTTTCTTCTTAGGCCTAAAAACTAGCAGGTGACAACTTCGATCAAACAAATTTATAGTTATGGTTTTCGAAACGCTATTTAGGCTGATTTATTAACAGGAAATAAATCCCATGAATAACCATATACTATAGAATGAAGTGGTTTACAAAGCTAGAACTGGTACGTGGGTATTACCAGATGCCTATTGCTGAGGAGAGCAGACCGGTGACCGCCTTTTCCTCCACGAAGAGGCATTATCAGTTCCGGAACCTCAGCTTTGGGTTGGCTAATGCTCCCGGTGCCTTCCAGCGGGCAATGAATGTCGTGTTGAGTAAGTTTGCGAGTAAGAATGTAATTGTGTTTATTGATGATATTTGGATTATAACTGAGAGTTTTGAGGGGCATATGAGATTGGTGAATGATGCGTTGAGAACGTTGGAGAGTGTTGGTGCAAAGGTGAAAGTAGCGAAGTGTGAATGGTTTGCGAAAGAAGTGTAATTCCTTGGACATAAGGTGAGACATAATGGGTTACGAAAGTCACCAAATTATGTTGAAAAGGTGCGAATGTTTCCGAAACCGGTTACTGTGAAGCAGCTGAAGTCGTTTCTGAGCTTGATTGAGTTTCAACGAAAGTTTATACGTGATTGTTCTGGTGTGAGTAAGCCTCTGACTGAGTGGATGGGCAAGAAAGGTAGTACGATTGTCAGGTGGAATGATAAGATGAATGAAGCGTATGAGAGACTGAAAGAAGCAACTGCTGAAGTTGTTGAATTGGCATACCCGGACTATAGTGTGAATGCTAACATGCTTGAATCGTATATGGATGCGAGTGGGTATTGTATGGGAGGTTTTCTGATGCAAGAACAGCGTTTGAATGGAGAGAATGTCAGGCGAATAATTGGGTATGTATCCAAGGCTATGAACGCGGCAGAGCGAAAGTATTCGATTGTGGAGCGAAAGTTGGCTGCGATAAGGTATTGTTTGAAAGTGTTGTGTCCGTTTCTGTATGGTGTGAGGTTCGTGATAAAAACAAATCACCAACCTCTTGTGTATCTGCAGCGTATGAAGTGGGCTGATAGTAGGATTGCGAGGACTTTGGAAGATTTGAGTGATTTTGACTATGTGATTGAGTACGAGCCTAGTGAACGGAATGGAGTGGCTGATTTGATGTCATGGTATCCTGGTGCGAATGATGAAAATGTGTGTGGAGTGAGTATTTGCCGAAAGGGATTATGAATGGAAGGGAAAGTAAGGGTGGTGGTGATATAGGGTTAGAGTAAGGTATTCTTTTTCTGTAGTTTTGTAGGCTGGGTTAAGTGATCGTTGCTTCCTTTAAAGGTAAAGGAAATTTGGAGCAGAATTCAACTTCTTTATTAGGCGGGAGCGTAGACGTGTATACAAGTGGCGAACAGGAAATATAACTTTTCTTCTTGAATAATAATGACTGGTTTAGCTCTTTTTTGAATGAGCCTGGCTTAGTGAAGCTTGCTATGTGCGCATAATATATGCAACACATGATCTTTGTCGACTGCTCGCTCTCTACCTTAAGGTAGGTACGTTGAGATGGGGCCTCGTCGACTGCCACCTTTGTCACTTTGGCATATAACCTGTTGGGTTTAGCTTCCTCTTCTTCTTTTTGGCGTTTCTGTTGTTTCTTAATCTCCTCCTTCTTTACTGAGCATGACATTTCCATGGCTCCATGGTCACCGTTGCAGTTTATGCATCGTTTCTCGCTACTTCTACAGTCACGCCAGATGTGACCAACTTTGCTACATATGGAGCAGACAATTTCGGTTTGTGGACATGCTCTAGTTGTGTGCTCGTTATATTTGTAGCACTTAAGGCATGTCTGCAATTCTGTGAACTCCTCTCTTTCTATCTAGTCAGGGCAGACCCTGGCGTGAAAGAGAAGGAGACCGAGTTTTTTGGTCTTCTGTGCCATACCCGTATCCTGGAAAATCACCTTGAATACGTGGGTTTAGTCTCTGAATTTAATATCCTTGGAGACTTTAGCCCACTGGTGATTACTCTCGATCTCATGGGAGATTTCAGCGCTTGAGTGGTGCCCCACCCAAGAGTCTAATCTACGGCAAATAACGTTACAGTGTGCTTGTATTTGGGGTGGGATTTTAGGAGTCAAGTTTATAGAGTTGAAGATTTTGGTTGCTTTGGACGAGGCCAAGAGTTCTCCGTCCATTTCTTTCTGACATATAGCCGTATACACGAAAGGGGTGTCGATGAGTTTGACGAGAGCGACATCTAGCTCCCCGTAGACTATGGAGAAGACCTCCCCACGGTCAAGCTTTGAGCTTTCGGGGAGAGTCCTGAGACTTATCCGTAAAGGGCGTTTGTCATTTTGTCGTCATTGTCTTTTTATTGGGTGTGATGGAATAGAGGAAGGTCAGAATAACAGAGAAAAAAGATGAAATTTGCAAAATCCAATGCCACTTTACCTTGTGAAAATGAAGATTCTAAGATGTCAGTTTATTTGCCGTAATCCTTATTTATGATTGCACTGGCACTTTGTGGGGGTGTTTATTATGCACCGCACTTATTGTTTACACTTGGAGGAAAATAACTTTTAGTCATGTAAATTTTCGCGATTGAAAAATCTTCGGGGACGTTAAGCATATTCACTTTCCTTTACCTCCTTTAGCAGAAATAACGTACCGAGAGAAACCATTTTAACAAGTAAATCTTAGCAGTCGCTCATCTTTTGCACAAAAATACACCTATATAAATAGTTATTTCATTTACACATAACACTACAACAATTCAACCAATCAGGATTGATATACATTTAATAGTCATTCTTACGTTCATTTTTGGAAAAACAATTTCGATCGGTATATTTGAGAGAAAAATGCACATACAAAATAACGTTACAAAAAATAATAGTTAATAGTGGGGAAAAAAGTTGAGCGGAGAAGAGAAAGTTTCCCAAGTACTAGTAAGAAAAGAAATGGGTTCTCCAGGTACTACCGGAGGTCATGTTATTGTATATCTACTTGGTTATTTTAAATCTTACTATATTAAATGGGTTTAGTTCTCCAGGACATACTGGAGGACAAATATTTTACATTTTAAAAATTTCGGAAATTTTTCCATTACAGAGAGTTATATTTCATAAATTTCATTAATTTTTAATATATACACCATCACTGTTTATATTAACGTAACTACTGAGTATTGAATGTTTTTATCATTACTTCTTTTAACCTCTGAATTTTAGTATTATTAGACATTTTCATCCTTTTTAACCACTGATTATTAAATTAAATTACTTATCATTTTGATTAATTCCTTAAACCTCTGAATTTAAGTATTATTAGACACTTTCTTCCTTTTTACCACTGTTTATTAAATTAATTCACTTAATCTTTAATCTATGGAATTACTGCTATTGATACTAAATATTCTATTCATATTTTAAACACTGCTTATTATTTTTAACCATTGTTTTTATTAACGTAACCACTGACTATTGAATGTATTTATCATTAAATTCCTTTAACCTCTGAATTTTAGCATTATTAGACACTTTCTTCCATTTTAACCACTGTTTATTAAATTAAATTAATTCACTTAATCTATGGATTTATTACTAAATATTATATTCATTATTAATCACTGCTTATTATATTTAATTGATTATTATCCACTGTTTATTAAATGCTTTTATTTTACTTTCGTTTAACCACTGAATTTTGTAATTATTAACTATCGTTCATTTTCATATATTTTTCACTAAACGATATCGGACGTTTTTTGACCACTTTTTATATTTTTATACGTTGTCATGTTCACGGTGTGTACACACGAGTCTGGGATGTAGATGGTTCTTTCTTTTAGTAATCCTTCTATTTCTTTCGGCGACCAAGGTCCTTCGTAGGTCCATTTGTAGTCCCCGCGAATAATTCCTTTGATCAGGGCCTCCAGGTCACCTTTTGGGGGCTTGCACACTACGGCGCCGAATACCTTGAGTCCCACGTCAACGGCGTTAAAGAAGAATCCTCGTAGTAAGATGTTTCTTTCCTCCGTGAGGGGTACTCCGGGATAGTCCAAAATGTCATCGTCCTCGTCTTCTTCCCCGTGAAATGTATATTCTTGTTCTTCTGTCTCTTCTTCCTTTTGGGGTTTTGTCTTCTTCTTTTTCTTTTGCTGTTTCTTCTTTTTGGTTTTTTTTCGAGGGCTTTCGCCTCTTGTTTCTTCACTTTCTGTAGTTACTTCTTCTTCTGTGGTTTTCAGTTGTTGTTGAATGTCGGCAGGTTCTTTTGCTTTTTCTTGAGTTGTTTCGTTTTGTTGTGGGTCGTCTACAAATTGAATTTTTAGCACTTCTTGTTAAGGGAGATTGGGAGGAAACCAAAGTTTTTTCTTGATACCGTTCTTCTGTAATAGTTGGTTTAATTCTTCGGAAAAAGTGCCGGGGTTGGCTAGGTTTGCCAAGTGTGTGTAGATGACCATAGGCATTATTTCTTTGCATTCACTTGGCATCACCAGCTTTGGTGCCGTTATTTCTGTGGCTGTTGGTTTTGTTGCCGCAGCTGCTTCTGCGAAGTTCTTTGGTTTTTCCTCCTTTTCCTTTTTGGACTTTTCACGCTTGGCTCTGATTGCCTCTTTGCGGACGGGACACCTCATGGCCAAGGCCCTGTGGTCCCCTCCGCAGTTTGTGCAGCGTGTTTTTTCAGAGGTACACTCTTTCCATCCGTGTCCTTGTTTAGAACAGATGGAGCATGTAACCTCGGTAGCTCGACACTCACTTGTTGGGTGATTTTCCACTGCCATGCATTTGAAGCAGGTTTCCAACTGAACGAATTCTTCCGCTTCTATTTGTTCAGGGGCAATGCGGAGGTAGAACCCCAAGAGTCCCTCCTTCATAACCCTTTGTGCCATTTCCGTGGTTGAGAAAATAACTTTGACTATGTTTTGGCCAAACTTATCCACCTTTGCAATTCTGGCCCATTTTTAGGGCTTAGAAAGCTCATCCTTGATTTTATCACAGCTGTTGTCCGTGAAGAAGGGGTCGAGCTTTCTGAGGATGACTGAACGACGCACCATGATTTCGTGGGGGATAGTAGCTTTGAGTCCAATTTTCCGAAGGGGCTCTTTAGCTTCGTCTGACACAATTTTTTCGACGTCCTCGGGAGTCCAGCATACTGCTGCCCATCCGTTGCGCATCTCAATTAGTCTTAGAAGAGCTACGCAAAGCAGGCCAAAAATAGTCTCCACGACCGTTTGCCGACTAGGCTTTGTTGCTCCACTGATGGTACGGAGGGGGATCCGTTTGACGTCCATGGCGGGTGGCGCCATGGCCCCCATCTCGTAATGTTGCTTCTCTTTATTCCTGGTATTAGTTTACTATTCTTCCGGATAGTTTTTTCTCCTTTTCCTTCCGAAGGAGAATGTCTGGCAAGGTCGTTTTCACTTTTTCACTTAACTTTTCCTCCTTTGCCACGTCCAGACATGATGAATTCAACCTATCAAATGGTAAGGTACCTACTAAAGTACTCACTCTAATCGTACTACTCGAAAAACAGCCTTAGCGTTGACAAATTGGCCAATCAGCTTTAAGACATAAGCGCTGTAAAAATTGTCCAATCAGCGCTATGATAGATTTAAAATGTTACTAACGCTCAAACCGTTTGCACATAAACACGGCTGAAATCAATTTTCCGAATTTTTAGACTTGGAAGAAATCTTTAATTATTCTACGCTCAACGATAAGTCACCGCCGGCAAAGGAGGAAAAGTCGAGGGAAAGTCACGGCAAGAAATCGTCAACGAATTTCACTTTTCCCCCAAGGGGACTACAAGATCAAATTTGTACGGCAGAACATATAGTCGACCCATGTCTGGCTAAGTCCTCCCGCAGTCCCCCCCCCCCCCCAGGGGCAGGTGGTATAAAGTGAACTAAACTGCCATTCATCTAGTCTCGCTCCAACTATGTCAGTCCCCTTTGATAGACATAATTGGAGACGTAAAGGAAAGCAGGTTTGATGATTAGCCCACTGTGGAACTCTACGGAAGAGAACACCCGATTACGTGGCGATGCTGATAGCTTTGGGGAAGAGTTCGCTGGAATCTATGAGGGTAGTTTCCGGCCAAGACAACAGGGACATGCAACCGTCCTGTGTAAGTTGGAAGCAGCATCGATAACCAAACCCCAGACGGGGTAGCACCCCGGGTAGTGGTTGTTGATTCGATCACCAACCATCATAAAGTCCGCCACATTTCACCCCTCTGAGGGGCCTCGCCGGGTACACCCATCATTCATCCCTCCCATCCCGCAGTTTATGTTCGCTGAAGCTCTCTTGCAATGGGGATGGGGGAGAGCCCGCCCCCCCATAAAGAAATCTACAAAAAGATTACAATTCTACAAGAAGGAAGAATTACTTGAAGAAATAATTACTAAGAAGTAAAATCATCAGCAAAAGGACAAGAGGAAATTCAACCCAGGGAGTCATCCCCTCGAGGGAAAAATGGAGCCCAACGGAACCACTCGGATCCCGTTGCGCACCATCAGTGGAAGCAGCAGGCCCAGCCGAGAGAAGGTGTTCGAAGTGGTCTTCGGGAAACTAAAGATCGCTATGTTCCGTCTTCTCGAGGTCCTCACAGGATATGTGGCGATCAACGCGAAAGAAAAAGATGTGTAGAATATAACGAAACAAGAGGCAGTAGAGACACTATGCGAAATAGGTCTCCAGCCAGCAATCCCGCCGCAAATACAGACGCACAGGAGCGTCGCATGCAGGAGATTAAAAAACTTAGATATGGCAACACTCCAAGGAGCAAATAAAGGAGGAAATCGCGAGAAACCAACCATGGGCCAAGGTTTCAGAAATTATCAAATTCTGGAACAAAAAAGAAAATACAGAGTACGCACACGTATTCAAGGTAATCTTTGCGGACACATTAATGGCACAAAAGGCAAAATAAAATTGACTCCTATTATTCAATGCCAAAATCAGCGGCGAGCAGATAGAAAGGGAAGAATTTACCCCCATACAGTTCTGTTTCTGCTGTTACAAGATGGAGAGCCACGTGACTAAAGATTGCCCCGAACCAGAGGAGATCTGCTCAAGGTGCAATGAGGCGGGGCACCACTGGAAGAATTGTAGCAGTCCAAGGGAGAAGTGTGCCAACTGCGGTCAAAGACGCCGCTCCATGGTTATGGCCTGCCTTCTAAAAAGGGAACTGAAAAAGGAAAATGTTCAACAAAAGAAAGAAGAGCAGACTAGAAAACAAAACACAACGTACGTTCAAGCAGCGAAGGCAGTCTTTACAGAAACGGAGGCTAAGAAAACTTACTTAAGACTGGAAAATGAAAATTCCACCAAAATCCTGACATTCGTCCTGTATGCATATGTCAGAAATCTTACAAACCCGGGAATTTTTGCAAAGGAGCTCAATCAGATGCTCACTAAAAACGGGATGAGCGAGATGTGGTTCCCTGATAATCCACCATCAGGGGACGTATTCCAACTGCAAATGGTCCCAAGGAAATTACTGGTAAAGCCAGGATACAGAAAAAAAATATCGATGCTGACAGGGTGAATCTTAAAATATACTCCACGGAACAGTTTTCCTTCCCGAAGGACTGGGACACGAATAAAATTGTGGGGATAAAAAAGAAATTCTACAAATAGGACTTCGACGCTCAATGCGACGAGAAAACGGTTGAGCAGGCACTGTTTAAGCAAAACATCGCCTTCCACCGAAAAACATTTGTGAAACTTTTCCCAGCAGAGTACAAAAAGAAAAGGAACGGGCAACGCAAGTCGACAACCCGTAAACACTAAGGCATCCACCAAAGCCAGAACAGAGAATGTAAAACGAGAACAACAGGTTAAAGATCTTGACCCTCAACATGAATGGATGGAAGGGGAAAGCCACGGCATATGGAAACATATTCCGTGTGCTTGATCCAGACATCATACTAATCACGGAGCATGGTATCGATACGACCAACAAACAGTTAAAGATACCAGGCTACAGAGTGGTCTCAAAAAACCATTCTCAGAGAAGTACGACGGTGCTGCTGTTGCCGTCAGAAGGAATCTCTCGTTCAGACACCTTCCGGATATGGACGAGTCCTTCGTGGCCGTAGAGCTGCACACTCTAGTGGGCAAGCTCATAACCACCTCGACGAAGATACCTTCCCCTCACAAGCTTCTACACCCTGTTTGGCCACGGCAGAATGGTATTCCTCGAGGGCGACCTCAATGCCAGATGCCGAACGGCTGGCTATTGTAACACGGATAAAAGAGGCCATAACTTGGAAATGATTATGCAAAGGAAAAACATCCAACGGATAGGTTCTGATTTTCCAACCTATATCACCGTTCGGTCAGCAACAAAGCCCGACATAATCATGACAAGTGAACGCTTTCCCTTCAATTACCGTAGTGAGCCAGGTCCAACAGTTCCCAGCGACCACATAGTGATCTTGACGACCATTTCTCTCGCGCCAATCCAGCTTCCAATCCCTCTTCGCAAAAGCTACGCTTCGGCCAACCGATAACGCTACGAGGAAATCCTTGCTAGATTTAAACCAGCGGACCTAAACGGAGCAAGGCTAAAGAGGATCGTCGAGGAGCTTGAGAAGATAACTGCCCACATCATCGAGGCGGATCGCGAGAGTGTACCGATGAAGAGGTACAAAACTCTCCTACAACCCAGATGGACCGAGGAAATGAGAGAGATCGCCAGAGTGCACAGGGAGGTATAGGAAGAATTTAGAAGAGAAGGTACAAATCGAAAAAAAAGCTCGCTGCTACTACGCCTGAGTGAAGATCTAAAACAGGCTATTAACCAGAAACAGGGTGAGATCTGGGACAGCCTGATTAAAAAAGTAAACAGCGAGGTGAGACCCGATGTGTTCTAGCGACTTGTGAACAAGTTAAAAGGTCACAAGTAAAGAAAAGAGCCGCATTAAGGAGGGCGATGACTACTTGGAAGACCTGGAGGTTTTGTAGGAGAGATTCCGCACTTCTGGAAAGGTGTCTCCACGATAACACCAGAAGACAATGCGGAATTCGACCAGGAATTCGAGGGCCAACTGATTGAAGATCTTAATCAGAGGTTGCATCGCACGCTCCCACATGCTTATGTCGATGAAGGGAGGGTTTTGGCAGACCATGGCCAACCAACTACACCTGAAGAGGTCATGGCAGTCATAAAAACCTTTAAACAAAAGGCACCAGGCTGGACGGGCATCACCAAAAATAACCTGGTTCATGCCCCCCCAGCAGATCATTCAGGGAATCACGAACATCTACAATGCTTCCCTGAATACGGGCTACTTCCCCGAAGGTTTCAAGATAGCTAAAATCATCTTTATACCTAAAGGGAGGAAGCCCGATCAACTGGTGGACTACGGGCCAATATCCTCCCTGGAGTTTATAGGCAAAGTTTACGAAAAGCTTCTTGCCAACAGGTTGCAAGACCAACTGACCGAGCTGGATGCACACAGCCCTCAGCAACATGGGTTCCGCAAGAGAAGGGGACTAACACAGCCCTTGCCCTTCTCACTGAAAAGCTCGCCCGATGTAAAGCTGAGAGGAAATACGTAGACATGGTGATGCGAGATGTACAAAAGAACTTCGATAAGGTTTAGCTAAGAGGTCTACAATACAAGATCTTGGGCCTCCAGCTAAATCCAATCTTGGAAAGGGTTCTCTGTGACTACATCATGCACAGAAACTATGTGACTACATCATGCACAGAAAAGCCCAAATTTCGATCGAGGGCTACAGAGGACCCGAGTTCGAACTTGAGGCGGGTCTGAGTCCGCTGCTGTACCTTGTGTACACACTGTACTTACCTGATCAAGTAGGGGAGGACGTGATGTACCTGCAGTTTGCAGCCGATATCACACAAATCATCCCCAGTTACTACAAACATGCTGGATTTCAAGCAAGGCAGACAGCCATCGAAATCGATAACATTATTCGATACGAACGAAAGTGGAAAATCAAGACCAACCGCTGAAAGTTCCAGATCCTTCCAATAAACCGCCCAAAACGTGTTGATGTCTTAGTGGATGGCGAAGTATACCCGTACGGAAATTAACGCAAAGTCCTAGGTCTGCACTTAACATCCAAAGGATACACAGTGCACATTAAAAGCTGAATCTATCTAGCCAAACTACAGCTTAGAAAACTGTATAGATTTAAAAACATCAGCTCCAAAAATCTTAAGAGGCTATACACTGCTTTGGTACACTCGACCTTAGTGTACCCGGCAAAAATGCAGAGAGTGCAGAACAAAGCAGCCCTGCTTATAGTTGGAGCACAAAGGATGGACCATATTCAATAAACAGATCTGAACGCAAGAGCAGGTCTGAATCCACTGAATATGGAACTCCAAAGGCTAGGGAGAAAGACCTGTGACAAGATTGAAGATGATATACTCCCGAACTTGAACCTTGACCTAGACATTCCGAGAGCAGTTAGGGGACGCGCCACCAAGCAAGCCCTATTCCCGAGTGGAAGAAACTGCTCCCGAGAAAACCAAATTGGAATATATACATAAACAAGAATAGTAGAACCATCTAATTAAAATTGAAGAAAAAGAGGCGAAGTGCCCATAACTAAAACAAACCAAATCAAAATGAAATGATAACCTAAACACCGGCAAAATAAGAATTATAAATTGTTATTTAAAAAACAAAGAAAATTATATATAGCTAACAAAAAACTTGAAAGGCTTGAATGCCGCGACGGAGGAAATATAAAAATTTATTTATTTAATTAAAAAAAGTATATATATATATATATATATATATATATATATATATATATATATATATATATATATATATGTTTGTGTGTGTGTAAAAAAGTATATATATATATATGTCTGTGAGAAGTCTTTATATATATATATATATATATATATATATATATATATATATATATATATATATAGAAACTGACTAAAAATAACAAATGGGAGGAAGAGAAGACAAGAAACAAGAAAAACCTGAGAGTTTCCAAATTATTCGACTTGGAAGAAATTTACAAGAAAATTAAGCTCACCGAAAGGTTCACAGCCAGCAAAGGAGGAAAAGGCGATGGAAGTCAACTCAAGTAAACGTCATCGATTTTTACCTATTTCACATGGGGACTTCAAGAACAAGATCTATTTTTTACAGAGCCACGTATAGCCAACCCATGATATAGTACTGCATACTGGGGAGTTTAACTTCCTATTTACGAAAGAGAAATACTACAAAGCGGAGAGTTTATCTTCCTATTTACGAAAGAGAAATACTTCAAATCGGGAAGTTTATCTTCCTATTTACGAAAGAGAAATACTAAAAAGCTGAAAGTTTGTCTTCCCATTTCTAAGGTTCAATGTGTGAACCGTTTAAAATTTTCAAACGAATATTTACTAGGTTCGACCCCCACAGTGATTCCTTGTTTGAGTGTGTATGGAATGGTGTGCAAGATTCGAAGAGTGATGAAGTAGATGTGAGAGTTCCCGATAGTGTAGATGACTTAAGGAAGTAGGCAATGAGTGAAGTATGTAGGAAGCCTGAAAGTATTGTTATGGCGAGGGTGCGGAAAATTATGAAAGAATTGAGAGCGTGTGTATGCCACGGGTCCCGCTGTTTCAGGAAGTGTGATTGTAGTGAGTCATTTGTATGGAGTGATTGTTTATGTGCACTTTGGTGGTGAGAGGCCCATTGTGTAAAAGAATGAAAAAGTGAAAGGTTCGAATGCTGATGTGGTGCATCTGCAGTGTTTGAGCTGTGTGCATTACAATTGGGTAATTGAAAAGTGTTCGTATATGAGGGAAAATAATGATTGTCTGGATGAAGATGAGTGTGTGGTGAGTGATGATGTGGGAGTTGATGACCGTGTGGATGTCAGTGCTGATGTTGGTGTGGTTGTTCCTTCTGTGTACCGCTAACATGGAGGACCTGATATGATGGAAGTGAGAGTGAAAGTTGGTGAAAGGTTGTTCTGTGGTTTGATTGATACTGGAGCGCAAGTGTTGTTAGTGAACAAGAGGATTCTGAGTAAGTACGATAAGTTTAGATGTTGTGAACCTAAGCCTGTGAATTTACAGATAAGTGGATTGGGGAATGGAATGATAGTGGCATGGGGACAGGTTAGTCTGAGAGTGAGTTTGGGCAGTGGTGTGAATGTGAATCATGACTTTATGATTCTGAAAGATGAGCAAATGCCTTGTTGTTTCTTGCTTGGTGTGGACTTTATGAGATTGAATGATTTTTCTTTGGATGCTGATAAGGATTGTGTTATGAAAGGTGAATGTGAGGTGATCAGGTTGAATGAGTGTGCGAAGAATATTGTCAAATTATGCGGTATGATTGAATTGGTCATAGATGATGAGAATGAGATTTTAAGTGATGATGATGATATTCTAGAGATGCAAGAGATGTGTCGTTTTGTCAGTGAGTTGAAGAGGTGTGTGATGATGCGTGTTGCTTTGAATGAATGGCCTGAGTGTTGAAGTGATTTCAAAAGGTATGCTAAGGATTTTGTAGTTTGTATGGATGTTGTATATTATGTGAGGCATATGAAGGATGGGGATGATATGTATGTACCTGTGATATCCGTTGTTTTTATGATTGGTCTGAGGAAAGTTGTACATGATAATTATGCGCATATGGGTAAGTTTAAGTTCTGGGAGTGTATGACGGAGCTTGTGTTCTATTCGTTTCTGAGGACTGTTGTGAATGATGTTGCGACTACGTGTGAAAGGTGTCAGAAGCCAAAGGTGTATAGGTCGCCAGGTGATTATTGCGCCAATACAGTATATAGCTCAGGTCACAATAAACCAATATTTTTGTTATACAAGAGGAATAAGGTTAATTGCTAACGGAAAGTGTGAATTTGCAGACGAAATTTCCTTAGGCCTAAATCGGCGACGTCGTGGGAATACGTGAATTAAGAACAAAGAGTTACGAAAAATATATATTATGGAATGAACAGTTATGATATATAAGTTAAATTGTACAGTTTATGAATGGATAGATTACGCGGGTGAATTAACTTTGCATGAGTTAATGAGAATTAGAGTACACATATGATGATTGATAATTAGATTGACAATTATTAATTAGATTATAGTTGAATGTTAAATGAGTAAATATTATAAATGTATGATAACTATTTATATGGGTTAATAAATAGATTATATGAGCAATTAGATTATATACTCGTAGTTAAATGGATTGGGTAAATATTAAATAGATTGATATATATAAATAAATATATATATATATATATATATATATATATATATATATATATATATATATATATATATATATATATATATAAATATTGGTATAAATAGATTGTATGGGTTAAATTGGATACATAAATAGATTATAACGGAGTTGGAAAGGTCTGTAAATGAGAGAAGAATCACGCATTAGAACGAGATTCTTTCGGGACATATTTAACTAAAAATACTATTCAAATATTACAGACCTGTTTACTGAAGCAGTCGAGGAACACGAATGAACCTCATTTATTTTATATGAAGACGCTCGCGAGAGCGGGAGTAACAATCTCACGAATTAAGTCAGGGTTCCCAACCCTTCTTGAAATCATGCCTAGACTTAATTTGGATCTTCCCATTTCTACGAGTAAATTTATCGATTTAGTTGAATTATGTCTCTCTGACAATGTGTTTCGAGTAAATAATGAGTTTTATAGACAAATATTTAGCCCTAGCATGGGAAATAGTTTATCTCCGATATTGGCATGTCTCTTCATGGAATATTTTGAGACTGAACTCCTTCATACAATTTCTCTCCCTAACTTTATATGGTTAAGGTACATTGACGATGTATTTTCTGTATGGCCTAATGGCCATGATTTTGATACCTTTTTTTAATAATTTGCATGTCTCCATCAAATTTAAATATGAATGGGAATATGATTGTCGTAGAATGACCATTGGCTTTGATCACTCTACGCTTTGACACTCTTTTAGTAGCGGTATGCTTTAAGGGGCGTGAGTTACTTTTATGATGAAGTAGGCTTTGTTCTAAGAGTGCTATTTTAGTGGTTTAGTCCTTAAGGAAGAGCTATTTTTAAACACATAAGGATAAGAGGAAACACCAGAATCTACCAAAATAAACTTGTATTTTAAATTAAATATTACAAACCACCAGTAAACACATTTCTATATTTGGCCTCCAAGATTTTTCAATGACAAAACATAAACAAGTAGGCTTTCAGTAAACATGCCAATTGCCAATTAGTATTTTTATCACGACCCTATTTGATTAGCATAAAACTTTAAATTAACGTACTGTCATCTACAAACACATATGACCTAGGTTCAAGAATAATGGTTTCTACTCTCCTTTAAAACGTGGGACGTACTAAACTTCTACTATCGCAATAGAGATATAAATGTTATTGTTAACTTACAGGTAGGTATTAGGGATTGCCGGATGTCGCTGGAGGACTTATCTCTCGCTTTGAAGTGGTGTGGCCGCTGGTTGAAATTTTCGAGGAGGGAATGCTTCTTAAACGTAATTAAAGAACGGGAGCTCGTTGGGGCAGGGTTCTTCTCCTCTCACTCTTACGGTGCTTGAGATGTGAGAATCACTCGATTGTGAGCGGCTTTACTTTTCTTTAGTCGGACTTCTTTGCAGACGGAAAAGGCTTCTTCGGTATGGCACCGATATAAAACTTGACTATTTAGGTTAATACGGCCCTGAAAAGGGGGATCGATTTTCTCAATCTGATCCTATCGTTTCTCACGGAAATAGTCTTGTATGGCTGAAGGATCGATCTTTACGAACTAATCTTTCTTCTGGCGAATCGACTTCTAATAATCTTCTTGTCTAGCCGATGGATCGATCTTCACGAACTAATCCACCTCTAGCGTATCGACTTCTGATAATCCTCTTCTCTTTCTTTGCGGGGCTTATATATAGGTGGATTGCCGCCCCATCTAAAGGGGGAAGTGACCAGGCCACAGATGCAAAAGGGGGGGGCGAATGGAGAGTTAGCATCTGGGAAAAGCGAGAATTCCTGAGGTGGCACTGGGGTGCCCAAGTCAGCTCGCAAATTATAGGCTCGCAACCGCACCGCTACTTGGCGGGCCTTCTGACTCGCACCGTTTTTTTTCCTAACCACGGGTTTATGGGTCTCGTAGTTAATACGATCGTTAGAGCGTCGTTTAAGGACCTTAGGTGGTCGCCTTCAAACATATGTTAGCTCCAACTGCCCACAGCGGCGGGGAGATCACACATGGTAAGCATTTTCGCCGGCTACCTTTCCCACGCTTCTCCTCATGAAGGGAGGGGGGCTTGAATGTACCTATACTCCTCCAGGAGGCTTAATGTAGCCATTTCTCCACATCTACCTCCATTCTTAAGAAAATAACGGGAGGGGGGGGGGTTCCAATCCGACGCTTACAATAATATACATGGGTAACTTACGGAACATTATATTATACAATAAATTCTAGTTCACTCGGGAATGCCTCGATAACATTTCACCTGACCTTACATTAATTCCTATATTACTGTGCCAACTTAGGATTTTCTTACCTACCACTAGGGGGTTACTCGCCCCTACTTACTTACAATTCTACTGATTTACACTTAACTTTGCTATAATACAATAGTTGGGCTGCTCCTTAATCGTCGACAGGGTTCCGACTTAACGAGTCGGCCATACAATTGTTGGACCCTTTTATATAGTGAATGGAGTACTGGTACTCCATCAAGAGTAAACTCCATCTCAGGAGTCTTCCATTCTTACACTTATTTTTACCTAAGTATGACAACGGTTTATGGTCGCATTCCAACTTAAACTCGCGCCCTATTAGATAATATTTGAATTTACCTATGGACCATATTATGGCCAAAGCTTCGATTTCGTTAGTAGCGTAGGCTTTTTCTCTACTCAACAGTTTCCAACTGACATAAGCTATGGGATAGGCTGTTTCGTCATCTTCGTATTGAAGCAATACTCCGCCTAACCCGTCCCGACTAGCGTCCGTGCGAAGGCCGAAGATCTTGTTGGGATTTGGTAAGCGAAGAATGGGCGCAGTTACGAGTTTTCCTTTTAGAACCTCCAACTGAGTTATTGCATGGGGGTTCCACGTGACAGGGTCTGACGCTGTCTTTTTTAACAAATCATTCAGTGGGGCCGCAATGGAAGCGAAGTGTGGTAGAAAACGCCTATAGAACGAGGCCGCTCCCATAAACGATCGGAGTTGTTTCTTTGTTTTCGGCCGGGGCATCTTGACTATGGCGTCCACTTTTTCTTGCTGGGTAGTCAAGTGTTTTTGTCCTATTTTGAATCCCAGGTTTTCAATGGATTCGTAGGCAAAATAACACTTGGTCGGCCCGGCGGTTAGACCTTGCTCCTTCAATTTATCCAGCAATGAGCGTAAGGCGTGTAAGTGTGACTCCCATGTACGGGTAGCTACGTACACGTTGTCGAAGTAAAACGACACGTCACTTAGTCCAGCGATAATTCGCCTCATCATCCTATTATAATTGCTACCGGCTGTAAGTAGTCCGAAGGGTAGCCTGGTAAAATGTAACAGACCTCTCTCGGTCGCAAAAGCCGTCAGTTTTTTGGACTCCTTAGCGAGAGGTATTTGATAGTACGCTTTACACAAATCCAATTCGGTGATGAATTTAGCGTCTTCAAATAAATGGAGATTTTGATCTATTAGTGGGATGGGCTCGGCGTCGAAAACGGTCACTGAATTCAATTTTCGGAAGTCCACGCACATCCGAAATGATTGATCAGGTTTCTTAACCATTACTATGGGGGAGCAATAATCGGACTCCGATGGCTCTAAAATTCCCAATTTTAGTAAATTCCGGACTTCCTTATTGAAGGCTTCTCGTAGGTGGATTGGTAAAGGATATGGTTTGCTCCGAACCACTGAATTAGTTTTTAGTTTTATTTCATGGATAAAATCCTTGGCACATCCAGGGTTTTCAGAAATGACTTCTGGGAATTCCATGAGCAAGTTCAACATTTCCGCTTTTTGTTGAATTTCTAAGTGGGGATTTATCTTTAAATCCACCCGAGGGTCTTCCGGGGTAGGTGAGAGCGAGGGAAGTTCGTATTCCTCGTCTTGTTCCACACACACGGTGTGTATGACTTGCAGGGGCGTACCCGGGTAAACGGCATCCATCGGTTCTTCTTCGTCTAGAAGGGTAATATTCTTTATGCACGCGCGGCGGTGATATTTTTTTAGCATGTTTATGTGATAGGTTCTTCGCCCTGTTGGGGTATCTATCAAGTAATCGACTGGACCTCGTGCCTCGATTACTTCAAACGGTCCCTTCCACTGGGCCCATAACTTATTATTTTCGGTCGGGAGTAATAATAAGACTTCATCTCCTGCCTTTAATTTTCGAGCCTTTGCTTTCATATCGAAATAGTCCCGGTATTTGGCTAAATTTTTCTCGGCGTTCTCTCGAGCTAAACCAGAGCAGTATTCTAGGCGCACGCGCATATCCATCACGTAGGCGTAAGACGATTTGATTTCTTGCTCGAGCTTCGCGTTGGAAAATAATTCCTTAAGAATACTCATAGGACCTCGCACATTTCTCCCGTATAATAGCTCAAAGGGCGAGAATCCCAACGTCCGATGAGGTATTTCTCGGCAGGCGAAAAGGGCTGCAGGCAGGTATCTGTGCCACTGTGTAGGGTTGTTTTGACACAACTTCTTCAATATATTTTTGAGAGTCCCGTTTAATTTCTCGCAGATTCCGTTAGCGGCTGGATGAAATGGACTCGTAAAAATTGGCTTGACTAACAGTAGTTTGTTAAAATACTCCATCAATTATGAGGTGAATTGGCGCCCTCTATCAGATAGAATTTCTTTAGGCAGGCCTACTCGTGCAAAAATTGAAATTAATGCTTCCGCGCAGGAAATAGTGTCAATCTTCCGTAGGGCCACGGCATCTGGGAACCGGGTGGCACAATCGACTAGGGTGAGGATGTAGGAGTGTCCTCCACTTGAAGGGGGGTGAATTGGTCCCACCAAATCAATTGCCACTCGAAAGAATGGTTCGGTTATAACAGGCACCTTTTGTATGGGAACGGGAGGTACCCGTCCTCTGGAGGGATCCTTCTGACACACGTCGCATGATCGGCAATAGGCCACAATTTCCCTGGCGGCCTGGGGCCAATAAAAGTGTCGGAATATCTGCTGCCTCGTTTTGTTGTGCCCAAAGTGTCCGGCTAATATTCCATCATGCGCGGTATTCAAAATTCTTTGCGTGTATTCTTGAGGTACACACAGTGCTTTCTTGTTCTCCTTATCCTCCTCGCTGATAGTACGGTAGAGAAGTGAGTCTTCTACGATATACTGGATAGGCTTCTTTCCTTTCACTTGGAGAATTTCACCTTTAATAGCTTTCTCCCATAGAGGTTTAAGAGTGGGGCATTCCTTCTGAGCACTGGCGAAGGAAGTCAATTTGAACCCATTGTCTTCGAGGGTAATCCTCGGGGTCAACTTAGCAGGTTGTTCTTTCCTCTGGGCTTCTTGTGCCCGGGTGACTACTTGTTGGGCCACTTCTTGCTGGGGAATTAGGGGGTTTTGTCCGATTAGTACTGCGCAGAACTTAATCGGGGCTACTACCACGTCCGTCCAACCGGTGAAATATCTGCATTGTATATGACATCTCACGACGGGGAATCGATTGTCGCGTCCTAAAAAGTCGTGGACGATTGCGAATTTCTTATGGGCAGGGTTTACTGGGGGCAGCAACTTGTCGGATACCACTATGCACGTGCATCCGGTGTCTCTGACTAAAGTGGATACTCGGCACCCATTAACAGTGCCCTCTTCAAATTGTAGGCCGCCTGGCGAACTTTGGTTGAATAGAAAGTTTACCTGTTGCTGGGGCCCTTCGGATGTTGGCGCGGGGACGTAGGACGAATCAGCTTGTCCTGCTGGGATCGCGGCAGTCAGATTTTGCACCTGTTGTCTCGAGGTCTCCCTCAGTCGGGAGTTCTGTGGGCACTGGAAACTCAGGTGACATATTATCCCGCAGGTATAACAAGTGACGGGCTTCCTGGGATACGTGCCGGTATTAGGGTATGATCCTTGTGGAATCCTAACTTCTTTTTGATTCTTTTCTCCTCCAAAATTTGGTTTATAAGTTCCTTTTGCTGCTGAGAACTTAAAGGGCTTCTTCTGTAAATGCCTGGGTGGCGGCCCATTTTTCTTTGGGGAGGGAGCGTTCTCTTTCTTGTACTCCCTAGGATATAACCGATGATTTACCGCGTGGAGGTCAGCCTCGTCCAGACACTCGTTGAAGGTAGAAGCTTTTCGGTCCTTAACGAATGCACGGATTTCCTGGGGTAGTGTACTTAGTAACTGATCTCTAAGCATGAAGTCGACGACCGCAGCGACTTCGTTCTCTACCCCTTCTGACTCCATCCAAAACTGTAGGCTTCGACGAAGCTCAAAGCCAAAATGTTCGTATGTTTGTCCAGGTCTTATACGAGAATGCCTGAACTTCATCCTATATTCTTCCGGGTTAAGGTTTATTGCTGAGAGAAGTTCGGCTTTGAGAGTGGAATAGTCCGCAGTCGCTTCTGAGGGTAAAGATACGAATATCTCTCTCATCCTACGATTGAGTAGCGGTAACAGTCTGGCGACCCCATCTTCTTCTAGGTCCCAATTATTGACTTCAAATATTTTCTCAAAATGGGAGAGATATGAGCATAAATCTTCTTCGTCCTTGTACTCCGGGAGTTTCATGCTGGCCGCTGGTGACACTCCTGTTTTGGATGACACTGACTGCACCTCTAACTGGTCTTTACTAAGAGCTCTTTCGTGGGCCCTTATCTTCTCTCTTTCATCAGCTTCCATTTTCGTCTTTTCTGCTTCCATTTTCATCTTTTCTCTTCTTTCTTCTCTTTCGTTTCTCTCTTTCTCCTGAATAAACGAACTCAGATCGGTTCCTTCCAGTCCGAGGCTTTGACCTTGCTTCCGATAAAGGTCAAACAATGCCATCGCGCTTATGTCAGTCATCTACCTTGTTTTTAATCAAGCCTTACCTATTCCACCACCGAAACTTACCACTTGGCCTAACAATTACCTTTAGATGGTATCCCCCTCTAACTTGACCAATTTCCCATTCGTCAAATATTCTATTATTCCTGGTGTTCCTTTTATGTGTTAGCTCTTCCTTAAATAGACACTGCTGGGTTCTTTCTAATATAAAACCTCTAGACCTGACACCTATTTTATAATATGTCGTAGAATGACCCTTGGCTTTGATCACTCTACGCTTTGACACCCTTTTAGTAGCGGTATGCTTTAAGGGGCGTGAGTTACTTCTATGATGAAGTAGGCTTTGTTCTAAGAGTGCTATTTTAGTGGTTTAGTCCTTAAGGAAGAGCTATTTTTAAACACATAAGGATAAGAGGAAACACCAGAATCTACCAAAATAAACTTGTATTTTAAATTAAATATTACAAACCACCAGTAAACACATTTCTATATTTGGCCTCCAAGATTTTTCAATGACAAAACATAAACAAGTAGGCTTTCAGTAAACATGCCAATTGCCAATTAGTATTTTTATCACGACCCTATTTGATTAGCATAAAACTTTAAATTAACGTACTGTCATCTACAAACACATATGACCTAGGTTCAAGAATAATGGTTTCTACTCTCCTTTAAAACGTGGGACGTACTAAACTTCTACTATCGCAATAGAGATATAAATGTTATTGTTAACTTACAGGTAGGTATTAGGGATTGCCGGATGTCGCTGGAGGACTTATCTCTCGCTTTGAAGTGGTGTGGCCGCTGGTTGAAATTTTCGAGGAGGGAATGCTTCTTAAACGTAATTAAAGAACGGGAGCTCGTTGGGGCAGGGTTCTTCTCCTCTCACTCTTACGGTGCTTGAGATGTGAGAATCACTCGATTGTGAGCGGCTTTACTTTTCTTTAGTCGGACTTCTTTGCAGACGGAAAAGGCTTCTTCGGTATGGCACCGATATAAAACTTGACTATTTAGGTTAATACGGCCCTGAAAAGGGGGATCGATTTTCTCAATCTGATCCTATCGTTTCTCACGGAAATAGTCTTGTATGGCTGAAGGATCGATCTTTACGAACTAATCTTTCTTCTGGCGAATCGACTTCTAATAATCTTCTTGTCTAGCCGATGGATCGATCTTCACGAACTAATCCACCTCTAGCGTATCGACTTCTGATAATCCTCTTCTCTTTCTTTGCGGGGCTTATATATAGGTGGATTGCCGCCCCATCTAAAGGGGGAAGTGACCAGGCCACAGATGCAAAAGGGGGGGGGGCGAATGGAGAGTTAGCATCTGGGAAAAGCGAGAATTCCTGAGGTGGCACTGGGGTGCCCAAGTCAGCTCGCAAATTATAGGCTCGCAACCGCACCGCTACTTGGCGGGCCTTCTGACTCGCACCGTTTTTTTCCTAACCACGGGTTTATGGGTCTCGTAGGTAATACGATCGTTAGAGCGTCGTTTAAGGACCTTAGGTGGTCGCCTTCAAACATATGTTAGCTCCAACTGCCCACAGCGGCGGGGAGATCACACATGGTAAGCATTTTCGCCGGCTACCTTTCCCACGCTTCTCCTCATGAAGGGAGGGGGGCTTGAATGTACCTATACTCCTCCAGGAGGCTTAATGTAGCCATTTCTCCACAATGATAATAGATTACCCTTTATAGATGTCCTCATTAATAAAGATCACCATGAATTAAAACTTGAAGTGTATAGGAAACCAACCTACTCGAATGCCTATATACATTATTTTTCGTTTCACGATAATACTGTTAAAAAATCGGTAATTTCTAACCTTCTTCCTTAGAGCATACAAAATATGTCATCCTTCCTATTTAGATGAAGAAATTGTCATTATCAGGACCATTTTTTTCTAATTTGTATTACCCCGATTAGTTCATATCGTCTGCCCATTTTGCAGCTAGGAAAACATTCTATGGTAATAAGCCTTCCCGCACTAACGACTTCAACATATGTACAACATTGCCATTTAATAATAAATTAAATAGTTTAAAGGACATATTTGGAAAAGCGAGTATTAATCTAGCCTTTAAATATAATAATTCCTTAAACCAATTGATGATTGCCAGGAAACCCAAAGAACATATTAACATAGGAGTATATGCAATACCATCCAACGATTGCCATAAAGTTTATATAGGGGAAACGGGGAGAAATCTAGACAAGAGATTGTATGAACACAAAAGAGATGTTAGAGTGGGCAGCGAAAGCAGTGGAATATTTTGCCATGCTAGAGACAAGAATCATACGATCGATTTCAATGGAAGTAAAATGATATTTAAATCGGCTAACCATGTTAAGAGAAGAATCGTAGAATCGAGCTTGATATCGTCAGTTCCTAATTTAAATCTATCTGAGGGTCAATTTTCTTTTAATCCTGCAATAAGAAAGCAAATAAACAAAATAGTAAAATGTCAGCTCTTCAATATGTTTAGGCCTAACCCCCCCCCCCCCGATTAGCCACAAGTAGGGGATTGGGGAAAAAAGAGGGGATCTTTCACGATCTGACCTTGTGTTATGCCTATATGCACTTTTCTTATATTTTCTATCCAGTGTCAGTTGAAAAAGGGTGTGAGATACACCGAAACTGTTCTGAATTAAATTGTCTTCGGAGAATGTGGTTTAATTCCTCATCTTTCCTTGCGATATTGCATTAATTTTCATCATATATATATATATATATATATATATATATATATATATATATATATATATATATATATATATATATATATATCCGCTACAGGTGCAAGGTGTGCAAGTGAAGCCGCCGATGTTGAAAGTTGGGTTCTTGAGCGAATGCTGAGAAAGAATGGTGTGGAGCATGTAAGAACGACTGCGTATGTACCGTCTTCGAATGGGTTGGCTAAACGTACAATTAGGACCTCGTGTGAGATGTTGAGAATGATGAGTACGACTTTGGATGACTGGGGTGAATGGTTGAGTAGAGTGTTATGGGCGTATAATTCCTTGGTTCATAGTGCAACTGGGATGTCCCCGTGTCAGTTTGTGTTATGAAAGGTGAATGTGAGGTGCAAAAGTATTGAAGGTAAAAGAAATAAAAGGTTAGCTTAAATGTTTCGAAGATGAGTGAAAAGTTTGAAGAAACGTATAGAGTTGTGAGAGTCTGGGAGAATGGTGTGACGTATGTTTTGAAGAGTTTGAATGAAGATGTGACTGAGAGAGTGCGGGCTCATCAGAGTCAGTTGGGAAGGTGGAGAGAACCTACTAACTACCTGGTGAGCCATTCGGTGTATGAACTGTGCAGAGAGAGAGAGAGAGAGAGAGAGAGAGAGAGAGAGAGAGAGAGAGAGAAAGAAAGATAGAGAGAGAGAGAGAGAGAGAGAGAGAGAGAGAGAGAGAGAGATAAGGTGCATGATGATGAGATGGAGTGTGATAGTATGGATCTGTCTGGGAAAGAGCTTGTCTTGGTCTCGAGTAGTAGAAAGCGCGCAAAGAAGAGTGAGAGGAAGAATTCAAGTACGAATGAAACTAAGTCTGAGCAGAGTCTCTCTGGTATGGGGGAGCTTAAGAGAGAGGTCGAGTGTTTGCATACGCAGGTGGGTGATTTGGCTGATGTAAGTAGACGAGTGAGTGAGCTGCCTATGCCTGATTTTTCTGGTCTTGTGAACAGTATGAATGATAGTGTGTTTGGACAGAATGAACCTAGTGTTGCTGATTTTTCTGGTTTTACGAATGGTAAGGGTAGAGGTGAATTTGATGTGGAGAATGAGGCGGTGACTAACTTTTCTGGCTTCTGGTGGGAACCAGTTGAAGGGGTTTCTAGTATATCTGCTAAGAGTAGAGCGAATCTGAGTGATTTGTCTATTTCGCAAGAGTGTACCTTGAGTTGGATGATAACTGTGAGTGAGGACTTGATGAGTGGGGGTATGAAGAGTGAAGGTTCTAAACAGAATAGTATGAAAGAGTTCTGTCGAGAGATGGGAGAGCTAGTGATGAAGGCTAAGAGTATGGTGGACGACATGATCAATAGTAACGAGGATACTGACAGGACGACTGGGAAACAACCCCGACAGATTGCTACGCGTAGCCAGGGACCAGTAGATGAGTCAGAATGGGTGCAGAAGGGCGCAATTGAGTATAAAAGGTACCGTGAGTAAGGATTGAGAGTGTATTGTGAGTGACTGTGGTCGAATGGACTAATGAAGGAGGGCTGTGGTGGAGCGAATGTGAGAGTGTTTGTAGGGCCGTTCTCCCACCCCTTTTCCAATACCTCGCCCTCCCTCTGTGCGAGCGTGTGTGTGGATAACTAGTATTTAAATTTTGTTTATTTTTTTATTTGTTATTGATTTTTGTTTTCTCTTTTCAGAGAAAAAAATAGTTTCCTTGCTATAATTCTTTTGTCTAAAAGCCACCCTAGTATTCTGATATTCTTTTTGTAAGAGTGGCTGAGATAACAAATTTTTAAAATTTAAAATCGAATTCGTCACGTCCTTTAACTATAATTGGTTGGGCAGTTTAAAAAAAGAAAAAATTGTGCCCGCACGAGTGGCAGCCGGCAAGACTTTCCCGCGGTGAACGCTAAACTCTACTTTGTCTTTTTGTTTGGTTTTAAGTACATTCCGTAAATATTTTTTTGTTGTTTTGTTTGCTTAACTGATTCTCTCTTGTTTGTTTAGATAAAACTTTGTTTGATGATAGGATTGCTTATTTTGATTTTGTATATATTGTAATTGCAAATTTACCTATCTCATTTTTTTTTGTTCGTCTTATAGCGTAAGAGAAGTGCAGGCAAGCGGCTTAAAAGCTTCGTTTGAATGAGTCTTTTTTGAGACTCAGGATGGCCGAGTCACTTTACCGATGGCTAACAATGGTCCAGCGACGCGGGAAGCTGTTCGCAACTCTCATGCGCTATTATTTTTTCTTTGCCCCTTTCCCTACCCTTCCCAATCTACAATGGTGCCCAGACCCGGGAGGGGGAGCGTTAGCCCTTGGATAACATTTCCAAACGGGCTCTCTTCATTTCTTCAAAATACGCTCCTCTTCTAGGAGGGGTTTGTATAGCGTACGAGAAGTGCAAGCGAGCGGCTTTAAAGCTTCGTTTGAATGAGTCTTTTGTGAGACTCAGGATGGCCGAGTGGTTTCGCCGCTGGTTTACACTGGTCCAGTGACGCGGGAAGCTGTTCGCAACTCGCATTTGCTATTATTTTTTCTTTGCCCCTTTTCCTACTCTCCTCTATCTACAGTGTGCATAAGTAACGAGATCTTAAATATAATTACCCTATATTTTTGTAAATAAAGGACTGTACATACAATCCGTTTGATTTCTCCCTCGATTTCTCACGTCCGACATAGTGTAGGAAGCTGGTTGGAACGATTGGGGTTAGAGTGTAGTTAGTGGCCCGCTACAGCGGTAGCACTCGATGAGGAACCGTCTTCAGTAGTACAAGCAGGAGGTTTTACCGACCTAGATATTACATCCCCTTTTATTTCCTTTAATGAGACTTGAGCAAGTTCATTTTCTGAAAGGGTACCACTAATAAATGATTGAGAATCATTAAATGCGAGCTCTAGGGCCCTCGCTTCGTCAATAGTGGCAGCTAAGTCGAGTTTTTTATTCTCTAAGAGACGGGTACGGATATTTTGAGAAGTCAACCCAGAAATAAATGCATTTCAGATACTCATCTCGATGAACAGATGTAGTTATGTCTTTAAAATTGCATTCTACGCTTAGAGTAGACAAAGCTCGCACATACACATCAATTGATTCGTCACTCTTTTGGCGTCTGGTAGCTAAACGGTGACGAGCTACAATTTTGCTAGGCAGCAGTATAAAAGTTTATCTTAGTTTTTTATGGAGTTATCAGAAGTGGAACATTTAGCAATGAGTTCGAAATTATCGGCAGACAATAAGTTGGCTAAAAAGCCGAGAAATGAGTAGTTATCGCCTTCAAATTTTGCTTTATACTTTTCAAATACGAAAATGCTTAAATATTCTACTTGGCTCGGGAGAGTTTGAATGGATTTCAAGACGCTCCGGACAAAATTTGTAAGCGACAATCCTTCACTCACACCTGCGCTACCATGCAAAAAGGTTAGCTTAGAAAATGTTTCCACTATCCAGGTCTGTAAATTCATCTCAAACGTGAGTACTTTACTTATATAATTTTCATCCATTACAGATCTCAAATTACTTAAGCCATTGTGATTTCGTTAACATCCCTTTACATCGTTTGTTCTCTTAATATCATATTAAATAACCTTTACATCTACTTAATATCCTGTTAACATAATATATCCTATTGACATCTATTTGATTTTCTGATACTATTAATTCGATTATCAATTATTATCTTGTGAATTGCCATTTTTAATTATTTTACCTACCCATTAAATAATAACTCGTATTCTAATTTACATCTATTATACAAACAATAAATTATTTATGTTCCACTCGGTAATTCTAAAATACATTATATTTTTCTACGATTGTCTATTCAAACCCCTTGTGTTCATCCGAATTCCGTCGTGTAGCCCGAATCTTAAATTTCAGCCTTTATTTCCATCATTCAAATTTATGTGTACAGCCTACAGGATATTGTATTTATATGTTATCTAGGTAAACCATATAATAACCGGTACACTTAAAAACCACACCATGACCCTCAATAAGCACTGCCTTTCAAATGAGATATATTAAATGCATATGGTTCATTACTATACTTAAGAATATAAGAAATTTATCATCGTGGTTATGAAATAGCTTTAGTTTGACATCACTCAAAGTAAAGCTAAGCAAATATATTGCAGAGGGGCATATGAAAAGAATCTGATTTTTGCAGCCTTATATGTATTAAAACCATGGTTTTACTAGTACTTGCAAGTCTGTGGCTTTGTCTTATATACTTAATTTTGCAGTATTACTAGTTGATGGCTGATAACGCAATCTAATGGTGCTGGCTCTATTTATTTTGGATACTCTGACTTAGATAGGCCTAATTGGTTTGTTCACCCTCTATTTTATGTTATGCTATGATGGTGTCATTGAGAATCTATCGGTATGTGATACCTAGATGTCAACATTATATCTACAATAGCGTTTCAACCTATAAATATAATATGTATAGAAAGATGCTGCAATGACCCATAAACCTGACTATCACCTTAAAATGAATTAATCTATCAATACAAAAGTAATATCTCTAATGTTATTATAGTCAAAACTCACGGTCTTATCTGATAATCTATCTAAATACACTTTCTGAAAATGTTTTCAGCTTCAAAATATATCAGAAATATAAATCAGGTAATAATATTTTGAGATATTTGTAAATTAAGTTTGGTCTATATTCCGCTATTACTAGTTGAGTGGAAGCTACGCTTCATAACCTAACATTACATAACAATTGAATTAGAATTTTATATCAACTGTGTAACAAATTAATTATTTGTGGTGACCTAAATCAAAGATATCCAACATGGGGTAATCATCTTTTACGTGAACCCCTGCAACAAGCAGTCTTTCATTAACCTTTTCTTTACTGATAGTAAACTTGAAGATCGGTGGCGCGCCGAAAAGGTGTATTTTTTTGCTCTATGTTTCGTTCACCCTCGCATGCATATTTATGCGCGTTTGAGTAAATAGAAATGTTAGAACATTATTCTATAAACAATTATGATTATATACTGGGTAAACATGTAGATTATCGGCTCGGCCTGAAAAATTATTTTTTGTTTGAATATTATCGTTCACCCGTGTTTGAATCTTCGTTCGCGTTATCGTTCACCCGTGTTTGAATATTCATGCGTGTTTGAGTTTTGTTCGAATGCTAGGTGTCATTTTTTTTTTTTAAATCTTGAAATTAAACCCACCGAAAATGCTGTTAACGTAGGCCATTTTAGTTACCAAATTGCCCGAAAATAACCAAACGAAACACTTTGTTTCCCGTACTTAAATGCAAAATAGCGAAGAGGAAAGCCTATTTATTTTGCGCGTCTGCGCCCTATTCGAAATCTAGCTGACTTGAATCACATTTTATTTTCGATCATCTAAATTCGAAGTTAGGGTTCCCATCTAATGCTTGGCCACAAATGTCGCATTCACTTTTAATTCGCACTAAATTATACACATCCAAAAAGGTGTTTAATTTATCTTTATCAGAAACTAGGGTTAATAATTCCGCAATAGCCGACGGACAAAATTCAGAATTCGATGATTATTTTCAAACTGCGTAAAAGGGGAATATTTGACACCCAAACTGCTAAAAAACAAGTAGTTCCTTGAAATGATCTAGCCAATTACATTTAAATGTATAAAAGAAGGTAACAAAAATAGTAAAATGGGGAAAAATATATTGAAAAATAAAAATGACTCCGAATGAGGATAATAAAAAGCTATTTAGTAGGAAAGAAAAATTGATATCAAGCATTTCTGACATCATACCCCCCCCCACCCCTATTATAATTCGCAAAACGATTACACACGCTGACATGATGTAGTTAAAGCATTCACCTCTGTAAACGGCAGAACATTATAACAATTAGGATTATATACTGGGGGGCTGTGCCCCCCAGACCCCCCTCCCAATTTAATGAAACTCAGGATCATTGTAGTGTGGTCCCCCCTTGTGCTTACCCCCACACGAGCCGTCCCCTTAAATGTACTCCAAAAACGTGAAACATTTTGGAACACAGACGAAAAAACTACGGTTTATCTGCCGGGATCGGCCGGGCCGATAATCTACATATTTACCATATACTGGGCGGCTATGACCCCAGACACCCTTAATTGATTGAAACTCAGGATCATCGTATGGGGATCCCTCCCCCTCAGTGATAAACCCCCCAAGAGCAGTCCCCATGAATTTACTCCAAAAAGGTAAAATATATTGGATTTGGAAAGAAATATTGGTAAACATGTAGACGAGCGGCCCGGCCCGAAAAATTATTTTGTGTAAATATTATCGTTCACTCGTGTCATTTCTGATGTCATACCCCACCCCGAACCCCTATTATAATTCGCAAAACAATTAAAGGTGCTGGCATGATGTAGTTAGAACATAAGAACATAAGAAAAGAAGGAGACTGCAAAAGACCATTCATGGCCTACACTTGGCAGCTCCTGTTCCATTCAACACACAAAAGATTTCTTACCAGAGAAAAGTCATCAACATTGTCACCCTTTACAGGAGTTCATCAGATATAATCTACAATATACATAAAATGCATCCAGAGGATTATGTCCATTCATGCAACCGCAAAATATAATCTTCCCACTCCTTAGAAAAATATATACATATGTACATAAAAAAAAGTCAGTCCCATCTAGCAGCTTCATCCATATATTTATCTAATCTATTCTTAAAACTACCCAGAGAGGAGGCTTCTATCACATGCCTAGTGAGCCTATTCCATTCATCTACCACACGATTTGTAAACCAATTCCTCCCAATCTCCTTCCTAAACCTATACTTATCAAGCTTAAACCCATTGCTACGTGTTCTGTCATGTTCACTAAGTATAAGAACCTTACCCAGATCCCCTTTATTATATCCTTTTACCCATTTGAAGACTTCAATCAATTCCCCTCTGACTCTTCTCCTTTCCAATGTATGTAGATTTAGTTTTCTGAGCCTTTCACCATAAGGTAAGTTCCTTAGCCCACCAATCATCTTTGTCATCCTTCTCTGCACAGACTCAAGCAAATCAATATCCTTCCTATAATATGGTGACCAAAATTGTACTGCATAGTCTAGATGAGGCCTAACTAGCGCCAGATACAGTTTTAGAATGACTTCAGCACTCTTATTGCTTACACTCCTCCTAATGAATCCCAATATCCTATTAGCTTTATTCTTAGCATTTAGGCATTGCTTTCTAGGACGAAGGTCTGAACTTACCAAAATACCCAAGTCCCTCTCACAATCGGTCCTCCCTAAAATTCTCCCATTTAATTTATAACTATTCAATGGATTATTTCTACCTATACTAAGTACACTACATTTGTCTATGTTAAACTTCATTTGCCATTTCTCGGCCCAATTGGACAGAATAGTCAATTCCTCCTGCATTACAACAGCATCAGAATCAGCCCTAATGGCCCTACCTAGCTTAGTATCATCAGCAAATTTACTCAGGTCACTACTTATACCTATGTCAAGATCATTAATATAAATTAAGAATAGCAAGGGACCCAAAACAGATCCTTGAGGAATTCCACTGCTAACACACACCCACTCAGATTTAACTCCATCTATACTAACTCTTTGCTGTCTGTCACCAAGCCATGACTGAATCCACCTAAATATACTGCCATCGATCCCGTGTGCTTTAACTTTGCTCAGAAGTCGTAAGTGTGGCACTCGATCAAAAGCCTTACTAAAGTCCAAGTATAAAATATCATAGTTTTCATCATTATCTGCTGCTTCATACACCTTACTATAAAAAGACAGCAAATTAGTCAGACAGGATTTACCCTTACTAAAGCCATGCTGTGATTCTTTTATCAACTTATGCTTATCCAAGTGATCTCTAATATTCCTTGCTATAATAGATTCCATCATTTTCCCTACCACTGATGTCAAACTTACTGGTCTGTAATTAGACATATTTGTTTTATCCCCTTTCTTAAATATAGGTATCACATTGGCTTTCTTCCATGCCACTGGCACAATGCCACTCTCCAATGATTTTCTAAAGATGCATGCTAGGGGCTCACTTAACACATCCTTACATTCTTTCAAAATTCTAGGAAAGAGCTCATCAGGACCGGGTGCCTTACTACTTTTGATTTTATCAATTTCCTTTGTCACTATCTCCTTTGTGATCAAGATATCCTTTAATTTCTCTTCATCATTACCCCGAAAGATCATTGACACCTCAGGTATATTTAGAGTATCCTCCTGTGTAAATACTGAGAGAAAAAAGTCATTTAGCATTCCAGCCATTGAGTCCCTATCACTCACTAATTCTCCATTGGAATCTATAAGTGGGCCTATTTTATCTCTAACCTTAGTTTTGTATAATTGATAAAAACTTTTAGGATCTTTCTTTGCCCTATTTGCCACTTTAATTTCATAATTTCTCCTTGCTACTCTAACTAACTTTTTAACATCTCTTGCTAGTTCATTATATCTCTGCCTTAAGTGATCCTCTCCATTTTTTATTTTCCTATAAATGCCCTTTTTAATGCCAATATAATGCTTAATTTTATCTGTCATCCATTTTGGGTCATTATTTTTAGTCCTAATCTCCTGATATGGAATGTTAATCATCTGACCTGTAATTAATTGCTCAATTATTCTTTCATACTCCTCTTCAATTGTAATCTCTTCCTCCTGGTGATTATTGTCTCCACTAACTGATATCATTGAATCTATTCCTGAATTAATTTCATTGCCTGGTTTCTGTACAACTGCCTCCAGGTAAGTCCTGAGCCCATTATAATTTGCTCTTCTAAAGTCAGGAATTTTAACATTGTTCATGGTACTATCAATATCATTCCATTTCATCTTGAATCTAATTTCACAATGGTCACTATTACCCAAATTTCCTCCAATCTCAGTATCCTTAATAACTTCTTCCCTATTTGTCAGAACTAAATCCAGTATATTATTACCTCTAGTGGGTTCGTTAATTATCTGCCTCAGAAAATTATCTTGGACAACATTCAAAAATTCCTCAGCCTCCTGATCACCCACAAGAGCTTCCCAGTCTATATTTCTGTAATTAAAATCGCCCATTATACACACATGCTTACTTCTACATGCCCGTTCAATCTCCTGCCACAGAAGATTTGAAGCTTCCTTACTAAGATTTGGTGGTCTGTATAATAATCCTAAGACAAGCTTGTTTTTACCTTCCTTTACATTTAGCCATAATGACTCTGTGTTATCATCTAATTTAATTGTACTGTTTACACAAAACTGGAGATTATCTTTAATATAAATAATAACCCCTCCTCCTCTCTTCCTATTCCTATCTGTATGGAACATGTTAAAGCCCTCAATCTCAACCTCAGGTTTAAAGTGATTACCTGCCAAATCAAGCCATGACTCTGTTATCGCAATTATATCAAAATTCTCTTCACTTGCTAACGCTCTTAAGAGATCTATCTTATTCCTTATACTCCAACCATTTGTGTAGTATATTTTTAAGTTTTTTTTATTATTCCCATCTTCATTGCATTGTGCTTTTTTATTCCTAGTTATCTGCTCATTCACTTGTGCATTAGTCCCCCTATAACGCATCAGTATGCCCTCTCCCCTAGCTATTCCTCTATCTCTGCATCCCTTCCATTTCCTACACCTGCCCTCTATTCCTGTTATTCCCTTACCTCTAACAGCTTCTAGTTTCCCACCTGTAAGGACCTAATCACACTATCCAGCTCCCCCCATAGAACCCTAACACCTGCCCGACTAAGATGGAGCCCATCCATCGCATACAACCTCCTATTCCCGTAAAACCCACCCAAGATATCTACAAACACCAATCCTAACTCCTCACACAGTCCTTTCACAAATTCATTCAAACCAATTGCACGCGACAACCATTCTACCCCCACATCCAATCTCGGAAGCACACCAGAAACAACACCTTTTACCCTGCTTTTACTCATCCTTTCAACTAACCTTTTATACTGCTCACGTAACTCACATGTATCCACCTTCTGTACATCATTCACTCCCACATGCGTAATCACAACTGCATCCCTCTCACACCCAGAAACCAGCCTATCATACCTCTCACAAACATCACTTACACCAGCACCCGGCAGACAAACTCTCATTCCCTTCCACTTGCTATCACTCAACTTCCTATCTAAATACCTAATCTGAGAGTCACCCATCACTAGCACCTCAGTCATTCTCCTATTCTGTCTTGGCCTAACATTACCCTCCCTCCTGCTCTCAGTCACGCTACCACCCATCCTGCTTTCATCCACAATCACACCAGGCAAATCACTTTCACACTCTTCCTCTCTCAGGACATTGAATCTGTTAGTCAACCTAACAGGTTCTATGTCCCTCTCATTCACACACCTAACCTGTCCTAACTTATCTATCCTATCCATTTTCACCCACCATTCATCATCACTCACAACTTCCACACTGTTCCCAGTCCTAGCCCTATCTTCCACCCTCTTAGCACTAATCTCACCCTTCAATCGCACACTTGCATCTCTTCTCACCTCAAACACCAAATCATTCAACCTCTTACATTCCCCACTCAACCTCCTAACCTTCCCTTCCAGAAAACACACACGGCATTCAGTTACATTCACTCTCCTTTCAACTCCACATGCATCACACACCACATACACACTACTTTCAAACGGCATGCTCTCACCATCTATACAAAAAGCCATACTCTCAGAAATTTACTAATGAAAAAGTTAACACTCACCAAAAAATAAAATTCTTGCTCAGGATTGCTGCCAGTTATCTTCCCCAAAAGTATTAATCACTAATGTATTTATTATACAGTGATTGATGTATTAAATAAATACAAGAAAAATTACACACCCAAATCAGTATTATATCCCAATCTTACAATGAGAATCAGGAGCTCCTGTAAGACAACCTTCCAGAACAAAGCCAGACAGCCAGACAGTTAAAGCATTCACCTCTGTAAATGTCAGAACATTATAAAAATTAGGCCCAGACCCCCCTTAATTTAATGAAACTCATGATCATCATGGTGCGGTCCACGCATCGTGTTTAACCCCCCACGAGCTGTCCCCTATAAATGTACTTCAAAAACATGAAACATTTTGGAACACGGATGAAATAGTACATCTTAACGGCTGGGCCGCTCGTCTACATATTTACCAAAATATTTTGCGTCCCATTGTTTAGGCGAAGTCCTCAGCGCTGTGCTGATGCACCATTGTACCCAGATCTTAAGTTTTCTTTGATGAGGCTAATCTGGTCTGGTATCGAGTTTGGAGTGGCTCTGCAGATAGCTGTGTAGGTAAACATGTAGATTGTCGGCTCAGCCTGAATTTTTTTTGGGGGTAAATATTATCGTTCACCTGTGTTTGAATCTTCCTGCGCGTTATCGTTCACCCGTGTTTGAATATTCTTGCGCATTTGAGTTTTGTTCGAATGCTAGCTGCCGCCATTTTTGGGGGGGAAATCTCGAAATTAAACCCCTGAAAATGCTGTTTACGTAGGCCATTTTATTTACCAAATTGCCCGGAAAAACAAACGAAACACTTTGTTTCCCGTACTTAATTGCAGTGGTTATTCTTCAGAAATAGCGGAGAGGAAAGCCTATTTATTTTGCGCGCCTGCGTCGTATTCGAAATCTAGCTGACGCCATCTTTCTTATCCAAAAATAAAGAACGATAAACGCTGTTAACTTACTTTATTTCGGGGGGTACACTTCAGAAATAGCGATGATGAATGCGTGGAATCGTTCTTTAATTCCTGTTTTGGTCAACGGGAAGCGGTTGCAAGATGGGCGTCGAATTGAGCAGTTTTTCTCCCGTATTTGGGAATTGAACCTCTTGCATCTCGCCAGACGCATTCAATATTCTGGGTTCTTGCGCATTCACTTTTAGTTCGCACTAAATTATGAACTTGCAAAAAGTTGTTTAATTTATCTTTAGCAGAAACTAGGCTTAATAATTCCGCAATAGACGATGGACAAAGTTCACAATTCGATTGCATTTTGAAACTGCGTAGAAGACGTGTGATTGATCATTTTCAAACTGCGTAAAAGGGGAATGTTTGACACCCAAACTGCTAAAAAACAAGTAGTTCCTTGAAATGATCTAGCTAATTACATTTAATTGTATAAAAGAAGGAAATAAAAATAGTAAAATGGGGAAAAATATATTGAAAAATAAAAATGACTCCGAATGAGGATAATAAAAAGCTATTAAGTAGGAAAAAAAAATAAAATCAAGCATTTCTGATGTCATACCCCCACCCCCTATTATAATTCGCAAAACGATTAAAGACGCTGACATGATGTAGTTAAAGCATTCACCTCTGTAAACGTCAGAACATTATAACAATTAGGATTATATACTGGGGGGCTGTGCCCCATAGACCCCCCTCCCAATTTAATGAAACTCAGGATCATCGTAGTATGGTCCCCCCCCTTGTGCTTACCCCCACACGAGCCGTCCCCTTAAATGTACTCCAAAAACGTGAAACATTTTGGAACACGGACGAAAAAACTACGGTTTATCGGCTGGGCCGATAATCTACATATTTACCGCTGTGTAGCCCCTCAGCAGTGGTTCGGCAGGTAAGCTCTCAAGGAATTTGTCTAGCCTCCTTTTGAACTTGTCCACTTGGTTCCCCTCACCTCCATTGGGAGCGAGTTGAATATCTGAGGCCCATTGTGGCTCAGACTGGCTGCCAGTGTGTCCTATATGGTCATTGGGTCTGGTTTGAGGTCATATATGGAGTTAGGCACCAGGTTCTCCATAACCTTCCATACTTATATGGCACGGTACCTTTCTCAGTAATACTTCAGTTTAGGGGCCTTGTTTCTGGGCTACAATTTTGGGCCACAATCTAGGCCTTATGACATCAGACGGTAGCTTCAAAGGGGGCCAATCACAGCGTTGTATTTGTTTTGTTATTTTGTTTTTCCTTTCTTTATTGTTTAATAAATGCCTGCTCTTTATTTAATTATATATTTAGTAATACATTGATTTTTTTATAATTACTAATGTACTAAACTTTGTATGTTTTGTTTAACTATTTTTGTGAAACTAAACCATTAATTTCACACACTGGCAACCCTTGATTTAGACTTATTTCAGACATTGGCAACTCTGAAACTGAGCTATTTTTGCCAAAAAATTAACATTTTTAGTTACTTTCGAAATGAGGGGGGCTTCGCCTTTTGACATCTGACATTGTAAGACCCAAATTATAGCCCAGAAGCAGCGCCCCCTATCATGCACCCCTAAACTGAAGTACTACCCCTTTCTCTCTCGGCTGAGAGTATAGGCCTAGGGTTTTCAACCGTTCCCAGTAGTTTAGGTGCCTTGTACCCTCTCTATTTCTGGTGAAGGCCCTCTGAACCAACTCAAGATCTTGTATGTCTCCTTTTTTGAGCGGTGACCACAGCTGACTGCAATAGTCTAGAATCAGCTGTACTAGGGCCTTCCATAGGGTCAGCATGATGTCCCGCTTCCTCGTGCTGAAGGTGTGGAGGATCCACCCTGCCATTTGTTTGGCTCTGCTGACTGTTGAGGCCATATGATGGCAGAAGGTGGCATCATCACTGAGGAACACTCTAAGGCATTTGGCGTGGGGCTGATAGATGATGGTTTGGCCTCCTCCTTTATACAAGCTAGTAGCATCCTTTAGGTCCTGGTTTGGCCCCCATCTTAGGAGCTCGAACTTGCCCTCGTTGAATGGCATGTTGTTTTCTGCCCATGTGTAGACCTTTTGTAGGTCTTGTTGTAGGAAGTGGATATCAGTGACATGGGTGATTTGGTGGCTGAGGTTTGTGTCATCGGCAAAGGATGAGACTACGGAAGACTGCACATCATCAATGCCAGGAAGAGAAGGGGTCCCAGTATGGAGCCTTGTGGCACTCCGCTGAGGACAGGTGAGTGGTCCAATTTGTGTCCCTCAGTGACAACTGCAGTTATTCCTAGCCCTCAGAGTTTGTGGAGGAGGATGCAAAGAGTTTGCAAAGTCTTGACACCCCTCCCTCCCCTCATCCCCTGCCATACCCCCATAAGGGGCGTGGCGATTTGCCATCCTGGCCGCCGTGCTGACAGGACTCAGCACCCCTTCCTTCAAAACACTTGTTTCCTCTCTTTTCATACAACCTCTCCCACAACTTTCTCTGGTCAGCCTCTAATTTCACAGGGTAGATGCTGACCTTCTCGGCCAACCGTCCAGGATCGGGGCTGAGGGGGGAGGGGACAATATTCCCTAACCCCTGGGGTGGTTGGTTTTTAACAACCTGCTTCATCCCCACCCATACGTTCCTCACATCCCTTTTCCTCTCATCTTCAAAATCTTTCTTTTTTACGCTGTGTCTAAGGTGGAGCCGCCATGCCGATGGACTGCCCGGCCAACAGGCGGGAGGGGTGGTCCCAAATGGCGGCGCCTGGCTCTGCCGGGCCTGCAAGCACCTCTTGCAGTGCGGGCAACTGTGAGAGGTGGTGAGCTATTGCGTCCCGTGTAAAAAAGAGGGTCACCATGCCCAATGATGAAGATAAAAAAAACCCCCAACTTCCCCTGTAACATCAACGGAGCCGCCCTTGGGCAGCTCCACTGAAAAAATGGAGGTCCTCCACCCCTTGTGCTTGCACAGGGGACCCTCCATATTTCTTTAACCGGAGAGGAGGCTTACTCCTCTCCTACACATACGGGTAAAGGGGACTCCCTCTGACCCCCTTCTCTGGAGGTGGTTCTGGGCAACTACCTGTTTCCAGTGGCAGTCGCTCCTTTTCTTTCCAAGGGGACTACCAAGAAAGCCAGCAGGCAGCTCATAGCCGACCGCTTCCGAGTGAAGCAGCTCGGTAGGGCAAACCCCCTTAGGGGGGAGAGGGAAGCCAGGCCCCTTCGGTCGCTTCCCTCAAAAGACCTGCTCGCAAGAATACTAAACCTTGCCGGGGTCAAGGCCTGTGCCTCCCCACAAAAGACTCATGACGCTGCCAAGGGGACCTGCGATGTCCTGGGAGGGGATGGCCAACTGGAGGCCCCTCCTGTAATAGACATGGTCCTTGAGGAAACTCAGCCTCAGACGGTAGGGCCTTCCATGGGGGAGAATCGGGCTCAGCGCCAAGCACCGAACCCAAATTCACCCCTATGCAAGGTCCTCCTCAAACGTCTGGGGATTTTCAGGCAGTACAAGGAGGGGAGGGATCTCCTCCAGATGATGACCCTGCGATCACCAGGACCTTCTCCATTTCGGAGAAGGACCTGGCTGAGGCCGGTCCATCTGGCCTAGGGGCTTCTACCGGCAGAGGTGAGAAGTGGGTTTATTTCCCGCCTTCCTCTCCAAAAAAGAAAAGGAGAAAAAGACCAAAAAGACTAAGAAGACTCGGGGCTGTGGGGACGGATGGGTCTGCTGCCACTTTGGCAAGCGACCAAGCCAAGACAGGCACATCCGGCACATCTGGCCCCTCTGCCCCTCCGGCTGCGGAGCCCCTGACTAAGACAAAAAGTGCACAGGGCGGAGCCTCGATGAAATCAGGGCCCCTCATTCAGAGGTTACCTTCCGTTTTGGAGCCCGCTGGCTTCAAGCGCTTCCTCGTTATTCGCTCCACTGATGGCACCATGTTGTCCAAGAGCAACATGATCCATCAGAGGAGAGGATTAGCTAGTGCAATTGGTAGAGATCCGAAGGTGACCCATTTCTCGGATGGGAGCCTTCTGGCAAATGCGGCGAATCCCGCTGAGGCAGCCAAGATAAGTGCTCTTCGGACACTTCACGGCACCCCGGTGAGTGTAACGCCGCACTCTACCATGAACTTTGTGAAAGGAGTAGTTTATGCAAGGGAACTCGTTGACTACTCCATTGAGGACATCACCCTAGAGCTGGCCGACCATGGGGCGGTCAAGGTCGAACGTGTGAGTATTGTCGGGAGTATTGCGTTTGACCTGTGTGGAGCACACCTCGTGTCACGCTGGAACCGTGCCAGTGTATACGGATGGCTCCAAGTCCTAAGAGGGGGTCGGCTTCCATGCTGTATCCCCTCTGTTTGAAGTCAGCGGGTCTCTGCCAGGCGCTGCGTCTGTCTTCACGGCCTAGCTGGTGGCAATACACCTCTCGGTACGGGAGATTACCCGATGTGCCCGGTTCAGAGACCAGATTGTGATCTATAGCGACTCACAAAGTGCCCTGAGTGCTTGGGGCATTGGAATCTCAGCATCCCCTGATATCTGTGATGCCACGGCTTTGGCGAGCCGGGCGAATGTCAAGATTATCTTCTGCTGGGTTCCTGGACATGTAGGAATTGCAGGGAATGAGGACTCCAAAGAGTCTGCGAGGACTCTGCGACCGGACCAGCATTTTGCTCTTCCTCACACCGACTACATTGCAGGAATACGGGCAGCTCTTTGGACTGCTAGGCAAAAAGATGGGATACGGTTGAAGGGAACTTAAAGTTGCGTGCTATTGCGCCGCGACTGTTCCCATGGACCTATCCCCCAATGCCGCAACGGCTTCAGGTCGCTTTCTGTTGTCTCTGAATCGGACATACTTGTGTGACGCATCACTATCTGATGGAGCGCCTCGCCAGCAACATATTGCGACGACTTCGTCATACCCCAGACTGTTCGCCACATTCTTGTCTAATGTCCCAGTCTTGGTGATCTTCGCGCAAGATACCTGTCCCGTTACCGGGATTGGCGGGGTCGCTACCGCCTGTCCCTTGTGCTCGGGATGAGTTCGTGCACATTGACTCCTGGACTTCTTGACTTTTGGGGGGAAGCCGGGCCTCTCCCTTTTATTTAAAAATATTCCTTTTGTGTATTTTTTTTTGTTTGTTATTGTCTTTTTGTAGGTTGCACGCTCCTGCACCGGGGTGAGGGGGACCTCCTCCCGTGCCTGAGATTGCTTCTTAATTGTTAAGTTATTCTCATTTTTATCATTGTTTTCATATTTTTATTTTAAAGTAGCCTAGTTCTAGGCTGTGTCGTGTTTCCGGCGACTTATGCCTAAGTGGGCAGTTGCCAGATGGGCTCTATAATTAAAAAAAAAAATTCTCGATTCTCTGTTTGACTCAGGGACTCGTCTTCTCTAAAATGCTACACCACTTCTTCTCTAAATTTCTCAAGATTGAACTATATATACGTTGAGTATCCCCTGGGGAGGAGGGGAGATTAGGAAGTTTAGGAGGGGTGAACCCTCACTAGCCCACAGTTAAGCCCCTCGCCTAGGGCATAAATTTTCAATGCTATAGCATACTATAGCACTTCTACTTCTCCCCCCTCCCCCACCCCTGAGAAGGTGAGATTTCATTTATTTGGTGAACATAGACATAAACAATTGGAGGGGACAGTGAGCCTGTTCATAGATTTTTCTGCCGATGAAGCCTTAGGCAGCAAGATTTTCATTCTAAAGGCTCTCACACCCTCCTATGTTTATATTAGCAGACTAAACCACCAATCTTGTAAATTATGAAATCTGCTGACTGAAATCCTTCTTTGTGAGCAACTTCGAAGGGTCTTTGGGTAGTGAGGAAAAGGGGAGGGGGTAAAGTCTTGGCCCATGTGGAACTACCGTCAAATAACTTGCTAAAATCCAACTTACCGATCCCAGAAATTATGGCGAAGTTATTTAGTACCCTCAGTCTATCTTCATATTCAAGGTGCTTCAGGGAAGGTATTATTTTTGTTGCCCACCTTTGTACTGACTCGCAGGTTGATCTCATGTCTAAAATGTGGTTACCATGCTTGTATAAAGTACACTAAATGTGGCCTAACATACGAGTTGTAGAGTTTAAAGATAACCTCTTTAATCTTGTAGCTAACATTCCTCTGAATGTATCCTATCGCCCTATTTGCTCTATTTTTTGCCATATTCACCCACCATTCATCTTCACTTGCATCAGTCACTTCTTTCTCCCTATTCCCTAGTCTAAGCCTCTCTTCCAACCTCCTGGTCTCAGCCACATTCTTCATGCGTACACTTGCATTCCTTCTCACTACATGCACCAACTTACTTAATCTCTTGCATTCATCACGCAACTGACTCACCTCCTCCACCAAAGCCACATTTGCATGAGTCACATAACCCACAGGGCATTCAGATACATTTGCTCTTCTTTCAACACCACAAAAATCACAAACTACATACACACTTCTTACATCAAAGGGCATACTCACTTCATCCAAAGCAACAGCCATACTGAGAAAACTTTTCCAAACCCTTTAATTAAGCAATCAAGAAAAGTGTAAAGGGGAGAAAATTAGGCTGCTCTGAAATGTTAAGCTATTTCACTATTTAATTTAAAATATAATTAAAAATTCTTTTGAGTATTTTGTCTAGAACTCAATATTAACTATCTTCCCAAACTTAAATATATTTCACTGAAAAATACAAAACAAAAAATGTTACTGAATAGAGAGCTTGCTGATAACACGTCTGATTGCTACTGCTACCAACCGCTACCAGTAAGTACTTTAAATGTGGCCTGACATATTATTTGTAGAGTTTAAGGATAACCTTTTTACTTTTGTAGCTAACATTCCTCTTAATGTATCCTAACACCCTGTTTGCTCTATTTTTTGACTCAATACACTGCTTTCAAAATTTCAGTGCCCTATCTACGATGCTCTTTTTCCATATATTCACCATACACAGGGTTATTGTGCCATCACTATCTACACTTTGATTTCATGATTAAGTTCCTCTTTCCTGTTTTGTCAAATTAGGCTATAATCCCTAATATATAGTTCCCAAATATTTTTGAAAATTAACTAGACATAAAATTACATCCTCATGAAAAGATCATGGCTATATCCGTTTATTGGACTTCTATGTAAAGATAACTGAGTTTGACCAATTATTTTTATGACCATTCATAAGATGTTGACCCTTTTTTTGTTTAATATTGTACTTGGTTTATCATTAATTGAGAGTATCAATGAGGGTTGGGATTATACAGGGTGTTATTGGGGAAATATATCTTAATCCTGTTTACCTTTCCCCGACACCAGAGCTTGTTGCCTTTTTATTTTTATTGTTGTTGTTTTATTTTTTGCATGTAATTTAAAAGTAGCCTAGTACTAGGCAGTTGTGAGTACGGCGACTTATGCCCAAGTAGGCAGTCGCCAGATGAGCTCTTAAAAAAAATCTTAATCCTTTTTCTCCTTTGTTTTCTTTTCTGGTTTCTCATTTGCATTCGATTTTGCTAATTTGACATGTGCTATAATGTTAAATTCTCACTATATTTTCTTGTTTCATATATATATTTAATTTCAGGTGTCAAGCCTACGTTTCCTATCTACATTAGTTATTGCTGAGCATGGGAACAGCCATTTAATGCCAATAACTGCGCATGTTATAACATCAGCAAAGAAGCTTGGAGGAGAAGTGACTTGTCTGGTTGCTGGTTCAAATTGTAGTCCTGTAAGTACCTATGCTTTATCTAAAGAATTTAGTCTGCTGTTGAAAGTGAGAATCAGAAATCATTAGTAAGAATCAATACTTGATGTTGAAAGACCAAAATATATCTGCCAGAAAAGATAAGGAGAAACTGAAAGAATATTTTAATGAATCAACAGAATAATTGGGGAGAAGAATTCAGTAGGGTGAAGGGAAAGTAGTCAACTTATTTTACTACTTTGTTTAGAATTTAAAGGGGAATATCCTGCAGAAAGTTTGTAAGGAAAGAGATGAAACAAATGTAGCAAAGACAGAGGAAATGATTGTGTACACAAGACATAGCCCCAGATACTCTTGCATGCTTTGGGGTTGGGAGGGCACACAATCATTCAGATGTTAGCTCCAACAAGGTTGTATATGGTACAGCTAACATCCCTTTGCAGGTGTGGAATAAAGATACTTAAGGAAAAGAATGATAGGTGGGGGTGAGGGGGGTAGTAATAGAAAACCACCACCTAACAGCCTAGACACATTCGAAGATACGGGTGGAAAATACAAAAAAAAACATTGCTGGTGGAGTGAAGTGGGGACAAGACCCCTTCTTGCACAGTATATGATATTGCAACATTTGTTGTTCTGGTTGGACAGCAGTGCAAGGCTTGTCTAAGTCTGGCCAGACAGGCCCAAGGGGGTGTGTACTGTAAATTTAGGCCAGGAACTGGATGGTGGGGTGGTTCCTATCCAAATCTTTCAATTCGGCTCTTGTAATAGAGAGGGACCAACTCGAGGGCCTTATGCCTGCCTGATTGCTAACTTTGGCTGACCAAGTTGTGTGGGCATCATTTAGTCTTTACTTTTGAATTAACTGTTGATGTGGTGGGGGGTCTACAGAAGATGAAAAATCTCTTATTTCTTCTTTACTAGCTTTCACTCAAGTATTGAATGGCATATCTTACAATTACTCTTCTCCTTCTCAAACAGTACTCTTATTAACAGTTGGTGCCTCAATCTCCTCTCCTTATACACTATCATTTCTTGAATTATACTTTGCAAATCATTTATCACTCTCTCGTTTGCAATTGCATTATTTGTTTGCACTTTGCCTTCATTTTATGCAAAATACACTCATTCAATACAAAAACTCTTTTACACTGTTAGGCTTTACTAAACTCACTTCATTCGTCTCATTAATAAACCTGAAAAATCTGCTTCTCTCTTTCCACCGACATTCATAATTACTTCTTTTTGGTTTTTCTTGTTGCTTCTTTCATCACATTATTATAAACTCTCCCATTCAGATCAATCAGTCCATCTTCCTTAACACATTTGACCCCGTAAGGGGTGCGGTTATTTGCCATCCTGGCTGCCATGCTGACGGGATTCAGCACCCTGTCCGACCCCAGCTTAGCCTCTTCTCCTTCCTTCAAAACACGTGTTTACCCCTGGTTTCCTAGCTTTTCATACAACCTCTCCCACAACTTTCTCTGGTCAGCCTCTAATTTCACAGGGTAGATGCTGACCTTCTTCTCAGCCAACCGTCCCAGATCGGGGCTGAGGGGACAATGTTCCCTAACCCCTGAGCTCCAGTCTGGAGTGGTGGGTTTTTAACAACCTGCTTCATCCCCACCCATACCTTCCTCACATCCCCTTTCCTCTCCTCTTCACCATCTATTCCTTTTTACGCTGTGTCCAAGGTGGAGCAGCCATGCCAAGGGAATCTTCCCTCAATTTCCCCTTGTCCATCGAGGGAGCCACCCTCAGGCAGCTCCACAGAAGAAATTGAGCCCCCCCCCCCGTGCTTATGCAGGGGGCCCTCCAAATTTCTCTAACCAGAGAGGAGGCTTACTCCTCTCCGCCTACGGGTGTAGGGGACTCACCCTCACCCTCTTCTCTGCAGGTGCTTTCGGGCACCTCCCTCTTTCCAGCTGCAGTTCCCCCTTTTCTTTCCAAGGGGACTGCCAAGAAAGCCAGCAGGCAGCCCATAGCTGACCGCTCCCCATTGAAGCTCCGCGGTAGGGCAAACCCCCTTAGGGGGGAGAGGGAAGCCAGGCCCCTTCGGTCGCTAACCTTAAAAAGACCTGCTGGCAAGAATATTGAACCTTGCCGGGGTCAAGGCCTGTGCCTCCCCAGACATGACTTGTGACAATGCTGCCAACAGGACCTGCGATGTCCTGGGGGAAGATGGCCAACTGGAGGCCCCCCTGAGATAGACATGGTCCTTGAGGCAACCCAGCCTCAGACGTTAGGACCTTCCATGGGAGCGAATCCGGGCTCAGTGCCAAGCACCGAACCCGAATCTACTTCTATGCAAGGTCCTCCTCAAACGGCCTGGGTTTCCAAGGCAGTACAAGGAGGGGAGGGATCTCCTCTGACCGGTGCCCCTGCGACTGCTAGGACCTTCTCCATCTTGGAGAAGGACCTGCCTGAGGCCTGTCCATCTGGCCTGAGGGCTCCTGCCAGTGGAGGTTAGAAAGATGCCCTCTGCTCCTGACCCATCCAGGCCAACCAGCATGGTTGTTTCCACGCCCATTCGGAGCCCTTCTGTGGGTTCTACTCAACCTGGGCGCTCTCCTGGTAAAGCTGGTGACACAAAGGGTTCACACCCAGCCCCAGCTGAAGTTGGTCTCCAGGCCATCTTCCGGGGTTCCTAAAACTGTCCCCTGAAAGGAGGACGGCAACAAAGGAGCTTTGGCTGCTTTGCCCATGCCGAGTGTTGGGCTGAGTGGCTCGGAGATTGTGGATCCTCGAAAAGAGGGCTCCCCGCCTCCAAAGCCGCAACACCTGCCTAAGGTTTTGAGGCCGAGGGAGGAAAGGACTCGCATGGCGAGCCCAACCTCCCCCAATAAGTCCTCGAAGGCAACAGCGCCTGGGGTTCTGCCTCCGGGAAGCATACAGCCATTCCTGTAAGGGTCTTCCGTTTGAAGAGGGCCCCGGCATCTCCTCCAAGCTAGGCCTGGAGGGCATATTCCTTCAACTGAATTGCCATGGACTCCGGGCCAACTGGGAGGAGCTGCGGAGGCTCGTCTCATCCCATTCCCCGTTAGCTATTTTTCTGCAGGAGACCATGCTAGGCGTGTGCCTCCTGCCTGCCCTCCCGGGGTATAAGGGTTTTGTAACCTCACCACCACGAGATGGGGGATGCATGGTTTACACCTGGCATGATGTCTCCGTTCTTTTCACTTTAGATACCTCGTTTCAGGCAGTGGTTGTGCAGCTTCACCTGGATAGGAGGTATACTATCATTTCTGTGTACATTCCACCGTCAGCTGATTTCGACATGGGGGATTTCCGCCGCATCATGGCATGGTTGCCGAGTCCCTTTCTCCTGCTTGGAGATCTGAATGGCAGACATCCTCTCTGGAGGGATTACTCAATAAATCCCAGGTGACAAGTCCTTGCCGATCTGATCGAAGAGCTTGAGATAGGTGTCCTAAACGTGGATGAGTTTACCCATACTGGCCAAAAACCGCTTCATTTTCTTGCCTTGATCTATCTTTGTGCTCTTCACATGCACAGCCTGATTTTGATTTGGGGGTAGTCGATGACCTCTATTGTAGTGATCACTTTCCCATTCAAATATCATTTTTAGGGCAACTGCCACCTGAGAGCCCACCTCGGTGGTGCTTGGCATGGGTGCGGTGGCCTGCATTTCAGGAGATGACTGAATTCTCTATCTCAGTCGAGGAGTTTAGGTCGGTAGATGAGGCTGTTGAGTTCTTCTCTGGTAACCTAATCTCTGTGGGCCTGACTAATATTCCCAGAACATTTGGCCATTTTGCACGCTGACCACTCCCGTGGTGGTAGGCTGAGTGTGAAAGGGCCCTCAACAGAAGCGATATGCCTACATGCGCTATAAGCACCTCCCGAACCATTTCACTGTCAGTGCGTTCCGCTCTCGCTTAGTGTGCGTCACCGTCCCTGGTCTAAACATTGTCCCATATACCATGCTTCTACACCTGGGTCAGCGAGACATGGGATTTCTGTTACCTTTGCTCAACAGGATCTGGATAGAGGGTATCCTCCCAGACTCCTGGTGAATCGCTACTGTGCTCAACTTTTGCAAACCGGGGAGAAATCACTCTACTCCAGCCAGTTTCCGCCGAATCTCTCTAACATCTTACGTGTGCAAGTTGATGGAGAAATTGGTAAATGTTAGATTAGCCTTTTTTCTATGGACAGCGGAGGCCATCTGTCTTCTGCAAAGTGCGGCTTCCGCAAGTTCCATTCCTCATTGGATGCTCTGCTCCAACTGGAAAATGCCGTCTGCGAGGCCTTCCTTTGTAGACAGCACTACGCTACAGCGTTTTTTGATCTGGAGAAGGTTTATGATACTGTATGGCGATATGGTATCATGGAGACTCTCCACACGATGGGGGCGAGGGGACGCCTCCCAATGTTTATATCTGAATTTTTGCGAGATCATCGATTCCGCATACGGGTAGAGAGAGCCATCTCCGGCCCAATGGAGCAGGAAGAGGCTGTCCCACAGGGAAGTGTCCTCATTATCACACTTTGCCCTGAACATCAATGGCATCACCTCGGTGCTGCCGGAAGATGTTCTCACTACGCTCTACGTGGATGACCTTTCGATCTGTTTTGGTGCAGCCCAGATGCCAACTCTGGAGTGTCGATTCCAACAGGCAATGAACCGCGTTTCTCGCTATGCCGAAGTGCACAGGTTTCGGTTTTCCTTGTCCAAGACTAAGGTGGTGCACCTCTGCCACCATCCACCACTCCACCCAGACCCAGACTTGTTTCTTAATAGGGTATGCCTGGAAGTGGTTGAATCGCACTGTTTCCTTGGTCTTGTATTTGACCAACGCCTCACCTGGGAGGCTCATATTCGCAGCCTTAGGGTCTCTTGTACCTGCACCATGGATATGCTCCGTTCTGTGTTGTTCAGCGCTTGGTGCACTGATAGGGCTACTGCCTTACTTTTTTATCGATCCTTTGTTCATTCGAAGCTTGACTACGGATGTGAGTTTTATGCATCCGCAGCTCAGCATGTATTGGGGAAGGTGGACTCAATCCACCACACCGGCCTTCACCTGGTGACCAGTGCCTTCCGCACTTCCCCCATTGAGAGCCTACTAGTCGATGCTGGGGAGATGCCACTCACTCTACACCGTGTACAGTGCATCACTCACCAGTACACATGAGCCCAGTGCCTCGCTCAGTCGCCAACAGTTCTCACTGCATCAGCAGCTGATTTTGACGGTGCCTATGCCGCCGATAGACGCCAGTCATACCTTAAGCCCTTTGGGTTTAGGGCCAGGAAACTCTTTCGAGAGCTAGGTATAGCTCTCAGGCTGGTGGCGCCTCTGGTTCTTCCCAGGATGCCACCCTGGAGGGTACCACATTTTGCTATTTGTCAGCATACCTCTGCTCCCAGAGCTTGTACAGCGCCGGGAGTATTGCGTTCAACCTTTTTGGAGCACACCTCGTGTCACGCTGGAACCCTGCCAGTGTATACAGATGGCTCCAAGTCCCAAGAGGGGGTCGGCTTCCACACCATATCCCCTCTGTTTGAAGTCAGCTGGGCTCTGCCAGGTGCGTCTGTCTTCACAGCCAAGCTGGTGGCAATACACCACTCAGTACGGGAGATTACGTGGCATGCCCGGTTCAGAGACCGGATTGTGATCTATACAACCCACAAATTGCCCTGAGTGCTCTCGGGGCATTGGAATCTCTGCATCCCTTGGTTCATGATATCCGTGATGCCATGGTTTGGGTGATCCGGGCAGATGTCAAGATTATCTTCTGCTATGTTTCTGGACCTGTAGGAATTGTGGGGAATGAGCAGGCAAAGAAGATGGGAGACAGTCGAAGGGAACTTAAAGTTGCGTCCCATTGTGCCACAACTGTTCCCATGGACCTACCCTCCCAATGCTGCGAAGGCTTCAGGTTGCTTTCTCTCATCTCTGAATTGGGCACACTCGCAGGACGCACCACCATTTGATGGAGCGCTCGCCAGCGCCCTACTGTGAAGACTGCATTGTCCCCCAGACTGTTCGCCACCTTCTTGTTGAATGTCCCAGTCTGGGTGATCTTCACGCATATTACCTGTCCTGGTACTGGGACAGGTACTGTCCCTTGTACTCGGGACGAGTGCGTGCACCTTGACTGGTGGACTTCTAGACTTTTGGGGGGAGGCTGGCCTTCTCCCTTTTATTTAACCAGTTTTTTTTCCCTTATAGGTCGCACATTCCTGCGCCGGGGGGTGACCTCCCCCCAACACAGGAGCTTGCTTCCTGCTTGTTACCTTTTCTCTTTTTTAAAATTTTTGGCGTTTGTTTTTCTTTTTTGAATGTGATTTTAAAGTAGCCTAGTACTAGGCAGGTTTTTAATACGGCGACTAATGCCCAAGTAGGCAGTCGCCAGATGAACTCTTAAAAAAAAAGAAGACATTTGATCACTCTGAGGTGAATATTTGCAAGACCAAATATTCTGTCGGTGCTCTCCACTTTCTTAACTGATGCTTGTGTGCTCACACCTCTTCATTCTCTCATTCAAACACATAGGTATGTCACTTCACTGTCCCACATTCTTAACTCCATAGTCACAAACTCATCATATCTCCACTCTGGCTTTCAAAATTTCCCACTCACTCCATATGGTTTGAATCTCTCATTCATATCATGCTATATACTATTCTCTTTTTCTCTCAATTGCATATAAACGCATGCAAACATCCAATGCACTATGTTCTCCCACAGGAGAGTACCCTGTGCAGCTCGTTACACTTGGCACCTGGAGGAGCCGCACATCCTCCCTGCCTGAGTGCAAATTAGGGAAGTGACTGGGTTGTGGTGAACTCTCTGATGGGGCTTGGGAAGTTGTTGGTGCGCTTTCCCCTCGCTCCCACTCGGCACTACTTTTTATTTTGTTTACTCTACAACTATCCTCTGAACCTTTTGTTTACCTGCACTTGGTACCAGGAGAGACTCTTCTCACTCAGTCCAAATTAGAGATGCCACCATTAGGTTGAATTGAACTCTGACTCAGCTATTGGTGCGCTTTCCCCTTGCTCCCTCTCAGCATTCTTTTTTCTCTGACTCTCCCCTCAACCCTCTCTCTAGGCTTAAGGACCTGACCAGCTACCTCATGCCATATGAGGCTTTCAAACTTCTATAACCATACACTTTAATGCCTGCAGGTTGCAAGAGACCAGGTCTTGAGGGAACCTGGACATTAGGACACGAGTAATTAGAATATCGGTTTTGCCCCTCCCCCTTGTGCTTTCTCAGAGGCCCTCCAAGTCTCTTCCCGTGGAGAGGGCGCTTCTTCATTTCCTTTGACAGGTTCACTTATATCCTAGACATTATATTTTCCACACATTTTCACTTTGCCTAAGTTCACTTTTACAGATTTTTCTTTACAAACTGTCTGTAAGGGCTTCCCTTGTTGGTAGTTTGTTTTAAATTTTAGGGGGGAAAAATAACCTGAAATGATTATAGAAGGGGTAAGTGAGGTGATATTGTTGGATGTTCTGTAAAGACTGATGGCTGCATTGTACAAACTGGTAAATTATTTTAGGACTGACATATGCCAACTGTGGTAATTGTATGACATAAATGGGGCGTTTCATGAGTGAGATGCAATAATATAGCTCATGGTGGATAGATTGTTGGTATAATGAATGCATTCAAGTTTAATTAGGCTTGATTTAAATGTGCTTGTTCCAATTTTAGTGTAGATATTGAAATTTGGTGCAATCATAAAGTAAGTTTGAAGATATCAAAATGTATTATTGAAAATTGTGTTGTATTTTATATAATGAAGATTGTAGCAGATTGTGAAAGGATAAAAGGCTTACTCATAATTTCAGGTTGTATCGGAATTATCAAAATCTGCAAATATTGGGAAAATTCTAGTTGCTGATTCTGATGCATTGCAAGGGATGCTCCCAGAACGACTCACACCTCTGGTTGTTGCATCTCAGAAACAGTTTGGTTTCACTCACATTGTTGCTGGGGCATCTGCATTTGGCAAAGCTCTTTTGCCAAGGATAGCAGCTAAATTAGATGTATCACCTCTCTCAGACATTATTGAAATCAAATCCCCAGACACATTTCTTAGAACAATTTATGCTGGAAATGCTTTAATGACCTTGAAGAGTAACGACCCAATCAAGGTAAGATTAAAATTTACCAATTTAACCCATTTAATTTGTTTAATCTATGGTGGCATGTTTATTAGTGTGTGATTTAGAAGCTGTGAAGGGCTTGGTTTGTGGGAAGAGATCATATCCACACCCCAGTAGATCTGCACTCCATGCTAAACTACCAACAGACTCCCTCCAACCCAGCCTGCATCCCACCCACTCCTCAACATTCTCCAATTCAACCTAAATGATACCTGAAACAAGCAGTTGCCTGGGAGAGTTTTGGGGAAACCACTGAAGATCATTTTCAGGAGCTAAATCATATACACATAACATCAACACCGATATTAAACAATTCAATAACATAATAAACAATGCAGACAAAGCACACATCCCTAAAGGCAACAAAAAACATTATAACCCCAACTTCTCACTAGACATCAATAGACTTATAAGGGAACGCAACAATCTACCTGACATACCCACCCTGCACACACAAAACACAAAAAAACTGTATACAAGAACTCAACACACCGATAAACACCAAGCTAATAGAGAAACAAACAGAAAACTGGTTAGCTTTCCTAAAAACATTTGACTACAAAACAAATACATCCAAACTACACAAAACAATCAGAAGCCTCACTAACTCAAACAGTGGCATTGTACAAAGTCACGGACCATCAGCCCTTCAGACAAAATCCCCCCATGCAAACAACAGGCCAAACACATTACTCTAAAATTAGCCAGCATCCCAAACACAAAGAAGACACACATATATACAGACGCAAACTAGACTTCCCACTAGATTACACAGTAATACTTGCACAACAGAAGACACTCCACACATCATAAAACAACTTAAAAACTCCTCAGCCGTGGGCATTGATAACATACATCTCAAACACCTCAGTCCCCACAACACACAAACATATGCACACTGCATAATACCATACATTTGAAAACTAGGTGGTCATCGCACTACTCAAACCAAACAATATACCCACAGAAGCAGCATCATACAGACCCATATCACTATTCTGCACACCATCCAAAGTTGTAGAATGCCTTCTCCTACGCAAGATAACACCACATATTCCACTGTTACACAACACAGCTACAGACTGGACCACTTAACCACAACACTACTCACAAATCTCACACAAACAGTACAAAATGGCATCAACTCCAGATGACCACCAGCATTTGCACTATTCATTCATTCATAGCTTGTACAGCCATGAACCAGGAGGATGTTGACTGTCTCTCCCTTGGCTCCTGCACCCATAGGGAGTGCAGAAAATGAGCAGTGCTGAGGAGGGTGCCAAACAGTGCAAGGAATGGGCAACTAGACCTGCGTTTCGTTCTTTCTCACTCAGGTTACATAGCAATTATCTGGTCAGCCCTTCTTGCTACATGGCAAAGAAGATGAGCAAATGCTGACAGGAGACTGAAGTTGCCGCGACTTTTCCTGTGCTTCAGGTCATTTTCTTCCGCCTCTCAATCAGCCACACTAATGATGGAGCCCCGCACCTTATTGCGATGACTGCTTGGTCCTCTACTTTGAGGAATCTTCATATGCATTACCTGTCTAGGTACCAGGATGAGCGGGGTCACTACCATTTGTCCCTTGTATTCGGGAAGGGTTCAGGCACTCCTGAGAAGTCTCACACCGACTACATGGCAGGAATACGGGCAGCTCTTCGGACTGCTTGGCAAAGAAGATGGGAGACGGTCGAAGGGAACTTAAAGTTGCGTGCCATTGCGCCGCGACTGTTCCCATGGACCTATCCCCCAATGCCGCGGCGGCTTCAGGTTGCTTTCTGTCATCTCCGAATCGGGCACACTCGTGTGATGCATCGCTATTTGATGGAGCGCTCGCCTGCGCCCTATTGCAACGTCTGCGTCGTCCCCCAGACTGTTCGGCACATTCTTGTCGAATGTGCCAGTCTGGGTGATCTTCACGCACGACACCTGTCCCGGTACCGGGATGGGCGGGGTCACTACCGCCTGTCCCTTGTACTCGGGACGAGTTTGTGCACATTGACTTGTGGACTTGTTGACTTTTGGGGGAGGCTGGGCTTCTCCCCTTTATTTAAGTAGGTTTTTTTGTTGTTATTGTTTTCTTTGTAGGTTGCACGCTCCTGCGCCGGGGTGAGGGGGACCTCCCCCTCGCCGGAGATTGCTGCCTAATTGTTACGTTTTTCCCATTTTTATCATTGATATTCTTATTTTAAAGTAGCCTAGTTCTAGGCTGTCGTGATTCCGGCGACTTATGCCCAAGTGGGCAGTCGCCAGATGGGCTCTTAAAAAAAAAAAATCCCAGGGTATAAGGGTTTTGCGACCCCACCACAACAGACAGGATGGGGGCCAGGTGGGAGGATGCACAATTTACCGGCATAATGTCTCTGTTCTCTTCGCTTTAGATACCTCATTCAGGCAGTAGCTGTGTGGCTGCACCTGGATAGGAGGTATACTGTTATTCCCACGTACATTCCACCATCAACCATACCATGGCGGACTTCTGCCGCATCGTGGCATGGTTGCGGCGGCCCTTCTCTTGTTCAGAGACCTGAATGATACACCCCCCTAGGAGACTACTCAATTAATCCCAGGGGTCAAGTCCATGCCAAACTGATGAATGAGCTGGAGATGGGTGTCTTAAATGTGGATGAGTTTACTCATCACTGCCTGAGAACCGCTTCATTTTCATGCCTCGATCTATCTTTGTGCTCTCCAGATGTACAGGTTGATTTTGAGTGTGGGGTGGTTCATGACCTCCATGGTAGTGATCACTTTCCCATTTAAATATCATTTTCTCTCCTGAGAGCCCGCCCCTTTGGTGCTTGGCTTGAGTGCAGTGCTCCGCATTTCAGGAAATGACTGATTTCTGGGTCTCAGTCAAGGAGTTTAGATGAGTACACTAGGCTATTGAGTTCTACGGCAACCTCATCCCTGTGGGCCTAACTACTATTCCTAGAATTTTGGCCATTTTGCATGCCAACCGCTCTCGTGTTGGTCAGCCGAGTGTGAGACAGCCTTCAAACAGAAGGCGCTATAAGTGCCACCCGAATGACTTCACTGTCTGTGAATTTCGTTGAGCTAGGGCTAGCTTCTGGTATATTTTGAAGCACGCCTGGCACTCTTCTTGGCGGGCATACATGTCTTCACTTAACAGGAAGACCCCTCTAGGTGTGTAGGTGAGTCAGAAGGATTCAGGGCAAGTTGTTGCAGGACACCCTTCCCATTCTCTAGGAATCCCCAGATTCCTGGTGAAGCGCTACTTTGCTCGTTTTTTTGTAAACTGGGGAGAGATCACTGCACCCAGGCCAATTTCCTCTCAATCTCTCTAACCTTCCATGGCTGCAAGTTGATGGAGAAATTGCTAAATGTTATATTAGCTTTTTTTCTGGACAGTGGAGGCCATCTGTCTTCTGCAAGTTCCACTCCACCACGGATGCTCTGCTGCAACTGGAAAATGCCGTCTGTGAGGCCTTCCTTTGTAGACAGCACTACACCATGGAGAAGGCTTATGATACTGCATGGCAATATGGTATCATGGAGACTCCACACGATGGGGATCCCTCCCAATCTTTATATCTGAATGTTTGCAAGATCGTTGATTCTATGTATGGGTGGGGGGAGCCCTCTCAGGTCCAATGGAGCAGGAAGATGCTATCCCACAGCAAAGTGTCCTCAGTGTCGCACTTTGCCCTGAGCATCAAATGGCATCGCCTTGGTGCTGACAGAAAATGTTCTTGCTACGCTCTATGTGGATGACCTTTCGATCTCATTTTGCGCAGCTTAGATGCCGACTCTGGAGTGTCTACTCCAACAGGTATTGAACCACGTCTTGCAATGCCAAAGTGTGCAGGCTTTAGTTTTCTTGGCCAAGACTAAGGTGGTGCACTTCTGCCTCCATGCTGACCCACTTATTTCTCAATGGGGTGGGCTTGGAAGTGGTGGTCTATTGTACTCACACCATGGATATTCTTGGTTCTGTGATGTTCAGCACTTGGGGCGCTGATACTCGTAAGGCCACTGCCTTACTTTTTTTAGCGATCCTTTGTTTGTTTGATGCTCAACTACAGATTTGAGTTTTATGCATCCACAGTCGAGCATGTATTGTGGGAGGTGGACTCAATCCACCACACCGCTCTTTGCCTGCTGAAGGTGCCTTCCGCACTTTCTCCATTGAGAGCCTACTTGTTGATGCTCGGGATATGCCATTTGCTCTACACAGTGCATTATTCACGTTTATGTGCAAACCTGGCGCCTCCTTCAGTTGCCAACAGCTCACTCTGCATCTGCAGCTGTTCTCAATGGTGCCTATGCCGCCGTGAGACGCCAGTCATACCCTAAGCCCTTTGTTTATGGCTAGGAAGCTCCTTTGATAGCTAGCTATAGCTCTCGGGCTGGTGGCACCCCTGGTTCTGCCCAGGACACCACCTTTGACTATTTGTCACCACGCCTCTTCTCCCAAAGCTTCTACAGTGCTGGGAGTATTATGTTTGACCTTTTGGGAGCACACCTCATGTCATGCTGGAACCGTGCCAGTGTATACAGATAGCTTCAAGTCCCAAGAGGGAGTTGGTTTCCACGCGGTATCCCATTGGTTTGAAGTCAGCAGGGCTCTACTAGGTGCTGCATCTGCCTTCACAGCCGAGCTGGTTGCAATACACAGTTCTGTACAGGATTTAATGCCAAGTGCCCAGTTCAGAGACTAGATTGTGATTTATAGCGACTCAGAGAGTGCCCTGAGTGCTCTCTGGGCTTTGGAATCTCCGCATCCATTATTTCATTATATCCACAATGCTACAGTTATGGCAAGCTGGGTGGATGTCGAGATTATCTTCTGCTTGGTTCCTGGACATGTAGGAAATGCTGAGAATGAGGGCACCAGAGAGTCTGCCAGTGTTTTGCTCTTCCTCACACAGATTACATTGCAGGAATACTGGCTGCTTCGCAAAGAAGATGGGAGACAGTCGAGGGGAACTTAAAGTTGCGTCCCATTGCACAGTGACTGTTCCTATGGACCTCCCCCCCCTCCCCCAATGCCATGATTGCTTCAGGTTGCTTTCTGTCATCTCTGAATTGAACCCACTCGTGGGATGCGCCGCCAATTGATGGAGCACTCTGCTGTGAAGACTGCGTTATCCCTCAGACTGTTCAACACATTCTTGTTGAATGTCCCAGTCTGGACGATCTTCATGCACCTTAACTGGGACAAACGGGGTTGCTACCGCTTGTCGCTTGTACTTGGGTTGGATTCGTGCACATTGACTTGTGGACTTTACGACTTTATTTGACTGTTGTTGTTTTGTAGGTTCCATGTTCCTGCAGGCCTCCTCTTTGCATTTTTGCTTTGTTTTCTTATTATTTTTTTTAGCCCTTGTCCTTTTTAACGTTATTTGTTATTTACATATTGTTATTTCTTAATATAGCCTAGTGGTATGCTTTTAGGTACAAGCAAATTTGCTCCCTAAAAAAAATATCCATAAATGCCATGTTTCACATGATCTTCCAAGCCTTCACGTACCATTACGCTCATATATTCACCTGTCTCTTCTCATTCATTTTTTTTACATGTTGTACCACCCCTGTACATTTTCTGTTGCATCATTCACACCATATATCTCTTAACCAGTTTGGAAGAATGTCATGTAGTTATTTTCTTAACTACCCAGAGTAATGAAGGAAAGATTTATTTTTTTTTTAGGTTATCTCTGTGAGAGCAACAAGTTTTGAAGCAGATTCCATGAGTGGGGGAGCGTCTTCGAGTGAACCATTATCTCTTCCAGATATTCCTACCGATATATCTACTTTTATTAAGCAAGAACTTTCAAAGTCTGATCGACCTGAGCTTACAAATGCAAAGGTGTGTTGATTTTTGCTCTTTTAAGTTGCCTCTGGCTCAGCCCCTAACTGACCCATTTTTTAAAGACTAGTCATCAGCCACTTTCAGCAAAAGGTCAGCAAAGCAAAATTCCTTATCTCTTGGTTACTACTGAGTAATGACCTTCAGCTCCTTGGTGACACCTAATCTTTATTAAGAAATATTGGCCCATGTAACTGTAGATTTGTGTAATGGGAGCACCTGATTCATTCTATGAGTACTGTTTTATAGCACAGACTGCTTTTGGTTAAATGTCCTAATACCAGGACACAAGCATAGCTAATCTGGTCCCAGATAATTTAGGCACCAAGTTATTGCAGTGTTTTTGAAGGAGCTCTTTCCTGAGGCTTTGTCACAGTATGGTTTTTCTTTTGATTTTGTTCTTCTGTTTTGTGGGCCAACATATTTCTATGCTTCGGTAAATATTTATGTACCTTCCTTCTGCGGAATAAGGGATTCAAACTGTGGTCTTTCAGTGGTTATCATCCTTGTTGGTTGCCAATATTATATATTAAAATTCAAAAAAAGTAGAGGCTGGTGGCTCTGTATCCCACTCTCTTTGTAGCCAAGCAAACTTCTAGAGCTCAAACTGCTTTGGAGGACACCCCACCCAGCAGCTTGGCATGACTGCCTGACTTACAGGTTTGTACCCCATAAGGGGCTCTATGATTTGACTTACTGGCTGCATTGCTGGTGGGACTCAGCACCCCGTCTGGCCCCAGCTTAGCCTCTTCTCCTTTCAGACAGCCTGCGTTTCTGCCCTACTTCCGCACTTTCCCTATAACCTCTCCAACTTTCTCTGGCTAGCCTCTAATTTCACAGGGTAGATGCCGACCAGCTTCCTCTCGGCCAACTATCCCGGATCGTGGCTGAGAAGGGAGGGGACAATGTTCCCTCACCCCTGAGCTCCAGTCTGGGGTGGTGGGTTTTTAACAACCTGCTTCATCCCCATCCACACCTTCCTCAATTCCCCTTTCTTTCTCCTTTCAAGCTCTATCCATTTTATGCCAGGCCACTAGGCGGGAGGAGTGGCCTCAAATGGCAGCAGCTGGTTTTGCTGGCCCTGTACTTACCCCTTCCAGAACGGGCTACTGCGTGGGGTGATTAGCCTATGCATCCCGTAGAATTAATAGGGTCACCATGCCTAATGATGACCAAAAAATGAATGTCCCTCTACTTACCCATGTCAAATCAATGGAGCCGCCCTCGGGCAGCTCCACCGAAAAAATGGAGCGGCCTACTCCTCTCCTTTGCCTATGGGCTTAGTGGACTCACCCTCACCCCTTTCTCTGGAGTCACCCTTTCACCAGCAGCAGTCCCCCCTTTACTTTCTAAGGGACTGCCAAGGAAGGCAGGCGGCCCATAATTGACGGGAGTAGCACGATAGGGCCAACCCCCTTAGGGGAAGGAGGTAAGATAGGGTCCATCGGCCCCTTCCCTCTTAAAGACCTGCATGCTTGCATATTGAGCTTAGAGGGGTTCACCGTACGTGCCCCTCTCTCTTCCCCGACCAAAGACACTATAAGCAATAGGACCTGTGATGTACTGGGGGGGGGGGTAGAATGGTTATATAGAGGCCCCCTGAGATGGACATTGTCCCTGAGGCAACCCAGCCCCGGACGTTAGGATGTTTCATTGGTTCGGTGCCAAACGCCAAGTCCCAGGCACCGAAGCTGAAGCCCCTGTGCAAGGGATCTCCTCCTCTGGCTGGTACCCCTGTGGCAGCCAGGACCTTCTCCATCTTGGGAGATCCTGCTGGTAGAGGAGAGAAGCCAGTTCATTCTCCACCCTCCTCTCATAAAAGACAAAAAGGGGGAGGGGCTCATCTACATCAGCAGGGACGGATGGGTCTGCTGCCGTTTCCATAAGTGACGGGCCAAGATCGGCATATCCGGCTCCGTTGCTTTCCCAAGTGGGGAGTCCCAGACAAAGAGCAGAACTGCGCACAGCAGAGGCAACCTGGTGTTTTCGAACCTGCTGGCTTTAAACGCTTCCTGGTCATACACTGCACTAATGGCAGCATTTTGGCTAAGGGACCACCACTGACCTAATGTTTCGAGGCGGCTGGAGGAAAAGACTCACATGGCAAGCTAAAACCTCCCCTGGTAAATCCTCGAATGAGATAGCGCCATCGGTGCATTGTCTGGCCAACAGCACCGCTTCTCGCGGTGGCAACCCATCCCTCTCCCTTCCCCACTTTTGGGAGGCTGCCAAGAGGGTGCGGAATTTCATAGCCAACGTTAGGTCTGCGGAACTGAACTTGAACCAAGAAGGGACTTAACAAGGCATGAGACCCACCAAGATACGTCCTGCACAGTCTGCCTAAGTTTACATCTCCATGGCCTTTATATATAGAGCTCGGCTGCCAGCCTACATGCTGACTGTGTTGTTTGGAACTGGCCTGTTGTCTCCGTCAATGGGCATCCGCAATAGTTTCTGGAAGCCAAACCCCTGGTACCTTTTTGGGTTTAAAGCTCCTCTGCTGATGAAAACTGGCTAAACATAAAAATAAAACAATGAATAAAGCTTATAATGGAAAAGGCTGCATATCTCCCCCTCCCCCCCGCCTCTCTAATTCCAAGTTGGTCTACGATTAGGAATTCAAGCACAAGAGGTACAAAAAAAACCCAGTTAGAAAATGCAAATGGTACAACAAGGCCTAACACCTCAAGATAAGACATCCCCCCGCTGAAACGGACAAAATCATTACACCACCCAGCGGACACAAACTACCCATCAATGGACAGTAATACTGCACGTTCCTCCAAGACCCTGCCAGAACTGTTAAAACAGCAAATACTCCCAAGTCAATTCATCGACCACTCCTTTAAAAGATTCTAAGTCATAAGACCAGAAAACTGCCAAGTGAGCCTAATGAAAAGCTGCATGGTCAAACATGAGAAGGTCTTTGAAAATGTTTTTGAGTTACCCACACCACAATTCTCCCATCTCTCACCTCAGGCAGACAGAAGCATTCCGGTGGAGGTTGGAACAAAAAATCAGGCCGACAAAATAATGCAATTAACAGAATTAGCTGACGATAAAGTGGTAGTAACACCTCGTCCATCCTTTAATATGTGCAAAGGTGTTATCATCGAGCCACACTTTGCTTAATACACGGAGGCCCAACTTATCGAACAAATGTGTGAATACTCGATTACACATGTCCACAGGGTCCACAGGATTATTAATGGTGCTAAAGTACCAACCAATATATACTTCATATCATTTGATTTGGACAACCTACCAAATTATGTCTACATGGGATGGCGATGATTTCTCATTAGGGAATTTAAGCCAAATCCACAAGATGCTATTTTTGCCACTCCTATGGCCATTCTAGAAAAACCTGCCATCGTAAGGAGCGAGACTACTTACCTACCTGTGTAAACTGTGCCAAAGCAAGTTACCCGGACTCACTCGAAGACTGTGAAGCAAAATGTGTCAACTGTGGTGAAGCCCACCCTGCATCCAGCAAAAAATGTAATATGTATAGGTTTGAAGAGGAAGTCATAACCCTCAGAGAAAAAGATCACCTCAATTTTAGGGAAGATCGAGAGAAGGTACAATCTATGATCGGAAGAAGAGGCACCTCTTCTGCCTCTATAGTCGAAACAACGAGAACCACCATACCACAGAATTAAGCTGAATAAACAACTACCTGCGTATAACATAAGTACACCCCAGGCCCCCACAGTGCAGGCCACACACACCCAAGAGGTGGGTCTTCAAAGGGCTGAGAGTGCCCAGGATCCCCCTGCGCCTGCTCCCACCCCTTCCAGGCAGACAATGACCACAAGACAGCCATCTGCCTCAAAATAGCAGTTGCCTCCATGAGAGGCTTCTGTCCCTCAGGTCCCCAGCATCATTCATCCTCCAACACATTCTGTGGAAGCCTGTTGAGGCCCCCATCCTTCTGGGAAAGCAACACCAGTCCCGTCATCCACCCATCCTCACTCTCTCACACTCTGATCTCATTAGATCCCGGAAAGAAAAAATAACTTCATCGGGTGCACCAAAGAATCCATCAAATAAGTTTCCATCCCCCTCACTAACTGAAGGAAATCAGAAGACTCCCCATCCCCTATGGAATAAACGACACAACCACCTATAATGGACACGAAGAATGCTGACAATGCAACACCGGGCCTCAAACAACCATATAAATTAGCCATTAGCAAGTCACAGAGTCCACAAGCCCTTCCTAAACCAAAGGTAAACCACTCCTTTCGCGGACACAAATAAGAGAATAATAAATATCATATAATTGAATATAAGAGGTTTGAGAGCTAACTGGGAGCAATTACTCTCGCCGGTGGTGGATGAAGATCCTATCTGCATCTGCCTCCAAGAAACAAAGTTGGGGACTCATCCCCCACGAAAATTACCAGGTTTCACAACCCCAAATTTGGATGATGGCAACACATCGAGGGGATGTACGAGATATATTCACCAGGATGTCCCTAGGTAGGCTCCCTCTTACCCTGAATAGACCCCTACAAACAACCTTGCACACCTGGAAACGGTATACGGTGGCGAACATCTACCTCCCACCCTTCGGACCACTCCCATCTAACCACATACAACAACAAATTTTGTTGTATGTTGTATCTAACCACATACCATAACTAATTTTGCAACTTCCTACCCCCCTACATTTTCGTAGTGGATTTCAACAGCCAACACCCTGAATGGGGAGATACCACCCAAAATACAAGAGGCACAGAACTATACCATTATCCATGACCTACATCTCGGCTTTCTAAACCACGGAGACGGCACCAGATATGATGTACAAACAAACACTGTATCTGCCCTCACTCTTGCCATCTGCTCTCCATCCATCACAGCAGAGTTCGAATGGCGCATATCGGAAGACCTGAGGAGGAGCGACCACTCCCCGATCATTCTCTCCTTGGGCGAGGGACTGCCCAAGGACGGGAATCCCCAGATTGTGATTGGACAAGGCAGACTGGCCCAAGTTCAACAAATTGACAAATCGAGAGTTCATCCAAACAGCAGATATAGGAGGTATCAACGAAATTGTAGAAGCATTCACAACTGCCTTGCACTAAGCGGCTCATCAGTCCATCCCCCGCAGCTCTGGCCAACGACACAGACGACAGGTACCGTGATGGAGCCTGGAATGTTCAGCCACTGTAAAAATAAAACCACAGCCTTTTAGAACCTACAAACGATTGTTAAGTCCAGCAACCAAAATGGATTACAACCAAAGATGAGCCGAATATAAATACACTATCAAGGTAAGTCACCGCAACTCATGGAGAGCCTACCTCTCAATACAAACTCCAAAACTCCTATCCACCATACATGGAAGAAAATAAAAGGATTACTCGGCAAATACACACGAGATCCAACCCCCACATTATGCATTGATGGGCAAGATATCCTTGACCCGACAGAGGTGGCAAACAAGTTGGGCAGCTCCCCCGCTAGCATCTCTGGCAGGACATGTGCAGCACCCAGATTTGCCAAACACAGAGTGAGGCTGGAATCTGTATTGCTGGATTTCTCCACCAATGAAAACATGACCTACAACAAACCATTCTTGAGAAAAAACTTGAAATCGCTCTAGCAAGCTGCAGTAATACTGCTTCGGGGCCGATGATATCCTGTATGCGATGCTGCATCATCTTGGTGAAAAAGGAAGATGCTTCCTCCTGCCCCTATACAACCGGATCTGGAGGGAAAACTCGTTCCCTGATGCATGGCGAACAGCTACAGTCCTAGAGTTCCGCAAACCTGGCAAAGATCCAACTATTTCAACCAACTACTGACCAATTGCCTTAACATCCTGCATGTGCAAGGTCATAGAAAAGATGGTCAACACACACCTAATGTGGCTGCTGTAGAAGTGAATCGCTATCATTCCTACCCCCATTACAATGCAGATTCAGAAAGCTACACTCTACCACAGATCCTCTGATCCGCCTAGAAACCGCAATATGCACCAGATTAGCCAGGCATGACTGCGTAGCAGACTGAGAAACCATCTTCATATACCTGTCACTGATCCGTCCGAAGCTTGACTACAGTTGCAAAATCTACTCTTCTGCCTTCGAAAGACGTCTCCAAAAGATTAATACTGTAGCAAACAACAGCTTACGAAGGCCACAGGGGCGTTCAGATCCTCTCCTATGCCCTTAGACCTCCGCAGAAGGGAGATCACATTAAGGCAATATGCGCATATCCAAAGACTACCAACATCACTGTCTTAGGAAGCTGGTCTTAATGAGCACCCATCCATCCCACATCCATTCGGGTTCAGAGTGAGACAACAAATGGAGATGTTTGGAGTAAACCTAAACACTCCATTCTGAGAGACATCGAGGTCTGCTAAAGCTGCGTAGTAGGGCAAGCATCTGTGATGCCTGCGGAAAAGAGAGCGCAGTTCCTGGCTCACACAGCAACACGTGGGGGAACCCATATTTATACCAACGGGTCTAAATTTGAAGATGGCGTCGGATCTTCGCTGATATCGGGAGACCTTTCCTATCCGACGAAGATACCAAAGACTGCTGAGATGTACGCACTTAGACACGCGGTAAAATGGGCATCAGAAAATGCATACACAAATGAACATAGAATCTTCACAGTTTCCCAGAGCAGCCTTCAAGCGAGCATCAACCCATTCGTCCTGGAGATTAAGGAATTAATCAACAGAGATCCCCACCGCGGACGGAGAATTTCCTTCTGCTGGGTACCCGCCCATGTGGGTGTTGTCGGAAATGAAAAGGCTGGTGCAGCCACAAAGACCCCAGCTCTTCGACCGATAAGGCCTGGCACGTCCCGCTCCTTCGCGAGGATTATATTGCAATTGGAGGGGCTATCCGCGAAATCTGGATGGCCAGATGGATAGACCTCCATGGCATGAGCAAAATGCGCCACATCTTTCCCGACTCTATCAAGCTGGCGACCTCAGGGCCTTACACGCCCACTCTGTATCCGTCTAGCTGAATGCCCGACATTCTGCGAATTAAGACGGTGGAGGGACCCTCCCCATCCTCTGACTAGCACTCACACCTGAAAATATTGATCCTGGAGGTGGAATTATAGACTACATAGAAAAAACTAGACTCAGAGATAAACTATGAACCTTCAACTCTTACAAATTATAAAAACCTTTTACTAACCTCAGGCACCATTTCATTATTACCATTCATTCCATTTCCATTTATATCACCTACCACTGCCATGCAAATCACATAAGTAACTTGTTTACAGCTGGATCACTGTGCAGTGTGTGCCAAGGCACCTCTTAACCAACCAACTGCTGCTCCTACGTCTCCCTTAATCTCCAACGGCTCATATTGCATCCATGGCCGATTTCGACGGTGCCTATGCCACTGAAAGACGCCGATGATCCCATAAGCCTTTTGGATTTATCGTCAGAAAACTCTGACTGGTGCCTCTAGTTCTACCCAGGACGCCACCCTGGTGAAAAGTACCACCTCTGTTTATTTGTCGCCATGTCTCTACCCCCCAACGCTTCTACAGCACCGGGAATATCGTTTTCAGCCTTGGAATTCACTTTGTGCTACGCTGGTTATGTGTCAGTGTAAATGGACGACTCGCCATCCCATGAAGTGGTCGGCTTCCACGCCGTATCCTCCCTGCTTGAAGACAGTCAGTGGGGCTTTGTCATGCGCTGCGTCTATCTTCACATTCAAGTTGGTTGCAATGCACTTCGGATACGTGATTGTGATCTTTAGCGAATTACAAAGGGCCCTGAGTGCTCACATCCCCCCCCCCCCCCCCCGTGATTCGCGATATTCGCTTCTCCGCAGTTCCCGAGATCTGAGCGGCTTTTAAGATTATCTTCTGCTGGGTTGATAGACATATAGAGATTGTTGGTGATTCGGAGTGAGACAAAGTCAGCATGGACTGGGTGAGCACACCATCGTTTCGCTCTTATTCATACTGACTAGATAGCAGGAATCATGGTTGCCTGGCAAATTAGATGGAAGACGACGAACGGGAACCTAAATTTGCGTGCCATGGTGCCACGACTGTTCCTCTGTACCTAACCCCCAATGCCTCGACGCCTTTAGGCGTCTTTCTGTTGTCCTCGAATTGGGTACACTCGTGGGACTCACTGCTATTTGATGGACCCCTTGCCAGCACCTTACTGCGACGTCTGCGTTATCCCCCAGACTATTCGGCACATTGAGTCCAGGTGATTTTCCCGCAAGTTACTTCTCCCTGTATATGGACGAGCGCGGTCACGACCGCTTTTCCTTTGTACTCGGTACTGGTTCGTACACTCCTGACTGGATTAAATGACTTTTATTTTATTTATTTTTTTTTAGTGGTTTTATTGTAGCTTAGTTACAAGGCTGTTTTTCTTTTTACCCATGGTGGCAGTCGCCACATGAGCTCCTCAAAATATCTGAGTGCAATGCAAATGGACAATTTTAGAGAGATGTTTGGTAGGTGAAAGTTAGATGAAGTGAGGAACGACTGGTTAAGGGGTATTTATGGTCTAAAAAGTAGATGATAATGCCTATGTGTTCATAGAGGGGGTTCGTGATGGGGGGGGGAGCTTAGGGCCTTCCCTAAGGAGGACCCTGACTGGATGAGGTGCGTGGTGAAAAATAAGTGCCTTTCTGCTTGTCAGGTTAAGGAGGGTTTGATAGCGTCGAGCGGTTGATGATGATAATGATGATGAATGCCTTGGATAGTGTTGGGGACTGGCCAGTTATGGCGACCTCTTCCTTGCATTTTCACTTCAAAATTCTGCCTCTCTTCTTTGTCCAAGCCTTTCCAGTGGCTAGTGTTGCTAAGGATAAAAGAAAGAATGAGTAATTTGTAGCTTTCCTTTTTGCTAACTTTGACCCTTTTTCAGACGGTGATTAGCGGCGGTCGCGGGATGAAATCTGGGGAGAACTTCGAATTGCTTTACAAATTAGCAGACAAGTTTAATGCCGCCGTTGGTGCTTCCAGGGCCGCTGTCGATGCTGGTTTCGTTCCCAACGACTTGCAGGTGAGGCCTTTTGTGCGCCTCGCTTCCAGTATGTTGTAATTGAGGAATCGGGGTTGAAAGGAGAACAATGGGGGAGGTTGGAAAGATTAATGTTCTTATTTACCAGTCTCCGTAAATATCTTGCATTTTTACGTGGGGGGGGGGTGACCTTTCAATTTCGTTTCACTTATTTTTTGGTTCTTTTCCCATCTTTGTATGCTGAATCGGAGCGCTGTGCCCCCTCGGTGGGGAGCCTATTTTCTCCTAGGTTTCCTTCGCCTTATGATGCCAAGATACTTAGGAATTTGCAAGTGTGGTTAAAGCTGTTTAGTCATTTGTACTTTTTCATTTTTTTATAATACTTCGTCTTTATAGCAAGATTTAGAGATGATGGTGTGGTTACAATTGTAATCTACCTTATCCTCCTTTTCTGGGGCCCTTTCTTTCTTCAAAGGTTGGTCCCAGAGAGGCTCTGGCCTCGTGAGGGGGATCAGCCCTGAGACCCTTAGGGGCCCCCTAGGGCTGCGAACTAGACTTTTAATATACCCCTCTTTACCCCGCCTATTACTTTCTTTTACTGCTCTTTATTTCCCCCTCTTTCTCCTACCTAGTGCCCCTGACGGTTACCCGACCTCTGCTTGTTTTTTTCGGACTGATTCCGAATTGTTCTTTTAGTAAGGTCGGAGGAGGTTGTGCACTCCACCGCCTTCTTCAGTGTGGTGGATCCGTATCCATTCTCCAAGAGGAGATACCGGACGCAACGGAATCTAAAGTTGCAGTAGCGCCGGGCCCTTGTACGCCTCCGTGGTGGGGAGTCCCAAGGGAGAATGTGAAGTGATTTCTATTTGCAATGGCTCACCATAAACCTAAAACTTCCCCTTCTCGTAAGGGTTCTCGTGCCAAACTTTCTTCAGCCCCCCTTTCAGGCTTTCAACCTTCCCTCGCTCGTTGGATCCCTCTGCCAACGATGTGGACCCAGATTTAGACTATCCCCTCTTTTCTAGTCATGAGTTCGTCTTCTGAGACCCCACTTGCAAAAGTGGATGTGTTTGACGTTAATGAATCGTTTGAGTCCCGCTGTGGGAACCCCGGCGGATGTGGTCAACAGGTAGTGGTGATATAGTAGTCGAGGTGTCATTTCACTCTCAACATAATCAATCTTCGATAGCCGAAGTTCATGTAACCGTTTCTCCCCATCCACGTCTGAATTTTGTTAAAGGCGTCGTCCGTTCAAACGAATTAAGGGACTACGACCTCACCCATCTTCAGAGCAAGCTTAGTACCCAACGCGTCACACATGTACACAGGTTGACTAAAACTATAGGCTATACTAAAGTCCCAACTACCACATTGATTTTAACGTTCAAACATCAGGAACTGCCGGAGTTTATTAAAGCTGGGTACCTTCGTGTCCCGGTAAGCCCCTACGTCGAACTACCCAGACGTTGCTTCAATTCTAATCAATTTAGACATGTTGTTCGTGTCTGTCGGCACTCCCGTTCCTTCCTGAATTGCAGTTCTGATTACCATGGCCCTGAATGCACCAAAACACCGTGCTCTTCCAACTGCAATGGTGCCCACAGTACCGCGTCAAAAATCTGCCCAATATTCTTATTTGAAAGGAGATTCTTCGCTTTGCGCGACTCTCTGCGTCTGGACTTGAGAGAGGCTCGCCAACCTGCTCGAGCACAAACCTCGCCTCTTGGCCGTCTCTTCTCAGACGTTCTGCGTGACGCTGGATGAAACCGACCATCACGTTCGAGGTATTCACGATATACCGTTGAAGCATCGATCTCACACAGATACCTAATTTTTTTTCTCCCTCTCTCCGGCAGCTCTAGCTGGGACTGACACTCAGGGTGACACACTTGAAGACATCAGACGTTATCTGAAAGAATTTTCTATATCGACCAGTGATGGTTATTCTACCCGGACCCCGGACCCAAGGCCCTGTGGTAAGAGAAATGACTCTCTCACCAATAAGCGGGCAGCCTCTGGATCTGAATCGGCCGAGCCTCAAAAATCTTCAATGAACTCTTCTCCTGTTGCTGAATATTATCTGCCCTCAATTCTGTCCCACGCTTCACAAGACTTAGGCTCCTTACCGGTCAAAACGGTAACAGAAATCCACCCAGTTCCTTGTACTTTGTCCAGATCGCTTGCCTCACTCACTCAACCTCCTACTCATAATTTGATTGAAGCAGATGATATTCCAACATCACCAGCCGTGGTTGTTGGATCAACTCCTCAGACATCGAAAGCGCCCTCGTCCCATGAATCTGGATCTACCGTCCAGAAATCTCTTCTCGATCTTCCGTTTCCGCCTGGCTGTGCGCCCCGACAGGCAGGGGCCTCGGCAGATTCCTCGAAACCATCGGACATATCCCCTGTTACTGCTCCTTCCAGGATCTCTTTTCCCTGCAATATCAGGCTGTTCAAAATCTGCTCTTTGGGACGTACTTCAAACTTAACTTAAGCCACAAACGAGAAAAGGTATCTACTGTGCTATCTAACCATCCCACATAATATCCTCCATTTTACAATGGAATTGTCAAGTCGTTCTTCTCAAGTGGGACCCAGTAAGGGGCGCGGCGATATGCCTTCCTGGCCGCCAAGGTGACGGGACTCGGTTCCCCGTCCGGTCCCAGCTTAGCTTCTCCTTTTTGGCAGCCTGTGTTTTTACACTACTTCCTCACTTTCCCTACAACCTCTCCCACAACTTTCTCTGGCCGACCTCTAATTTCACAGGGTAGACGCCGACCAGCTTCCTCTCTCCTCTCACCAACTATCCCGGATCGGGGCTGAAGTGGGAGGGGACAACGTTCCCTCACCCCTGAACTCCGGTCTAAGGTGGTGTGTTTTTAACAACCTGCTTCGTCCCAACTCACACCTTCCTCACAGCCCCTTTCTTTCTCTCCTTTTCACAGTTTATCGACTTTACGCCGTGCCTAAGGTGGAGCCGATGGGCTGGCAGGTCACTAGGCGGGAGGAGTGACCTCAAATGGCGGCAGCTGGTCTTGCCTGCCCCGTCTTTACCCCTCGCAGAGCGGGCTACTGCGTGTGCTTCCCGTGAATTACAATGGGTCAGCATGCCCAATGACGAGTTGATAAAAACAAAAAATTATCTCCCTTTACTTTCTGCTCTACCATCACCGGAGCCTTCGGGCAGCTCCACTAAAAGAATGGAGGTACCCTCCCCCCCGTGCTTTCGCAGGGGACCCTCCAAAACTCTAATACTGGAGATGAGGTTTGTACCTCTCCTTTGCCTACAGGGTGCAAGGGACCCCATCACTCCCTTTTCTGTCACTTTCTCCAGCGGCAGTCCCGCCTTTACTTTCCAAGGGGACTGCCAAGAAAGCATGCAGGTGGCCCAAAATTGACCGCTCCCACGTTCGATAGGGCCCACCGATCCATGCCCCCTAATTTCCTGTGTGTGTGCGCAACCAGTTTGCAGGGTGTCAGTATACCTCCCCCCTCTCTTCCCCGACGGATACCAGTTCGCCGGCAGAATATAAGGTACCTCGAAGTGGACCCGTGGTGTCTTAGGGAGGGGGATGGCCACATGGAGGCCCCCCCTCTGAAGTGACCCCGACCTAGGTGGTAGGATCTTACATGGGGTCGAACCCGGGCTCACTGCCAAGTATAGAACCCGTCTCCGCCCCTATGCAGCTCCTCACACGGCTCGGGTCCCCGAGGCATCACAAGGAGAGTAGGGATATCCTTCCCTGGCTGGTGCCCATGTGACAGCCAATACCTTTCCATTTTAGAGAAGGATCTTACTGAGGCCGGTCCATCTGGTCTGGAGGATCCTACTGGCGGAGTGAAGAAGCGGGTTCATTCCCCGCCCTCCTCTCATAAATAGAAAAAAAGACTCGGGGCGGGGGGGTGCTCCTCTCCTGCCGTTTTGGTATGGGACCAAGCTAAGATCGGCACGTCCGGCCCGGTGCTAAGACCAAAAGTGCACATAGCGGAGCCTCGATTTCGTCGGAGCCCCTCATTCAGATGTTACCTTCCGTTTTAGAGTCCGCTGGTTTCAAACGCTTTCTCGTTATTCGTTCCAGGAGAACTTTTCTGGGCCGCTGTCCTCCGAGAGCCCGCCCTGGTGGAGCTTGGCGCGGTGGTCCGCATTTCAAGAGTTTAGGTCGGTTGATGAGGCCGTTGAGTTCTTTTTCAGCAACCTCATCGCCGTATGCCTAACTACTATTCCTAGAACCTCTGGCCGTTTTGCACGCCGACCGCTTCCGTGGTGGTCAGCTGAGTGTGATACGGCCCTCAAACAGAAGCCTTATGTCTTTATGCGCTATAAGCACCGCCCGAACGACTTCACTGTCGGTGAATTTCGTCGAGTTAGGGCTAGGTTCCGGTATATTTTCGAAGCATGCCGGCCGCTCTTCTTGGCGAGCATACGTGTCTTCACTTAGCGGGAAGACCCCTCTGTCAGAGGTTTGGAAGCGAGTCAAAAGGATTCGATGCAAGTTCTTGCAGGACTTCCTTCCCGTTCTCCAGGAGAATAGGACCGCAATCTTGAACCCCGCGTCCGTGGCGGAATCTTTCGCGACCGCTTTCTCCGCATTCTCTAGCCGGGATGCTGCTCCGCCAGCATTCAATTCACGTCGTGATGTTGCGGAAGGCCGCCGACTGCACTTTACCTTCAGATGCGGAGAACCCTTCAACGACAGATTTACTGTGACTGAGTTGCGTTCCGCTCTCGCTTCGTGCGCGGACACCGTCCCTGGTCCAGACGATGTCCCGTACGTCATGCTTCGACACCTTGGTGAGCGAGGCATGGCCTTTCTGTTAGATTTGTTAAACAGGATCTGGGTAGAGGGTATCCTCCTGGCGGATGGCTACTATGCTCGCTTTTCGCAAACTAGGAAGAGATCACTCTACCCCGGCTGATTTCCGCCCAATCTCTAACCTCCTGCAGGTGCAAGTTGATATAGAAATTGGTAAATGTTAGATTACCTTTTTTTCTGAATAGCAGAGGCCATCTGTCTTCTGCACAGTGGGGCTTCTACAAGTTCCACTCCACGTCGGATGCTCTGCTCGGACTGGAGAATGCCGTCTGCGAGGCCTTCCTTCGTAGACAGCACTACACCACCGTGTTTTTCGATTTGGAGGCCTATGATACCTCATGGGGACGAAGGGATTTTTTTTTCTAAGGGGTGAGGGGGACGAGGGGACGCCTCCCAATGCCTTATATCTGAATTTTTGCGAGATCGTCGATTCCGCGTACGGTTTGGGGTAGCCCTCTCCGGCCCAATGGAGCAGGAAGAGGGTGTTCCGCAGAGAAGTGTCCTCAATGTCACACTCTTTGCCCTGAGCATCAACGGTATCCCCCCCAGTGCTGCCGTATAAGATATTCTCGCTACGCTCTACGTGGACGACCTTTCGATCTCTTTTGGCGCGGCCAGATGCCAACTCAAGGAGCGCTGACTAACAGACATTGAACCGAGTCTCTCGCTATGCCGAAGCGCACAGGTTTTGGTTTTCCTTGCCAAAACTAAGGTGGTGCACTTCTGCCGCCATCCACGTCTCCACCCTGACCCAGACTTGTTTCTAGGTTGTGTTCGCCTGGAAATGATGGACTCGCACCGTTTCTTTGGTCTTGTATTTAACCGACGCCTCACCTGGGAGGCTCATATTCGCAGCCTTATGGTATCTTGTACCCGCGCCATGGATATTCTTCTTCGCTCCACCTTTGACTATTTGTCGCCACGCCTCTGCTCCCAAAGCTTCTACAACGCCGGGTACGTTCTGCCTTTTTGGAGCACACCATGTCACGCTGGAACCGTGCCAGAGTATACGGATGGATCCAAGTCCCAAGAGTAGGTCGCTTTCCACGCCGTATCCCCTCTGTTTGTAGTCAGTGGGGCGCTGCGTCTGTCTTCATTCCCGAGCTGGTTGCCATACACCGCTCGGTACGGGAGATACGAGACGTGCCCGGTTCGGAGATCGTATTGTGATTTATAGCCACTCACAAAGCGCCCTGAGTGTTCTCGGGGCATTGGAATCTCCGCATCCTCTAGTTCGCGAATGTAGAGATTATTTTCTGCTGGGTTCCCGGACATGTAGGAATTGCGGGAAATGAGCGCGCCGATCGGGTCGCCAAATAGTCCGCGAGTACTGGGCGACCAGACCAGAGTTTCGCTCTTCCTCACGGACTACATAGTAGGAATACGGGCTGCTTGGCAAAGAAAATGGGAGACAGTCGAAGGGAACTTGAAAGTTGTGTGTCATTGCGCCGCGACTGTTCCCATTGACTTACCCCCCAATGCCGCTACGGCTTCAGGTTGTTTTCTGTCGTCTCCGAATTGGACACACTCGCGGGACGCACCGCCATTTGATGGAGCGCTCGCCTGCGCCTTACTGCGACGACTGCGTTGTCCCCCAGACTGTTCGGCACATTCTTGTTTAATGTCCCAGTCTGGGTGATTGCCGTGCACGTTACCTCTCCCGGTACCGGGACGAGCGGGGTCGCTACCGCTTGTCCCTTGTGCTCGGGACTGGTTCGTGCACATCGACTTGCGGACTATACATTTTGGAGGAGGCTGGCCTCTTCCACTTCATTTGACTGGTTGTTGTTGGTCCCATGCTTATGCGCCGGTGGGAGGCGGGCCTACGCCCTACCATGGAGCGCGCTTCCTTCTTGTTACCTTTTTGCTTTTTCTTCTTTTTTTTTTAGCCTCGATCTTTTTATCATTGTTGACCCTTGTCAACCCAGGACACCTCCGTGATCTTGCGTGTTTCCAACATTTTTTTTTGCAACACAGCTATGTCAATTCTGAGTCTCCTGTTGTCAACGTGTTTACACGAATACAGAGCTTCAACGAGGCTCTTATTGTCCAAATAGCACTTTATTCTTACGAGTAGTTTGTCACACCCAGATATCTCGGACAAGAGACTTGCAAGATAGATGGCAACCTCAGTGCACTCGAGTAGGGCGAGAGTTTCAGCAGACAGGGTCGAATTAACTACCCGACGGATCTTTCTGCTCTGCCAATAGATGGGCATCTTGTTCCACATTCATCAGCTTCCAGTGGAAGCTTGCTGGGCCCATAAACCAGAGGTCCGTGGATTGGAACCATGCTCTGCTACCAATGACAAATGACAACCGCACGGACTCACCACTCCGGCGCCGACGCGAACCCGCATGTAAACGCTGATGATGTCACATATGCACGTGACGTGCATAGTAGTACAGACGCACACCGTTGCACATAGTGATTAATACAGGTTAACAATTGTTATTTATTTTTTAATATAGCCCAGTCGTCGGCTGTAGTGAGTACGGCGGCTTATGACCAAGTAGGCAGTCGCCAGATGGGCTCCTAAAAAAAAAGAAGAAAATTCAAGTGGGAAGAACTCAAAGTTCTTTTGACGACCCTCCACCCCGCTGTTATTTGTGTTCAAGAGAACAAACTGGGTACATGGCCTTTTCCGGCGGTACCCGGTTTTCGTATTTTCAACTCTATTGCCCCTGTCGGGGGGGCTCGTCTCGTGGAAGGGAGGTGGGGAGGGCAGTTACGGTTTCGTCATCCCACCATGTATCTACTCTTCGCACTACCCTTCAAGCTGTTGCCGTTGGGGTCTTTCTTACAAGGCTTTTTACTGTTTGTTCTATTTATCTCCCTCCTCCTTTACCATTGTCAAGACGCTACCTTTTAGAACTTGTAGTTCAGTTGTCCTTCCCGTTTTTCTTCCTCGGAGATTTTAATGCCCATCACCCATTTTGGGGGAACATCACTCAGAATGTCAAAGGCAGAGTATTAACATCTCATTATCTGACTTTCTTTGCGTTTTAAACACCGGCGATTTTACCTCTTATCTCTAGACGGATTCTTTTAGTGTTGTTGACCTGTCTCTCTGTTACCCAGATTGCCTCACTGATTTAGAATGGTCAACTCTTGATGACCTCCATGGGAGTGACCACTTTCCTATTGTCTTGTCGGCTGTTCAGCCTATTCCTCATACAACCATGCCTCTCAAAGTGGGACTTGGGCCATGCCGATTGGGAAGGCTTCCGAGATTCGTCTTTCACAAGTGCCTCCTTGGGGACCTTCAATGGTGTCGAGGCGGCAGTAGCGTACTTCAAATCGATTATCTACAACGAGGCCACACGGAGGCGACCCGTAATAGGTTACTCATCTTGCCCTTGTGGACCTCGGAGTGTGCGACAGCCGTCAAAACTATAAGTTAGCTCATGCCCGATTCCGGCGGAACCCAACCTTGTGCAATAAGATTGACCGAAACCGAGTTCGAACGCTTCGCAAAGAACCCTTCGTCAGGCTCGCCGAACTTCATGGCGCCGCTACGTTTCATCAAGTTACTCTATGACCCCTACCGCAAAGATCTGGAAGCGAATTAACAAGATCCGTGGTTGTTATGCCGGCCATTATACCCCACACTCAACTTACAGGGATCCTTAGTGAATGACAGTGTAAGGGAATGGTCACTTCCCCCCCCCCCTCGTTCACTCTTGGTGCAGTTCCAAGGCGGTCACCGCAAAGACATCCGGCCGAAGGCATCGGCGGGTCCCGCGTGACCGCAGCACTGCCCCAGACCGTGCCAGGAAAGAGGTCACCCCCCCCCATCGTTCACTCGTGATGCAGTCCCAAGGCGGTGGTTACCACAAGGACATCCGCCCCAGGCATCGGCGAGGCGAAAGTTTGACCACTGGGTGGCATAACTCGGGGCCATGTAAGACCCTAAAGGTCAAAAAGGTAAGATCTCCCCCCAGGAGAGTGAGATCCAGTTTCAGGTCGAACAAAGAAATTGGAGACGGTTTTCTCCCAACCTCGATGGCTAACGAGGAGCCGATGTTTGACTTCGTGGGAAAGACCGTTTGGAAAAGGAACTCTCCTGGGGCCGTCCTCAAGCTCCCCCCCCTTACCACTCCCCCAGTGGGGGTGCGAGGTATAAAGGAGGAACTCTGAGGAAAATCTGGGTAGTATACGTCAGGCCAGGTGACGAAGTCCTCGGATCCAAAACCGAGCTACCTAGACTGGATAGGTAGTATACGTCAGGCCAGGTGACGAAGTCCTCGGTTCCAAAACCGGGCTACCTTAGACTGGATAGGTAGTATACGTCAGGCCAGGTGACGAAGTCCTCGGTTCCAAAACCGGGCTACCTTAGACTGGATAGGTAGTATACGTCAGGCCAGGTGACGAAGTCCTCGGATCCCCAACCGGGCTACCTAGACTGGATAGGTAGTATACGTCAGTCTCTAGGTGACGAAGTCCTCGGATCCCCAACCGAGCTACCGAGACTGGAGAGGTAGTTTACTTGTGTCGCCAGACCAAGAAGCACCCTGCAAGAGAGGCAGGGCTACCTACCTTAAGGGACTAAGAAAAAGCTCATCCTTGAGCTAAGTCCCTGGTTGTCAAACCAAACAATAAGTGAACTTTGGTAAGTTCGACTTACTCTCGCCAGAGAGATTCCTCATATCCTGGTGCACATTAAACACCAGAGGTATTCCTCGTCTTTGAGGAATTAAGAAGAAGAAGGAAAAGGCTCCCCCTCGAGCCCGTTATTCGGTGGCCACACCAAACTGTAAGTAACTTATTCTCGCCAGAGAAACCCCCCTCCGTCATCCTCGCCCGTGAAGAAGACCCTCCCCGAGTTCAGTCCTCGTCCATAAGGAAATTAGTAACGAAGGAAAAGCTCCTCCTCGAGCTCGTTACTCGGTGATCACACCGCACTCCAAGTAAGCTTGATTCAAGAACCAAGTTCAACTCACTCTCGCCAGAGAGACCACGACTACCTGGGTGTTGCATAGAGCACCGTATTGATTCTCGTCCTTGAAGAATCCCCCCCCCCCGCCGGAAGAACGTGTGGACCCCCCAGCTGCTACCCTCGCCAAGACGACCGTGGAATTCCGCCCATCTACACGCGTCAAGTGTAAATATTTCTGAGGCCCTTTAAACTCCACGAGTCCGTAAGCCTAATTCTAATATTATTGTTTTGTCTAGAGAAAACGTGAACTTAATTTTGTGGGTCAACTAATTTAATTAATTCTTGTTTATAATAATATTTAGAGTATTGCTGTAGTTAAAGTATAAAGGTTGTGTATTCAATGGTTAAAGATAAAATATAAGTTTATTTTGTGAATTAGTGGGCGTTTCTTTTATATCCTGACGTGTTTGGTAAAGGCTCAGTTCATTAAGATATTCTTATAATATCAATATATTAGACACTCTTAGCACTCTTAGAATAGAACAAAAAGGAGGGGCATTCTACGACACTAACTAAATAAAAGAGGTGTCAGAGGTCAGGTCAGTAGGGTTCTTAGCAGAAAGAATTCTACGACATAATTAAAGTGGTGTCAGGTTTTGTAGGTTGTTATTAGAAAGAACCCAGCAGTGTCTAATTAAGAAAGAGCCAACACGTAAAGGAATATCAGGAACAAGAGAATAATTGACGAGAGGAAAATTGGTAGAGTTAGGGGTGGTAACAATATAAAGGTAATTGGCAGGTCAAGTGGTAAATTTGTTGTCGGGAGTGATATTTCAATCAGCATAGTAGTGGGATTAAGGGTAAGTTATGCTGAGCGCTACCTGGTGAGTGGCGGCATAATTATCTGAAAATACAGAAAGGAAAAATCGACGGACCAACACGAAATGGATCCAGTCAAAAGATTTTACCAACAAGCCCAAAGTCTGGGACTTGAAGGCACAGAAATGCATGACTACGTCATGGCAGAATTAAGAATAGATTGTGTAGAAGAAGAAAGAATTTGGGATATAGAAAAAGAACAAGAATCAATAAAGTTTGAGAGAGAAACAGAGGATATAATAAGAGAGGATAAAAGAGAACGTGAATTAATGGAAATATGGATGAACCGGAAAAGTGAAGAATCCCGAATACAGCGGAAAATAGAAACAGAGGAAAGAAGAATGCTGAGAGGAGGTAAAACAAGCGAAAGAATAATATTGTTGAAAAGAGAAGCACAAGAATTCAGAATAAGGATAGAAATGGAAGATGAAGAAAGAAGACTAAAGATAAAGCTGGAAGATGAAGAAAGAAGAACTCGACGGGAAAACGAAATAGCGAAAGCAGAACAAGAAGCCGAGGAAAGGAGAATGAAGATGGAAAATGAGTCAAAAGAGAGGAGAATAAAGATTAAAAAAGAAATAGATGAAAGGAGAATGAAGAGAGAAAAAGAACGTGCTCAAGCTGAAAGAGAAGAGAGAGAAGAAAAGGAAAGATGGCTCGCACTCGAAAGAGCACCTATCGAGAATCTCATAGAGGCCGAGGAAGTTGTAGCCCGGCCTGGACCTAAGAAAGGACCATCGAGGGAAACCCAGCCAAATGGGGTAACGATGGAAGAAGTAGGAAGTAGGAATGAGGTACCATCAGGAGTACCTAAAGAAAACCCTACGAGGAGAACCCAGCCAAATGGGGTTATCAGGGAAGAAGAAGAAGGTAGAGTAGAGGTACGAGCAGGTGTACCTGAGGAACTACCTACTAAGAGAAGTGGGTCAAATGAGTTGACAAGGAAGGAGGAAAGAGGTGCTATGGCTATGCACCCAGGTAAGACTAGTCAAATGGTAGACGCGGATGAGTATCCCCTACTCCTAGTAGTCTCCTCCCCGAACGGAACGTCCACGGAGTTACCGCTAAATCGCCAAGTCGTAGTGAGCGCCAAGCCCATTAACGACCTCGCTGGGAAAAGTTTTCTCGATCCCCAAAGATCGAACCCAGACACGATCTTCCCGTGTACCTGGTTAAAGGAGAGCTATGGGACCTACGCTCCCATCAATTATGCCCCGCTGCAACAGGCCGCTCAAGCCTTAATGTTCAATTTAAATGTAGTCAAGTACCATAATATGGGTAAGTCGAGTAGGTTAAAATACCGCTACCATTTAGTAACATACTGGGGTAGACTCGATAACCCGAATGGCCGACTCAGGCGCGGTAGAATAATGGTCACAGAGCACCATTTTAGGATCAGCTACCTCAAAGGAGCCGATAATGTACAGCTGCTCTATAGGCGGAGACGAAAAACCATGGAGGGTTATTTCGGTACCTAATGAGCGTGAAACCATGTTTTCATTTGTTGTTCGTGTAAATATTTATCGGTAGGATTTAAGTTCTCAAAAACTTAGAAATGTAAGGAAGTAGCTTGTTTTGTTGTTTTTTTTGGGGGGGTAATCGATGAATTAAGGTTTTGTTATGTTCATGTAAAATTGTAAATCGAGTGTCTAGCTCAACACATTGCCGGTGTAAACGCGCGCGTGGGCGCTCATATGTAAGGAAACTTAAGGTATGGGAGGGCTCAAAGAAATACAACTTTGCTAAGCTCGACTAGGTTGAGTAAGTTGTTTTGAGTTCCCGGGAGCATCCCCCGCCCCCCCCATTATTTTCTTCGGTGGGAGGTATGTAAGGGAATGGTCACTTCCCCCCCCCCCCTCGTTCACTCTTGGTGCAGTTCCAAGGCGGTCACCGCAAAGACATCCGGCCGAAGGCATCGGCGGGTCCCGCGTGACCGCAGCACTGCCCCAGACCGTGCCAGGAAAGAGGTCACCCCCCCCCATCGTTCACTCGTGATGCAGTCCCAAGGCGGTGGTTACCACAAGGACATCCGCCCCAGGCATCGGCGAGGCGAAAGTTTGACCACTGGGTGGCATAACTCGGGGCCATGTAAGACCCTAAAGGTCAAAAAGGTAAGATCTCCCCCCAGGAGAGTGAGATCCAGTTTCAGGTCGAACAAAGAAATTGGAGACGGTTTTCTCCCAACCTCGATGGCTAACGAGGAGCCGATGTTTGACTTCGTGGGAAAGACCGTTTGGAAAAGGAACTCTCCTGGGGCCGTCCTCAAGCTCCCCCCCCTTACCACTCCCCCAGTGGGGGTGCGAGGTATAAAGGAGGAACTCTGAGGAAAATCTGGGTAGTATACGTCAGGCCAGGTGACGAAGTCCTCGGATCCAAAACCGAGCTACCTAGACTGGATAGGTAGTATACGTCAGGCCAGGTGACGAAGTCCTCGGTTCCAAAACCGGGCTACCTTAGACTGGATAGGTAGTATACGTCAGGCCAGGTGACGAAGTCCTCGGTTCCAAAACCGGGCTACCTTAGACTGGATAGGTAGTATACGTCAGGCCAGGTGACGAAGTCCTCGGATCCCCAACCGGGCTACCTAGACTGGATAGGTAGTATACGTCAGTCTCTAGGTGACGAAGTCCTCGGATCCCCAACCGAGCTACCGAGACTGGAGAGGTAGTTTACTTGTGTCGCCAGACCAAGAAGCACCCTGCAAGAGAGGCAGGGCTACCTACCTTAAGGGACTAAGAAAAAGCTCATCCTTGAGCTAAGTCCCTGGTTGTCAAACCAAACAATAAGTGAACTTTGGTAAGTTCGACTTACTCTCGCCAGAGAGATTCCTCATATCCTGGTGCACATTAAACACCAGAGGTATTCCTCGTCTTTGAGGAATTAAGAAGAAGAAGGAAAAGGCTCCCCCTCGAGCCCGTTATTCGGTGGCCACACCAAACTGTAAGTAACTTATTCTCGCCAGAGAAACCCCCCTCCGTCATCCTCGCCCGTGAAGAAGACCCTCCCCGAGTTCAGTCCTCGTCCATAAGGAAATTAGTAACGAAGGAAAAGCTCCTCCTCGAGCTCGTTACTCGGTGATCACACCGCACTCCAAGTAAGCTTGATTCAAGAACCAAGTTCAACTCACTCTCGCCAGAGAGACCACGACTACCTGGGTGTTGCATAGAGCACCGTATTGATTCTCGTCCTTGAAGAATCCCCCCCCCCCCCCGCCGGAAGAACGTGTGGACCCCCCAGCTGCTACCCTCGCCAAGACGACCGTGGAATTCCGCCCATCTACACGCGTCAAGTGTAAATATTTCTGAGGCCCTTTAAACTCCACGAGTCCGTAAGCCTAATTCTAATATTATTGTTTTGTCTAGAGAAAACGTGAACTTAATTTTGTGGGTCAACTAATTTAATTAATTCTTGTTTATAATAATATTTAGAGTATTGCTGTAGTTAAAGTATAAAGGTTGTGTATTCAATGGTTAAAGATAAAATATAAGTTTATTTTGTGAATTAGTGGGCGTTTCTTTTATATCCTGACGTGTTTGGTAAAGGCTCAGTTCATTAAGATATTCTTATAATATCAATATATTAGACACTCTTAGCACTCTTAGAATAGAACAAAAAGGAGGGGCATTCTACGACACTAACTAAATAAAAGAGGTGTCAGAGGTCAGGTCAGTAGGGTTCTTAGCAGAAAGAATTCTACGACAGACAGCCTGGTGGCCAATAATACCTTGGCCGACCACTTCCGTGGCCTCAGCCGTTACAATAAGGCTTTTCTAGCCCATAAATCAAATGATGAGTCGCATCATCTCAATTTTACAACAAAATCTAACCTTCCATATAATACCTTATTGTCCCTCCACGAGTTGCGCGCTGCATTGTCCCTTTGTAGATCCACTTCTGGCCTTGACGGGATTCATTTTGATATTCATCTTCTCTCCTCGACTTGTACAGCCTTATATGGGTGAATAATTTGTACCCATCATCATGGCACGTCGGGATTGTTCCTCCCTTTGTCGAACCGGGCAGGGACGGGTTGGACGCATATCACTACTGCCCTATAGCTCTTACCAGCTGTCTGAGTAAGTTTTTAGAGAAGATGGTGTTGGTGCGCCTGAACTGGTTCCTAGAAACCAATCCTTACTGTCTCCATTTCAGTGCGGTTTTCGCAAGGGTCATAGTACCCTTGACCTCTTAGTACGTTTCGAGTGTTCGGACCGGAAAGCTTTCTCGATAAAGCATAGAGTCTTGGACATATTTTTCGACAGCTAAACGTTTGGGGTACGAGAGGTCTTTTACCGTCTTTTATTCAAAGTTTCGTGTTGGAGACACCCAAGAGGGAGTTCCTCAGGACAGCGTTTTAAGTCTTTTATGTTTCGTAATTGCTATCAATATCATCATTTCCTCTCTCCCAGATGGTGTATCGGCGACCCTGTTCGTCGATGACTTGGAACTATAGTGTTCCTCGCCTCGCCTTCCATCAGCAGCGCGTCGGCTGCAACTGGCAGTCGATGCGGTCTCGAAAAGGCACAACTTAGGGGATTCCGCTTTCCCACGAGCAAAACTAAAGCAATGTATTTCCACTGGGGTAGAGGGGCTCTTGTTCCGCTACCTATCTCCCTACATGGTGTAGAGATAGAGTTCGTTTCTGAATTTCGGTTTCTGGGCGTAACTCTTGATCCCAAGCTATCCTGATTGCCACACCTACGCCGTCTTCGAACGGGCTGTCCTCGGCCTCTAGACATTTTGAAAGTCATCTCCCACACGTCGTGGAGCAGTGATCGTCAAACACTGTGGTCACTATATACTGACCTTGTCCAATCCAAATTGGACTATGGATGCCAAATTTATTCCTCGGCTTTCCCCTCAGCCCTTAAAATGCTGAACCCCATTCGCAACCTCGGAGTTCCTCTCTCCAGTAGAGCCTTCCGCACTTCTCCCGTCACTTTACTGTGAGAGTGGGGTGCTCCCCTTGCTCTGTCATCGACTCCAGATCTGCATGCAATACCTCTGCCGTTATTTTAGCCCCTTTTTTATTTATTTATTTATTTATTTGTCCACATATCCGATACTTTAGCCGTTTCTTTGCTGTCCTGTATTTTAACTATATTTTATTCTAGTTTTGTCTTTCCAAATTTTTAGGGGAAAGCTACCAATCCCATGTTGTTGCTCTTTTTATTGTTTTTAATTATATATATGTTTTTTAACTCATTTTTGTGTTTAGCTTTGGTTTTTATTAAGTTATGACCACTTAAGCCAGATGAGCCTAAATGGCAAAACAGGCTATAAATCCTTAAAATTAAATACCTCTGCCGTGTGCAGCTGGCCCCTGTATCAGAGGTTTACAGATGCCTGTATGCTGCCGAGTCAACGGCGGCATTCGATAGGTTGCCGTCTGTACCCCGCCCCCTGAACCTCCGGATAGAAATAATCTCTCCAATCTGGGTCCTCTAAGGGTCCTTGCCCTTCCATCGTCCCTGACCCCTAGTTGGCGTGCTCCACTTCCCACAATTTGTACCAGTATGTGGAGCCTGGACAATTCGTCCGTGGACCCTTGCTTCCTTAAGAGTCTGTTCCTAGATCATGCGACCTTACATGTACAACACTGCCCGATATAGACGGATGGTTCCAAATCAGACCATGATGGGGATGCCGCAGCCACCTACTCAGGAGAGGTTTTAACTCTTATCTTTGCCGCTGGCAGCAGCTTCTATTTTTACCGCTGAACTCTCAGCCATTCTTTAGCTTTTAGACTGATCCAAATCTTACCTTTTAAGGATTTCGCCATTTTCTCCGACTCTAGGAGTGTTTTACAGTCTATTCAGTCTTTTAATGTTTCCCATCCCCTAGTCACAGAAATCTCCAACTGGCTGGTCCAGAATGCGCCCCGATATCGAGTTATATTTCGTTGGGTCCTTGGGCATGTAGGGGTCCTGAGCAATGATAGGCCTGATTAGCTGGCCCGTTCAGCCTATTCGGGGTTCCCGGACAACTCTGCATTGTCTTATCGAGATTTATTTCCCTCTATAAGAGAATATATTATTCACTTGTGCAGGACGAATGGGATGGATGTTTGTCATTTAAATTATCTAAAATCAAAAAGTCTGTTCGCTCTTGGCCCTCGAGACTTCAGAGACTAGGGTCCTTAGAGGTGGCCCTTTGCCGCGTTCGCATCGGCCACACAAGACTTAGCCAGCGTCATCTTGTTTCGGCTGATGCTCGAATCAGCCTTTGCTGCCGTTTTTGGGTGGAGACAAATCGGTCGTGCATCTTCTACTAGAATGCTATCATTTCGCCACTATCCGGTCGTCCTCTTTCCCTACCCTTATAACTATCTCTCGCCTTCGTTTCATTCTGGCAGAGGAATCTTTTAAGCCTTCATTTTTTTTTATCACAGTGGTCTTCTCCCTCTTTTATAACTAATTTGCTTCTATTTATTTCCGCTGCCACTTAAAATCTACTTGGATTGGGCAACTGCCCAACTGCTTCCTTACCTTAAAACTTTTTCTATTATGTTTATCCGCCGTTTTCCTTCTTGGGGTTTCAAACTAACCTTTTTTCCTGCTGCGAGATTCACAAGTGTTACCCTTTTTGTTTTGATGTTTTCGTTTTTTCCTAGTTAGTTTACACAATTTCCTCTTTTTTTTATTGATTTAATACAAATTCGTGTATCTGAGGACATTTCTGCCCAGGTTGGACAAACAGGCAAGATAGTAGCACCCGAATTGTACATCGCAGTGGGCATCAGCGGTGCCATTCAACACCTGGCCGGCATGAAGGACAGCAAGACCATCGTTGCCATAAATAAGGACCCGGATGCACCCATTTTTCAGGTACATCACTCCATTACTCCGCCAAAAAGCGAAATGGTGGTAATAAGGTCTTTAGGTTGGTTTTTAAAATATTATAGGACCCAGGATTGGGTCGCCTTCACCACCGATTCAGTGGTAATTTCCCGAACAGGAACCTGAGCTTTGGATGATTTTGTACCTGTAACCATTCATTGTATTTGGCCAAAACTTTCTCTTCTCTTTTTTTTCACTAATCCCCCCCCCCCCCCGTCCGTGGTTGCCCCAAGTAATGGATTTGAGTTTTGTTTTATTTTTTCTTAATTCCATTTTTCTGTTTCAGGTCGCCGATTTGGGTCTTGTGGCAGATTTGTTCAAAGCTGTGCCTGAGTTAACTGATAAGTTGTAGAAGGCTTCTCCGGGTATTTAAAGGTCAGGTGTCCATCGTAGAAGAAAATGGCTGATCTTAGTTGCAGGCGAACAACTCCAAATGATTGATTACATCTTTCTGACTAGCACACCTGTAACCAGCTGGTGCATTGGTGGTTATGACTGAACAGTTGCTATCGTGCAAGATACAGGTTCTGAGCTGACACTAATTCTCTCCTTATTCCTTCTTTTAAAGATTCCTTCCTTTTTGTTTTAACCAAAATTTTCTCCTTTTTCCAATTTTCTATGTTGACCACCTTTGTCTAATTGCTCTTATTCATTTTGTTTCAAATTCCAATTATCCTAGTTATATTTAGATATACGGTATATTTTCCCTTTCTACTCTGGCTAGTTTTAGTTATCACTGACCTAATTAAAAGCTAGTTGATCTTAATAGCCACACTTACACGATCATAAAATTCTCCTCTAATAGCCTTCTCGCGATCCTCTCCCAAAATCATCGATTGAAGCTTGATTCTACTTAATAAAAGATCCTCATATGCGCAGTTCTATTTACCTCTTCCTTTTTTTTCCTCTTTGCCTTTCTCTTTGTTATCTAGGTTTTATTTATTGTATTTATTTAACATCCGTGTCAGCCATTCCTCCATTACATCCGGTTCCAATTAGAGTCCGCCATTTTCACGTCTTGCCATTTTGTCGCCCGTGGCAATAGCCTCAATTTTCAAGAGCTCAACTGTCGATCATACAGGTCTACTTTTTTTGTGCTTGAAAAAAACTAGTAGTAATGTACATAGGATTTGTTAAGTTTCAGCAAATTTTCAGGCGTACAAGCATTTTTAATTTTTCCTTAATTAGACAACTTAGCTGTCTTACCATATTATATATTTATAATTAAATCTATTAATTGACCGGTCCTTTTTATTTTTCCTTTGTTGTTAATATGTGAATGTTTGGCCACTTTGATACTGCAACTGTTTTCAATTCACCATTCTAACATCTTTAAAAAAAAAAAACTAGTTTCCCCCCCGCCCAGCTATGGCGTTACAAGACTCACTGTGAAAAGGCTCTTGCCTTCTAGCTTTCGAGGGGGCTCATTCCATTTTTTCTCCCTTATTTTGTCTCACTCAACCGTAACCCCACTAGGGGTCACCTCTAGACCCCACACACGACCTTCGCTCGACACAAAACCGCTCGAATGCCATTTCCAAACTCAACCCTGCCATATTCATATATGAAAACCCAATACCGGGAACCGCTTCATGGAAGCGTCATGTCCTCCCCACCACCTTATTGTCCCTACTCGGTCCACTTTTAACCTAAGTGATCTGTTACAATGCACAATGCGCTAACCGCCGCACGTTACCTCGACTCTACAATGCTTTAGTCCAGCCCAAACTAAACTGACTGCGGTGAACGTCACCTTTGCCCATCTTCTGCAAAGATCTAATTCTGAACAAGGCAGATGTCGAGATTATCTTCTGCTGGGTTCCTGGACATGTAGGAATTGCGGGGAATGAGCGCGCCAAAGAGTCCGCGAGGACTCTGCGACCGGACCAGCGTTTCGCTCTTCCTCACACCGACTACATGGCAGGAATACGGGCAGCTCTTCGGACTGCTTGGCAAAGAAGATGGGAGACGGTCGAAGGGAACTTAAAGTTGCGTGCCATTGCGCCGCGACTGTTCCCATGGACCTATCCCCCAATGCCGCGGCGGCTTCAGGTTGCTTTCTGTCGTCTCCGAATCGGACACACTCGTGTGACGCATCGCTATCTGATGGAGCGCTCGCCTGCGCCCTATTGCAACGACTGCGTCGTCCCCCAGACTGTTCGGCACATTCTTGTCGAATGTCCCAGTCTGGGTGATCTTCGCGCACGATACCTGTCCCAGTACCGGGATGGGCGGGGTCGCTACCGCCTGTCCCTTGTGCTCGGGACAGATTCGTGCACATTGACTTGTTGACTTCTTGGGGGAGGCCGGCCTTCTCCCTATTATTTAAGCAAGTTTTTTTTTGTTTTGTTGTTTTTTTGCATTTGTTTTTTTTTTGTTTTGCTTTTTGCTTGTTTTTTTCCTTTAGTTGCACGCTCCTGCGCCGGGGGGCCCTCTCCCCGACGCACCAGCTTGCTTCCTTTCCCCCTTTTCGGGTGTTTTTTTTTTTCTCTCTTTAATTTTATTTTAAAGTAGCCTAGAACTAGGCCAGTTTTAATACGGCGACTAATGCCCAAGTAGGCAGTCGCCAGATGAGCTCTTAAAAAAACCCACTCCTCAGTGGCCATCCTCCGCGCAGAATCCAATGTCCTAGTGTCTTCCCTATCGGACAGGTACGCCTTCCTATCTGTAGAGTCTTTCCTCTTCTACAGGATGCCCATATCACCAACTTTTTCTCCGGTATCCATTGCTCCTCCCGACCAGGTGACTTCCGAAGTATAGTGACCCCATTCCATACTATCTGCCTATCCCTTCTACCGAATCCCAATCCTCCGATCCATGAAATTCCATTGCTCTTGCAAGAGCTTCAACTTCGCACAATAAACTTTTCAGTTTCTGCCGAGTTCCCTTCCATTCACTGATCGCCTTCCACATGCGAAGAAGATCCTTAATGCACAATGGTTCGCCTCCTCTTGCAGAAACTCCTCTCACCAAACTACCTCACCTTGGTTTCTGGGACTCAGCACCCCGTCCGACCCCAGCTTAGCCTCTTCTACTTCCTTCAAAACACTTGTTTCCTTGCTTTTCATACAACCTCTCCCACAACTTTCTCTGGTCAGCCTCTAATTTCACAGGGTAGATGTTGACCTTCTTCTCAGCCAACCGTCCCGGATCGGGGCTGAGGGGGGAGGGGACAATGTTCCCTAACCCCTGAGCTCCGGTCTGGGGTGGTTGGTTTTTAACAACCTGCTTCATCCCCACCCATACCTTCCTCACATCCCCTTTCCTCTCCTCTTCACAATCTATCTTTTTTACGCCGTGTCCAAGGTGGAGCCGCCATGCCGATGGACTGCCAGGCCACCAGGCGGGAGGGGTGGTCCCAAATGGTGACGCCTGGCTCTGCCGGGCCTGTAAGCACCTCTTCCAGTGCGGGCTACTGCGAGAGGTGATGCGCGATTGCGTCCCGTGATACAAATAGGGTCACCATGCCCAATGATGAATATAAAAAAAAACCCAACCCCCAACTTCCCCTGTAACATCAACGGAGCCGCCCTCGGGCAGCTCCACCGAAAAAATGGAGGTCCCCTCCCCCTGTGCTTGCGCAGGGGACCCTCCATATCTCTCTGACCGGAGAGGAGGCTCACTCCTCTCCTTCGCCTACGGGTGTAGGGGACTCTCCCTCACCCCCTTCTCTGGAGGTGCTTTCGGGCACCTCCCTCTTTCCAGCGGCACTCCCCTCTGTTCTTTCCAAGGGGACTGCCAAGAAAGCCAGCAGGCAGCCCTTAGCCAGCCGCTCCACATCGAAGCGGCTCGGTAGGGCAAACTCCCTTAGGGGGGAGAGGGGAGCCAGGCCCCTTCGGTCGCTTTCCTCAAAAGACCTGCTGGCAAGAATTTTAAACCTTGCAGGGGGCAAGGCCTGTGCCAAGGGGACCTGCGATGTCCTGGAAGGGGATGGCCAACTGGAGGCCCTTCCTGTGATAGACATGGTCTTTGAGGAAACCCAGCCTCAGACGTTAGGGCCTTCCATAGGGGGAAATCCGGGCTCTGCGCCAAGCAACGAACACGAATCCGCCCCTATGCAAGATCCTCCGCAAACGGCTGGGACCTCCGAGGCAGTACAAGGGGGGGAGGGATCTCCTCTGACCGGTGCCCCTGCGACCACCAGGACCTTCTCCATTTCGGAGAAGGACCTGGCTGAGGACGGTCCATCTGGCCTAAGGGCTCCTTCCGGCGGAGGTGAGAAGCGGGTTCATTCCCCGCCCTCCTCTCCAAAAAAGAAAAAGACTCTGGGCTCCTCTCCATCCGCGAGGAATATTGGGACGGATGGGTCTGCTGCCACTTTGGTGGGCAACCAAGCCAAGATCGGCACGTCGGGCCCCTCTGCCCCATCCCCCCCCCGGTTTCGGAGCCCCTGACTAAGACCAAAAGTGCACAGGGCGGAGCCTCGATGACATCGGGGCCCCTGATCCAGAGGTTACCTGGCGTTTTCGAGCCCGCTGGCTTCAAACGCTTCCTCGTTATTCGATCCACTGATGGCACCATGTTGGCCAAGGGCAACATGATCCATCAGAGGAGAGGATTAGCTAGTGCAATTGGTAGAGAACGAAGGTGAAACGTTTCTCGGACGGGAGCCTTCTGGCGAATCCCGCTGAAGTGGCCAAGATAAGTGCTCTTCGGATACTTCATGGCACCCCGGTGAGTGTGACGCCTCACTCTACCATGAACTTTGTAAAAGGAGTAGTTTATGCGAGGGAACTCGTTGACTACTCCATTGAGGACATCACCTTAGAGCTGGCCGACCATGGGGCGGTCAAAGTCGAACGTGTGATGAGAAAACAGGGAGGGGCCTAGAGACCCACCCCCTACACTCTTCGTCACGTTCGACTGTGACAAGCTCCCTGAGTCGGTGCGTGCTGGTTGGTACCGCTACCGCGTGAAGGCATTCGTGCCACTGCCGCGGCGGTGCTATTACTGTCACCGCTTCGGCCATACGAATCGATCTTGTAGACGTGCAAAGTCGGGGTCACCCGAAGTCTGTGTAAATTGCTCCAAGGCCGCACACGATAAGTCTAAATCATGTGTGGCCAAGTGTGTCAATTGCGGAAAACCGCACCCCGTTTCTTCGAAGCAATGTGGTGCATATCTCCTCGAGAAAGAAATCCTGGCCGTTCAGGCCCAGGATCGAATCTCATTCCGCGAGGCTAAGGACTTGGTCCTGGCGCGCCCGGCTCTGCCTGGGACGTCATATGCCTCAATAGTTAGAAAGGCCCCTCTGCTCCTAGCCCATCCAGGCTAACGAGCACGGTTGTTTCCGCGCCCATTCGGAGCCCTTCTGCGGGCTCTACTCAACCCGGGCGCTCCCCTGGTAAAGCTGGCGGCAAAAAGGGTTCATCCCCAGCCCTGGCTAAAACCAGGGCTCCCCCAGCGTGACCGTTTCCCGTAAGGCGAAACAGCCACGCGCCTCCACCGAGTCATTAGACTCACAAGGGGGCAACACGCCTTAAGTTGGTCGCCAGAGCATCTTCCGGGGTTCCTAAAGCTGACCCCCGAAAGGAGGACAGCAACAAAGGAGCTTCGGCTCATTCGCCAACGCCTAGAGGTGGAGCGAATGTCTCGGAGACGGTGGTTCCTCGAAAAGAGGGCCCCCCCGCCACCGAAGCCGCAACGCCCGCCTAAGGTTTCGAGGCGGAGGGAGGAAAAGACTCGCATGGTGAGCCCAACCTCCCCGAATATATCCTCGAAGGCGACAGCGCTTTGTCCGGCCAACAGCGCCCGGGGTTCTGCTTCCGGGAAGCGTGCGGCCATTCCCGTGAGGGTCTTCTGTTCGAGGAGGCCCCCGGCGTCTCCTCCGAGCTAGGCCTGGAGGGCATATTCCTTCAATGGAATTGCCGTGGACTCCGGGCCAACTGGAAGGAGCTGCGGAGGCTCGTCTCGTCCCGTTCCCCGTTATCTATCTTTTTGCAGGAGACCATGCTAGGAGCGTGCCCCCTGCCCTCCCTCCCGAGGTATAAGGGTCTTGCAACCCCACCACCACGGGATGGCCCGGCTGGGGGATGCGCGGTTTACACCCGGCATGATGTCTCTGTTCTTCCTTTCTCTTTAGATACCTCCTTTCAGGCAGTGGTTTTGCAGCTGCACCTGGATAGGAGGTATACTATCATTTCTGCGTACAATCCACCGTCAGCTGACTTCGACGCGGGGGACTTCCGCCGCGTCGTGGCACGGTTGCTGAGGCCCTTTCTCTTGCTTGGAGATCTCAACGGCAGACATCCTCTCTGGGGAGATTACTCAATAAATCCCAGGGGACAAGTCTTTGCCGATCTCATGGAAGGGCTTGAGATAGGTGTCCTAAACGTGGATAAGTTTACGCATCACTGTCCGAGAACCGTTTCATTTTCTTGCCTTGATCTATCTTTGTGCTCTTCAGATGCACAGCCTGATTTGATTGGGGGGTGGTCGATGACCTCCATGGTAGTGATCACTTTCCCATTCAATTATAATTTTCAGGGCAACTGCCGCCTGAGAGCCCACCTCGGTGGTGCTTGGCGCGGTCGCGGTGGCCTGCATTTCAGGAAATGACTGAATTCTCTATCTCAGTTGAGGAGTTTAGGTCGGTAGATGAGGCCGTTGAGTTTTTCTCCGGCAACCTCATCGCCGTGGGCCTGACTACTATTCCTAGGACGTCTGGCCGTTTTGCACGCCGACCACTCCCATGGTGGTCGGCCGAGTGTGAGACGGCCCTCAAACAGAAGAGTTATGCCTACATGTGCTATAAGCTCCGCTCGAACAACTTCACTGTCAGTGAATTTCGTCGGGCTAGGTTCCGGTATATTTCGAACCACGCCCGCCGGTCTTCTTGGCGGGTATACGTGTCTTCACTTAACGGGAAGACCCCTTTAGCAGATGTGTGGAAGCGAGTCAAAAGGATTCGGGGCAAGTTCTCGCACGACTCCCCTCCCGTTCTCCAGGAGAATGGTACCGCAATCTCGGACCCCGCGTCCGTGGCGAAATCCTTTGCGACCGCTTTTTCCGCATTATCTAGCCGGGATGCTGCTCCGCCAGCATTCAATGCACGTCGTGATGTCGCAGAAGGCCGCCGGCTGGACTTTACCTCCAGAGGCGGAGAACCCTTCAACGACAAGTTTACTGTGAGTGAGTTGCGCTCCGCTCTCGCTTCGTGCGCGGACACCGCCCATGGTCCGGACGATGTCCCGTACGCTATGCTTCGACACCTGGGTGAGTGAGGCATGGCCTTTCTGTTAGATTTGTTCAACAGGATCTGGGTGGAGGGTCTTCTCCCAGATTCCTGGCGAATCGCTATTGTGCTCGCCTTTCGCAAACCGGGGAGAGATCACTTTACTCCGACCGGTTTCCGCCCAATCTCTCTAACCTTTTGCGTGTGCAAGTTGATTGAGAAATTGGTAAATGTTAGATTAGCCTTTTTCCTGGACAGCGGAGGCCATCTGTTTTCTGCACAGTGCGGCTTCCGCAAGTTCCACTCCACGTCGGATGCTCTGCTCCGACTGGAAAATACCGTCTGCGAGGCTTTCCTTCGTAGACAGCACTACGCGACGGTGTTTTTCGATCTGGAGAAGGCCTATGATGCCGCATGGTGATACGGTATCATGGAGACTCTCCACACGATGGGGGCGAGGGGACGCCTCCCAATGTTTATATTTGAATTTTTGCGAGATCGTCGATTCCGCGTACGGGTGGGGGGCCCCCTCTCCGGCCCAAAGGAGCAGGAAGAGGGTGTCCCGCAGGGAAGTGTCCTCAGTGTCACACTCTTTGCCCTGAGCATCAACGGCATCACCTCGGTGCTGCCGGAAGATGTTCTCGCTACGCTCTACGTGGACGACCTTTCGATCTCTTTTGGCGCGGCAAAGATGCCAACTCTGGAGCGTCGACTCCAACAGGCATTGAACCGCGTCTCTCGCTATGCCGAAGCGCACAGGTTTCGGTTTTCTTTGGCCAAGACTAAGGTGGTGCACTTCTGCCGCCATCCACGGCTTCACCCCGACCCAGATTTGTTTCTTAATAGGGTGCGCCTGGATGTGGTGGAATCGCACCGTTTCGTTGGTCTTGTATTCGACCGACGCCTCTCCCGCAGAGGCTCATATTCGCAGCCTTAGATTCTCTTGTACCCGCGCCATGGACATTCTCCGTTCCGTGACGTTCAGCGCTTGGGGTGCTGATTCGGCTACTGCCCTACTTTTTTATTGATCCTTTGTTGGTTCGAAGCTCGACTACGGATGCGAGTTTTATGCATCCGCAGCCGAGCGTTTATTGCGGAAGGTGGATTCGATCCACCACACCGGCCTTTGCCTTGCGACCGGTGCCTTCCGCACTTCCCCCATTGAGAGCCTGTTGGTCGATGCTGGGGAGATGCCACTCGCTCTGCGCCGCGTGCAGTGCATCACTCGCCTGTACGCGCGAGCCCGCCGCCTCCCTCAGTCGCCAACAGCTCTCACTGCATACGCAGCTGATCTCGATGTTGCCTATGCCGCCGAGAGCCGCCAGTCATACCCTAAGCCCTTTGGGTTTAGGGCCAGGAAACTCCTTCGAGAGCTAGATATAGCTATCGGGCCGTTGGCGCCCCTGGTTCTGCCCAGGACGCCACCCTGGAGGGTACCACATTTGGTTATTTGTCGCCACGCCTCTGCTCCCAAAGCTTGTACAGTGCCGGGATTATTGCGTTCGACCTTTGTGAAGCACACCTCGTGTCACGCTGGAACCGTGCCAGTGTATACGGATGGCTCCAAGTCCCAAGAGGGGGTCGGCTTCCACGCCGTATCCCCTCTGTTTGAAGTCGGCGGGGCTGACCAGCATTTCGCTCTTTCTCACACCGACTATATGGCAGGAATACGGGCAGCTCTTCGGACTGCTTAGCAAAGTTGATGGGAGACGGTTGAAGGGAACTTAAAGTTGCGTGCCATTGCGCCGCGACTGTTTCCATGGACCTATCCCCCAATGCCGCGACTGTTCCCATGGACCTATCCCCCAATGCCGCGACGGCTTCAGGTCGCTTTCTGTCGTCTCCGAATCGGGCACACTCGTGTGACGCATCGCTATCTGATGGAGCGCTCGCCAGCGCCCTATTGCGACGACTGCGTCGTCCCCCAGACTGTTCGGCACATTCTTGTCGAATGTTCAAGTCTGGGTGATTTTCGCGCACGATACCTGTCCCGATACCGGGATGGGCGGGGTCGCTATCGCCTGTCCCTTTTACTTGGGACGAGTTCGTGCACATTGACTTGTGGACTTGTTGACTTTTGGGGGGAGGCCGAGCTTCTCCCCTTTATTTAAGAAGGTTCTTTTTTTTTTGCTTTGTTATTGTTTTCTTTGTAGGTTGCACGCTCCTGCACCGGGGTGAGGGGGACCTCCCCCCGATGCCGGAGATTGCTTCCTAATTGTTTTTCACATTTTGATCATTGTTATGTTTTCATATTTTTATTTTAAAGTAGCCTAGTTCTAGGCTGTCGTGTTTCCGGCGACTTATGCCCTAGTCGGCAGTTTCCAGATGGGCTCTAAAAAAAAAAAAAATGGTTTTTGGGATGCTTCCTTCCAACGCCCCCGCCACAAAGTTTTGTCAGCTGTCCTCTTCCCAACCCCTGGTACAGTCAATTCGGTCGTCGTTATTATAAGGAATAGCTTAATCTGGACTAGTTCTATGATATTTCTCAGCAACCACTCCTATGTAGTTTTTTTTTTTTTTTAATTTGGGGCATCCAAGGCATATCAGTTTATTGCTTTAGGATATTTTTATTATGTAGTAAACTATTTCGCTTAGTAATTGTAACTTTCGCCTTTGCCCTCAGAGTAGAATGAGGTTTTCACCCTCCTCCTCGTCTCTTTTTATTATTCCCTTCTCTCCCCATCTTTTTTCTTACCCTCTCTGGTTTTCTTTTCCCTCTGTACATCCTTGGAACATGCATTGATATCTCCTTAAATCTTAAATACCATTTGAGACCCCATAACGCCCATTGAACCTTTCCAATAGCACAACTCGGGCATGTTCCGTTTGGATCGTAATACCAACTGAGCCGTCACGTGACCTCTTTTTAGCCCCCTCAACAGCGAAGTGGTGAAGCTCTGACATGTTTCATGTGCCGTAACACCAGTCGAGCCATCGCGTACGATCCATCGAGCCCTTGTGTGCCACCCAAGGAGCGTTCACGCAATCCCATTAGCCATTGAACACTCCCATGAAGCCCGCATTATCCATTGAGCGTTCCTGAAATCCAATATTACCCATTAAACCCTCCCTTATCACCGATTCAGAACGTGTAGCTTCAAATATCAGGTCTTTCAGTTAAAGAAATACAAATTGTATACGGGTAAAAAGAAGAAAAGTTGTGTACCAAAGAAAGCAATATATTCTCGTGAGAATTTACCAAATGAAACGCTATATATAGTGGCAAATTATCGAAATTGCCAATATCTGCTGCCTTCACGACCTTTTCCAGGCGGGGCCTGAACTGGTTCAAGCCCTTGTTAGAAAGTCCTTGGTAATGGATGATATTACCTCCACAATGGCGGCTCTCAGAGATGCTTAAAGTGTTGTGAGCAGTCTTCTCGACAACACCAGTCGAGGGGAATTGGGCGGGGACGTTGTTGAAAAACCACATTTGGTCTTTGCTTTCTGCCCAAGATCAGAGTCTGACGCTAGGAAGCATTTATTTTTAAGGTGAATCCGCGTCGCACCCAGCGAGGGGGGGATGATCTTTTGGGGTCACCCTGCAAATGGATCTGCCTTCATCCCAAAAGGTCAAGAGTTGCGTTGCCTTCTGATCCCGATCGCATCGTGGTTGTTTAGGTACCTTTCACACTTTCGTTTTTGCAAACTTCCCCACTTCCTTTACTAAATTCATTTACACATGTCTACATTGGCTTTTTCCTTTTAAAAACAAAATTTTATTTCAATAATATACCGCTAGTGAGGTACTGATACAAAGTGATTGTTTCTTAATTATATTACGCCGATCTGTCCCCTTTTTTTTAATCTTTTCATGTTGTTAGCGTAGTTAGTTAACTGAAAACACACTTTAATACACGTCAAGTGAGCTGTACCTTAGCTACAGCGTAGGTAAACCATTGTACTGAAATGTTGAGACAATGGCGACATTCTTCCCTTATTTTACATGAGAGGCATATTCTGAAAGGGGCATTCTTTACCTTTCTGGGCGGCTGTTAGTTCAATGATCAATTACCGTTTGTGAAGGTCCCTTTTGAGATACGATTACAAGCATTTCATCTATCGATTATCGTTTGTAAATGTATGGTTTCTTTGATTAAAGATTAGATAAAATCTTTTTATCTCACCGAGTCTGATAAATGGATCTGGTCCCAGTATAGTATTTGAAAGTATGACAATGATTTAACAATTTTCTCACTATTGTTGTCTCACCTAAGCGAAAATTATCGCAATGTTATTATAACACTTTAGTCAAGGTCAATGATTTGAAATAAGACCTTGAGGAATTTGCGACTATTTTTGAAGTGGTAAGGTTTAAATGCATTGATATTCATTTTGTTTACTTTAAAAGAAAGAAAGCATGTGTTTATTATAGGAAAAAGAATGAATAGGTGGAATAGCAGAATAGAGGGGTAAGTAAGAAAGAAAGGAGAAGAAAGGATACAGCAGACAAATGACCAATATTCTCTTATGTGGAAAGGATACATCTACTCTAGTATTCATTTTTACGACGTACATACCACATTTCATAACATAAATTATAGGAATATCCGATAGATTAATGAAACTTGCAATTAAAATATAAATTAGATATTCTCTCTAAGTAATCCAAACATATGCACCTACAACAACTCATTCAGATGAATTTGAAAGCTTCTATGCAATACTCGTAAATACGCAGACACAAAAAACTATTAATTATAGATGGTTATGCAAAGATTGGAGATGAAGTTATAAACAGTATTTACAGAAGGAGCAAACCTTTACTCCTTTTTCCGAAAGAGAAAAGGCAGATGAAGGACATGGATAAAACCAAATGGAAAAAAATATGAAATCGATTACATATTTTGCAACACGATAGGAAAATGTCAAAATCCATATTCTTGCAAAGTAGTTTGATAGTTCTTGTACCTAGAGCTCATCTGGCGACTGCCTACTTGGGCATTAGTCGCCGTATTAAAAACTGGCCTAGTACTAGGCTACTTTAAAATAAAATTCAAGATAAAAAACCGCCCCCTTCCCCCCCCCCAAAAAAAAGGGAAAGGGAAGCGAGCAGTAAGCAAGCTCCTGCGTCTTGGGGAGGTCGCCCCCCGGCGCAGGAGCGTGCGACCTATAAGGGAAAAAAAAACAAAAACAAAAGCAAAAAATACCTTTCTCTGAAAAGCCGAACCAACACACTGGTGAAAATATTTAAAATGTGTTGTGTTAGCTCACGTGAAAATGGTGTACATAAAGAGAAGAAAGAAAATGGTTAAGATAATCGGTTAATTAACTTCTTAATTAAAAAAGTAGTTCTACTAACCATGCAATCTGTAATGGATTACATTCCTTCCATACATCTTTTAATCTATACAAAATTTCAACTTAAAATTCTATAGAATAATTTCCCTTCTCTTAACATCTGGCGAAATTCTTCGTTAGAGGATGCTAAACATCCTGATCAATAAGAAAAGACAACGGGGTTTTTTTTTATTACAAAGTCTTTCAACTTTGAGATATCTCCACTTTACATTTAATCATTAACTCCATTATGTCCATTCTGCATCAGGCGCTCATATGCAGTATATTGAGAAAAAAAAAGTTGTTCTGATAAAATAAATGAGGTGATTTTATAATACAGTTTAAGATATGGAGTAAAATAGCCCAAATTACTTGTTAACAATAGCGATATGTAACATTTGCCATTCTTTACCCCGAAAAAGCATAGCCTGTTTTTTTTTTCGATTTTAATTTTATTTGAAAGTAAGTTTTCTTGATGTCGAAGAGGATAATACATCGGTTTGATTGAAAACATCAAAGAGGGTTAAATAGAAGAGGTAATAGATCGATTCTTTGAAAATTAACTCCATTAAGGTAAGAACGTTGATTAATTTTTTAAGCTCCAGTTGAAAACGGATCTTATATTTTTTGCTGGTTTGGGCAGCCATTTATATGACAGGTCTACCAAGAATCCACATTTACTTTCCAAAGTTTTCTGGGGTAAGATGGATTTTCTCAATTATCCCTTCTCCAATTTGCTTTCGAAAATTTCCTTATACCGGGTGTCTCAAAATTGACTGCGTATTTTGATGAAATGAAAAACTTTAATGAAAAAAATCTTGCCGAATTATGATCATCATGTTCAAATTGTGCTCTGCACAAAATTGTAGTGTTCCATGTACAGGGTGTCCCCCAATTTTAATTTGTTTTTCAATCCTTTTCAGAACCCTTTAATATTGAATGCAGAAGAGCTGATTTTTGTTGTTATAGCTCGTATCAGAGGAGCGAAATTTAATGAAGTACAAGAAAAGTTCCAAAGAAAGTTTAGAAAACCTGGACCTACAGACAACGTGATACGTTCACTTGCGAACAAATTTTAAAGCACCGGATCCTTATATGAAAAAAAAGGACGGAAAAAAATGAGCCCAACAAAACTGAACAAATTCGACAATTGTTTGAGAATGAACCAAGAACTTCGGTGAGAAAGGCCAGTCAGAGACTTAATATGCCCAAGACAACAAACAGTGCACGGAGTCTTGCGTTCATCACTTATGAAAAAGCCTATTTTGTCATCATAACTGAGCCGGAAAATAAACTTTTTTTTTTAAATATCCATTAAGAAGGGATTATGAAAAGGAGTAAAAAACAAATTAAAATTTGGGGACACCCTGTACATGGAACACTACAATTTTGTGCAGTGCACAATTTGGACATGAACATAATTCAACAAGATTTTTTTCATAAAAGTTTTCCATTTCATCAAAATACGCACTCAATTTTGGAACACCCGGTACTTATAGTAGGCTTTGTTTAACGTTCCCATTTCTCTTTTATGGTTAGGAGCTTGTAACAAATTTTTATTAAACCAAGGAGCGCAACATGGTATTTGTTTTTTCGGTCATCTTATGAATTTTTTTTAATTTTGAGTATGTCTACAAAACACATGCTTAAAAATTCCAAGATGAACGTGTATTCAAGTCCCAGATCTAAGTCGGGATCAAACTTGGACAAGTTTAACATAATGAAATAGGTAGGGACTGGGTTAAGAGCCATGTTGACACTAAGTTAGAGGATCGCGTCTGTCTTAGGTTTTAAGTTCGAAAGTTTTTCAGCCTCTTTTAAATTTATTTCCGCTTCTTTCTCCACTCAGATCTTTGGAACGTTGCGGCGGACCCAGGTTGGATTACTGCCTGAGACAAGACTTTCGTGTGAAGTTTGAGTGTAATTGTTTGTGAGGAGTGATGCTGGGGAGGGAATCAGTAGGGCCATTTTCCCCGAGATGCCTCTTCCCCATTCCTTCCCGAAGAAAGTTCACCTTTTCCTCTTATTAATCCTGTTGACAGCGCTTTGTTTAAAATTTGACCTTCCTTTTATCCAGAATAAACAAGACCAAATATTTTATATAGAAACTCGTTAACAAATTCTCAATTCTAGTTACATAGTTATGAGAGACAAAGGCCCACAAGGGCTCATCGAGGTCACCTCTTCTTCCAATACAACCTTGTTATAGACAAAAAAATACACAAAACTTACTCGGGGCTGCATTCACCAGCGTCAGTCCATTTCTACATAGCACGCACAATCCATGGATCTCGAACCCCTCACTAATGAACCAAAAATCTAGCCATCATAGAAAATATGCTGCATTTATTCAGGATTACAACCGTGCATCATGAATTGGTTTAACCTTCGCTTAAAAATTATAATCTGGTGCATTTACAACACGACTTGGAAAACTGTTTCAGCAGTCAACTAAATTCAATGTGACTAAAAGAGTATGCGGCCACGGTGACTTTATTGACATGGGTGGGGATCGTACCCCAGACGTACCCAATGCAGCGTCAAGATATATTAACTGCATACACAGCTGGACGCGACTTTGCCGCCGGATCTGGTGCGAGTGCGACTTTGCGACTCTATTTTTGCCCCCCCCCCTTTCCCAGTGTGGCTTGCGACTGCGACTTTGTTTTCTGTGCGACTCCGCTAAATTACAAAGTAAACTTTAGCACGATAACAGAAACATGCTTTTATAAGGCAGAAAACACATATAAAACAGACGCGGCAATTTCTTTAAAAAAAGTCGTCTTTGTTCCTGTTCAAAGTCGCGGAAAATTGGCGGTGCGACTTTGCTTAGTCCGACTTTTTCAAAACGTTTGCGACTTCGAAATTCATAGTGCGAGACGACTTAAACTGTATATTAATCCTCTTGTTAAATAAACCTAGTCTGAAAAGGGCAGAGCGCTCGATGGCATAGGTTCGAACCCCACATATTATTTCACTTTCTTTAACGGCTAAAATAGTTTTATATTATTTTATTCCGTTTCTTATCTTTCTCCTCTCTTTCTTCCTTCTTCATGTATATATATATATATATATATATATATATATATATATATATATATATATATATATATATATATACCAGGCAATGGCTTCGCTACTAACTACTAAGATTAAAATTTAAATTAGAAATTTTCTGAACTTCGGCAATTATAATAATTTTAAAAAGGAACTCTAAACTAAATTTCCCCCCTTTCAAAATATCACGTTGCTAAAATATAGTTATAGAAGAAGATATATAAAAATAAATTTTATAGAACTGATAACTCACCTGTTTTCAATTACAAAAATTATCTTATCTTGCCATACTTTGAACCATTTTTTTGTCTCACCCGTATTTTTAAGCAACTTAGTATCTCTATAAATTTTAGATATGAATCCACTTTATATAAAATGTTAGTCCACAATAATACAAGAAAAAAAGGTGGAGTATATTCTATAGAATGTTCTATTTGCAATTTACCTTACTTCGGGCAAACTGGCAAATCTTTATCTACTCGAATTTACCAACATAAGTATAATATCAGAAGAGGTGAAATAGACAGCGCTTTATTTTTACATTTATCCGAAAATAACCACCCCATTGACTGGAATTCTGCAAAATTCCTTTATCATTCGGCTGATTTCACAAAAAGAAATATTGTCGAGTATTCATTAATGGCATCTTACCTAATATAAATATTTCCCCTGGCTTATTTAAACTCGACCCTGTTTTAAAAAAACTTGTACTAAATAAAATAACTTCATAATGCAGCCTGTTGTCACTCTTCATTAGTGTAATATCATTCGCATTGCCTCCGCAACCACGTTTCTCTGCTATGATCGTGGATTAATTCTTAGCCCTAAATGTTTTCGTTCTGATGATAATCCTTTAAAATGATTTTTGTTTTTTCACCCACCATTTCCATTCATATACACGGCATTGTGTGTATATCGTTTTAGGGATGCATATGTCTGTTATTAGTTGCCCATTGTTCTTTCTATTACTATTTTTCTGTCTTCCTTTTATGTTTTTCCATTAGTTTGTACTATGTGATGGGCGTTCCCTTCGTATCTTTGTACCCTATATAAGGTTGTCTTCTCCATTTTTATACTATTCCTTGAAAATGAACTTGCAAATATAGTTCGAAGGTACGTGGATTCATCTTTTTATTTTCCTGTGGGTAAATTTTCATAACATTGTTTTCCTCACATGCCACTTTGTGAACTTTTTCATTATATATATATATATATATATATATATATATATATATATATATATATATATATATATATATATATATATATATATATATATATATATATATATATATATATATATATATATAGTTTGCAGGATGAAGGATATGACGAAAAACTGGAAGTATATTTAGTTTACTTGATTGTACAACGTTTCGGGTAAATGTTTCACCCATCTTCTGGTACTGGAAAAATTTACAAAAATTCATGAAAGACTAATATTATACGTTAATGATTTAAACATTCCCCAAATTTGGATGGTTGTATTAGATAGGTCGGACTTTTAATAGGGGCAGGGGGTGGGTAATGTAGAGTTGTACAGGTTAAAGTTTGCTGGTTTTAGTCCTCATCAAACTATGTAGATCCTCAAGCGGACGTCAGCCAGGGCAAGCCCAAACTCGCTTGACTGGTAATTTAAGTGTATCTTTTAAAAGGGACGGAGTAAATCCGTGGAATTTAGAAATGTTTGGGGGAAATGCTCGTTGGATTATTATGTCAATAGTTTGGTATAAGGGGATGTTTGTGAAGAGCGATGATACATCAAAGCTACTCATAAATGAGGGGTAATGATGCCGAAAATTCTGCAATTCTTTAACAAAGGAGAAGCTAATTTGAATTTTGTAATGGTTGAAGGAGAAAGGAGTTAATAAAGAGGCCAAATATTTCGAAGGTTGTAAGAAGGGAGATTATAAGAGGCTAGGATGGGACGTAGGGGGTTATCTCCTTGTGGCATTTGGGAAGTCCGTAGAGGGTACATAAAAAAGCCCCCACCGGATTCCAAACCAAAGTGTTCCGAAAACCAACCTTGAGTGGTCAAGGACTAAACTTATTCAGCTTCTGCGACTTTTCGTTCAAAATCAGTGCAATAAAAACACTAATATTCCGTGCCTACAACATTTGCTCAACCTACGCTGATTTCCACAATGAAGTCGAATTTTTGTGTAATTATTTCAAAGGAAACGGCTTTCCCGTGTCGCTGGTAAAGAAAATTACTTCAAAATTTGTAAGCAACCTCTACCATCCTAAATTAAAAATTCCTACTGTATCCAAAGACACCCGCTATATAGTTTTGCAGGATAAGGGTTTCTTTAACCAGAAAATTCTTTAAAGAAATAATCATAATAATCATCATCATCATCATCACTAGCTATAATTTAAGAAGGGGAATTTTTTGAGTATTTGAATAATAATTTCATCTTAGTTTGACTATGACTTATGTTTTTTTTATCAAAGTTACTTCTAATAATTCTTTTATAATATCAAAAAACAAAATGGTGATATTTTGAGGGGGGAAAAATTTAGTTTAGAGTTCCTTTTGAAAATTATTATGATTGGCGAAGTTCAGAAAATTTATAAAAATTTAACCATGGCTGTTTTTTTTTAAGATTATAAAATTTAATCTTAGTAGCGAAGCCATTGCCTGGTAACAATATTAAAGACATTCATTTATCATATATATATATATATATATATATATATATATATATATATATATATATATATATATACGTGTGTGTGTGTGTGATTAAGATAATGACATAATTAGACAACTGCTCTGCTTCAGGTCCAGCAGGTGATCCTATCCTCCAAAACTGGAAGACAACACTTAGGGAAGCAGAGCAGTTGTCTAATTATACCATTATCTTAACCGCACCAATTTGTCTTGGATATTTTTCCATCTTTCGAGCGTTTTGGCTAAGTCAACGCTGTTAATATATTAATAATAGCTTTTCTGTGACGGTAAGCGAGACGACATAAAGGTCTTTGAAATCAGTTATTTTGGGCTGATGGATGGGCCATCCCTAAGTGTTGTCTTCCAGTTTTGGAGGATAGGATCACCTGCTGGACCTGAAGCCGAGCAGTTCTCTAATTATTCCATTATCTTAACCGCACCAATTTATCTTGGATATTTTTCCACATATATATGTATGTATGTATATATATATATATATATATATATATATATATATATATATATATATATATATATATATATATATATATATATATATATATATATATATATAATGTATATATATATGCAGATTTTGTTAAAGACCATAATATACTTCGCATTTGTTATTGTGGTTGGTTCGTTTTTTGCTGCTAGGTCCAAAAAACGAAACCAACCACAATAATAAAAGCAAAATATACTATGGTCCTTAACAAAATCTGCATACAAGAAGGTCTGCTACCCATTTACGCACACACACACACACACACACATATATATATATATATATATATATATATATATATATATATATATATATATATATATATATATATATATATATATATATATATATTCCAGTCAACCCGCAAAGTAAGAGAAAATAAACGGAATCATTTTTCTTCGGAAAATGTTTTTTTCCTAATTGCGAAAAAATCCGTACATGGCTGAGGATCGAACCGAACACACTGAAGCGGCGAACAACTTAGTGAAGCATGACTTGACTTAAAAGTTTCTTTATTTGAGAGAATTTGAGTTCTCCACGTAGCCGAGTGGTCTTAATTTTGCTTTAATTGAGATCACAACGATTGCTTGCTGCCTCAATGTGTTTGGTTCGACGCTCCTTCCTGCAAGGATTTTAGGCGTTGTGACAAAATATAATGGAAGAGTACGATATTCAGAAACCTATTTCTTCATTAAAGCGAAATGAAATAAAGACAGAAAAGAATTTCGTAAAAATGTCCGCTGATGAATCGGAGAAAACAAAATATAGATCGAATATATCTTAATGTACATTTATACCAAAACAGGCATTATAAATATAAAGAAAATGATTAAAAAGAAATAATTTCGACTCCGAGAATTGTGAATAGCGAATGAGAAAAGCCGGAACAAAGAATAGATATAAGTTCTCTTCTTTAATTACTTAAACGCTCCTTTAGGCCGACCTCTCAGTTGGTCACTCCCCCAGAGTAATGAAGTAACAAGACACAATCCTATTTTGCTTTCCCGGCTTAATTGTCCTGCGGTAATCAAAAGTACGAATCTGATCCTTCTTACCGGCATTAAAAAAATAAAGTCAAACGCGACACGGCTGCACGATGATGTCACCCCCCCCCCCCCAAAAAAAAACCATTAACATGCATGGTCAAAATTATGTACAATGGCTTATAAAACAGTAAAACTTAAGTATTCGCCTCTCCACATCATCCCATGTACCTAACTTGCGATATGAATTCGTTTCAGAAATCGTTTGTGTTTAGTTCTATCTCGGATGTAGTTAGGAGATGTTGTGTCGATGTGTATTGACAAATTGCCTCGTAAACAATATAAAATCTTATAGTTTGACTAGTTCCTTGATAAGTTCCATTGGTTAGTGAAAGGACATTTAGTGGGAAGTAATTTTAAATGTTGAATATAGCGTCCTTTTTGGGGTGAATTATGTGAAATCTACATAATCATGAGGTGATAAGACTTGACAAATCAGTTCGGCAGTGAAATATTTACGAGTCTTTGGTATTTTTAGGATTTTATTTGTTATCCTATTTTGGTTTCTTGTTTCACTAATTTTGTTAATTCGCTCTTTTGTAAATTGAGAAAAGAAGGAATTGGTTTAGTTGGGGCGGGTGACGAGTACATTCAGTGGAAAAAGGACATAGGCGATCAAAAAGTATTATTTACTTAGAACTGAGACGAAAACTAACGATGGCATTTCCATCACAAATTTTTAAGATGTTCGTAAAGTGATGAAGATGGGCGAAGTGAAGACGCGTAACTCTCAAGAACTCTCCACTCTTCCCTTCTTTTGCCTCCATCCTCCTCAATAATTAGATAAATCAATCGTGTTTTTTATATTCTTCGCTGTTATTTCGATGATGTTATTTATCTAGGGCCACGTATATCATGACTATTTCTGAGAACTCTTATGTTCAACGAAGGGTGAATTCATTCACTCTTCTGTGTATATTTTATTTTCGCGAGATATATATATATATATATATATATATATATATATATATATATATATATATATATATATATATATATATATATATATATATCAGGTTGGAACGAAAGAAATAACCATTGCTTTCTAGAACCTGATTCCATCGTCAACAAACTTAAAAATGCCACGCTTGCAAAATTCGTTAGGTTTGGATGTAAAATATGAATCCAACTCGTTTTCAACCTCATCTCTTGATGTCAACCTAAGACGATCCAAATGGTTCTGTAATCCTTTCAACCAGTGGTAAGAATGAGGAGCAAATTCAGGAGAATGTGAAGTATGAAGCAATATTTCCCAACCGAGCTCCTCCAAGAGATCTTTGGTCATTTGAGCTGTGTGAGGACGGGCATTATCCTGATGGAGGATGATACCTCTTCTGTTGAATATGGAGGGTCGCTTTTAGCTCAAAGCGGCTTTCAAATGAGGAAAATTTTGGTACTCGAGATTAACATTAATTGTTTGATTGTTGTCTAACTGCTAACAGTTCGTAATAGACAATTTCTTCAATATCCCACCATACACTAAACATGATCTTTTTTGGATGAAGTCCTCTCAATTTTTGATAATTTTTGCGACTTCGATTGATCCACGAACGGCGGCGTTTAACGTTATGATAAAGGATCCGCATATCACCAGTAGCAAGTGTGCCCCCAAATGGTGCCTGAAACTGTCGTGAAAGAAATGACTCACAACGAGCAATACGTTGCAGATTCGCCGTGAATAGTTCATGCGGAGCCCATTTTTCAATCACTGGAACCTTTCCAATCCTTTTCAGGTGGCTTAAAACAGTCGTATGGGTTAGGTTAAATTGTTCTTTTAGTTCCCTAGAAGTTGTAACAGGATTTGCTTTGGCAACAGTTTCCAACTCTTTAAAATCAAGCCCTTTTGAACTGCCTTCTTTTGGTCCGTCTTTTAGACAGAAATCCCAACTTTGAAATGGGAAAATATCATCCAAAACTTCTTTCCTTTACTGCATCATTCCCCTAAGTGCTCTGAATGGATTCTACCGCTGTACTTGCATTAACACTTTTATGAAACTTAGAATAAAACATTTCTAATGTGATCTTTAGATGGGAGGACATAGGTTGCTCGCTGCCTCAGTCTGTTTGGTTCGAATCCCGCCCCTGTACGGAATTTTTCTAATTAGGAAATAACTTTTTCCGAAGATAAACTATCCTGTTCTTCTGTTTCCTGCGGTATGCTGGATTCATTTCATCATTCTTTCGCGCTCATGAAAGATTTTAGACATTGTATATTCGCCGCGTGTTTACCTTAATTTCTCCTTTGTCCTTTGAATTCCCAAATAATTTCACTCTCTTTCATAATCCGGATCGACCTTGCGAAGCGTGCCTTAAAAGCTGGTTTATTTGGAAGATTTTTTGGTTTTCCGCGTAGCTGAGTGGTCTAGGGGGCGGTTTAATTGAGATCAAAGCGGTTGCTGGCTGCCTCAGTCTGTTTGGTTCGAATCTCGCCCCTGTACGGAATTTTTCGTATTAGGTAATTACTTTTTCCGAAGAAAAACTATCGTGTTTTTCTGTTTCTTGCGATATGCTGAATTCATTTCATCATTCTTTCGCGCTCATGAAAGATATAATATATATATATATATATATATATATATATATATATATATATATATATATATATATATATATATATATATATATATATATATATATATATATATATATTGTCGAGGAATAGGCCGAGGGGTGGTTGGAGTTTCGTCCCGTGCCCTGACTGGGTTTATTGACTCAGAGTCTTTAGAGGTTGGCTACGGAGGGATTGGAATGAACTTTGCCATCAAGCGACCTAAAGAAAGTTAGATACACAGCAATATGAAAATAAAGTTTTAATAAACACTAAACAAGAATATATATATATATATATATATATATATATATATATATATATATATATATACAAATAATGTGCTTTGAGAGATAAATTAATAAGTGAATCTCGGATATCTCACTTGGCTGGAAAATTTCTATTCACTATACAAATCCCTATACACTTGTAATGCTGGTAAGCTTCGCGGAGAAGTTGGGGAATGTGAAAGGAAACGGTTACCTTGGAACCTGATGCTCGGGTGGCGTTGGTGAGTGGAGGTGGTGAGATAAGGGGTGGAGACGATGAGGTAGGTTCTCCAGGGACCGACCTAATCCCACAATTCCGTCACGATTCTGCTGGGAGAAGGCGGTGACGGGAGCTTCTTGTTAAGGGCCCCACGCTCGTGAACTCCGAGGAATCTTGGGTGCCTCTGTGAGGACGGGGCGAAGTGATCTATCGACGCGTAGGGTCACGGAGAAAAGCCGAGATGTAGTTTTCTCGCTTAGGGAACCAGAGTGAGGCCGTTTGTAACTTCGGCTCTGAAAACGTGAGTACGAGCCTGGGTCCGCACTGACTTGCAGACCAACGGGATAAGGCGCCTCCCTAACTGGGACCGATCTCCTCTCTGAAGACTTAGTGCTTCGACTATTTACCACTACACCGAGATATATGGCAATTCCTGCCCCGCCAGACGCTGTGCAAGCATTACTACTGAGGGTTAAAAGAATTCATCTTTTATACTCGAAACTCGGGAGAAGTTCACATGGCACCGGAAGTAGATTTGATATCAAGCGCCCTTCTTCGGGTGAGAGATGCTTGATTATCTCCTCCATTTCGTCCTTTGCAAACTTCCGGGAACCACCGGAAGCCAAGATGGGCTCCCATCTATCGATAATCAGTCGAGGAAGGAACGCGGTGCTTAGCTAAAATGATCGACGAGTTCTTCCGGCGGGGCCCGCCCGGAAGGGAGCTGGGGAAACGTGGGTGCCTTATGCTATTCATATATATATATATATATATATATATATATATATATATATATATATATATATATATATATAATACAGGTCAAGAAGAGAAATTTGAACGAATAAGCAATGAGACAAGAAACAGGAGTTTTTTTAGAGGTAAGAGAAAGGGACATTAGAAGAAGACTAGAATCAAAGAGAGCAGAGGGCGGCACAATGAAGGCAATCCTTTACCGAGAAGACAGAGAT